>JAUESF010000012.1:5237919-5248882 GCA_032274765.1 Malacoctenus tetranemus | reverse complement strand
ACACACACACACACACACACACACACACACACACACACACAGTGTGCGACTGTAGAGGCTCTGAATAATCAAGGTTGGAAAGGCCAAATTCTAAAACCACAATCCTGCAGCAACAAAACATCAGTGTAGAATGAAAATATTAGGAACAAGTCAGCTTCTTTTTTCAGCTTTTGTTTTTTTCTGAGAAGGATGGTGAATAGCTGAGGCTTTTTTAATGCCTTTGATGGCAAGTTTAAGAGAAGACGGTGTTAAGAAATAGGAAATTAACATAATTCAGAATATTTCCCTGCAGCAAAACAAATAGGCAGCACGACAATGGCAAACACCAACTATTCCACTGTATTTATCTGGCTGATTGATGCTTCACTGTGAAGTTTTCCTTGTATCATTTCGAACAGCATCAAAATAAAAGGGGAGGTCATAGAATGTTGTGTGTTAAATTTTTCAAATGGTCTGAATGAAAGCGTGGAGAAAGTTACAAGAGCTGTAAGCGCTCTCCGAGCACCAGATCAAAAGCCAGGTTCTTTATTCTCTGCACACACAGAGATCAGATGAGGGCTGCTTTAACGGACTGTCATACCAACAGGGAAGCATTACACCCCAGTGGTTTTCATCGAGATGAAGAGCAGAGCGCTGCTGAGAGCGGCAAAAGGATGAGGTCTTCAAACCACACACGCTCCTGCTATTTCCTTTCTTCCTCTTCTATGGACGCTAACAGCCAAGAAAGCCGGTGTCATCACCCGCAGCCCGGCAGGAAACACAGGCTTTATGTCCCATCGGGGTGTCAGCATCCAACTCCTGGCACAATTACTAGATATGGTGCTGCTGTAATTAAAGCCCCCCTCTCAGTCACCCATCACCCCCCCCCCAGCACCGCACACACCGTGACCTTTTCCTCTGCAAACACTCATTGTCTCAGTTAAAACTAAAGCCCCTCCAACAGGATGGGAAAAGACATTTTAAAGCTCCAAAAAAAAAAAAAAAAACAACATTGATCCAACAGTGATGAACACTGCAGCTTGGAGCTGCATCAAAAATGTGATATGAGAGAATATTGTACAGTGCTGCAATGATGAGGCGTAATATGATCAATAATATCTGAGTTTGTGTTCTAACCTCTGGCGAGAAAGGTTATGTTTTCACCCGTCCTTGTTGTTTGGCTTCTACGTCTGTTGTCAGAATAACTCCAAAAGTCTGAGGTGGATTTGGACGAAACTCGCAGGATTTGAAGGAGGTCATCCATAGAACAGGTGATTCAAGTCTGGTGGTGATCCAGTGATCTAGGAATGCATTTTCTGTGGCAGATTTCAGGAGCACATGGCCCTTTAAGACGGTCCGGCGTGCAAGAGGTTGAAGCAGGCAGGAAGGGAAAGGAGGCAACAAGCCTCGTCGTGATCATGTTGCTCCGTAGGAAGATTTGGGAAAAACATCTTGCGATGGAAAGGAACAAGTCCCACTGTTAGAGAGTCCTCGGAGCCCCGTCCCCGGCGGAGGTATGCGCTCCATCGAGTGTCCCTCTCGTTTCCGTTACACTTTGGATATGTCCGAGTTTCAGTTCTGTTGTGACTCGTAAACGTGAGTTGTTTTTCAGTCTCGCTGGCCTTAGTTCTTTCTCGCTAATATCAGCCTTTCATGTGAAGCAGCGGGGATTTATTTGATTGACCAAACCCGTTAAAATGCAGAGCATGACTACATAGTGTATGGAAACATAATTGATTGCAGTTCAGCCTTGTTTTACACGGTAATGGTAATTTTGCCATTCTTCGTGCAGCCACACTGCAGAAATGTGCCACAGCCTCGAGTAGAAACAAGACATGACTGTTTTTCACCGTCTTCATAAGTGGGTGTCATCTGCAACTTTGGCAATAAACAGCTGAGGAGACAGAGCACCGCTGATAAGCACCATCATAACCTATAATCAGAGGATATGCAAATGACAGCCAAGTTTCCCCTGACACTGCAGTGCCAGTTGTCTCCTGGTTCCCTAGGAACTCTGCTGTCAGCACGAGCGAGGGAGTGATAGCAGAAAGCTCTGTTTGTTTAACGTGTCACTGGAGCAGCCGCGTTGAAAGCGAGGGACCAGATGGAGGCGCAGAATAGACCGGGATCCTGTCTGGAATGAGCATTGTCGTCTCAGCCGCGCTCGCGCAGGTCTAAAAGGCACTCGAGGCGCAACAGAGAAGCACCAAATACCCGCCGAGAACAGATGCGGGAATGCTTTGCAGCCCACACGAGCGCCACACACTCGTGTCTTTTAAAAAAAGCTGAGTTTAGGTTTATGACTCTGCAGCAGCATCATTCCTTTTGCAGTTAAAAAATTAATAACACAGGAAGAGAGGTTTGATTATACACCACACAGTGTTTTGCAGTTTTTCCTGCCACATGCATCCACAAAGTGTCGCCCCCCTTGCCTGTGAAATGGCACCCTATTTTGTTCTCATTTAAGCTTTTTATATTCAGTAAGAGAAAGAGGTACAAAGGACCCTAAAGCTGTCTTGGGTCATTAAACCACACATTTTCTTTCTTCTTTCAGAATGTGTTTTCTGGCACTTACAGCAGGGAAAGCTGACAGATTAGACAGCGAGTTCCTTCACAGGCTGGCCGGGGGGGAGGGGGTGGGGGGGGCGGCTTCAGGAGGGGCGGGCTGCTTGCCGGTGCTTGGGGCAGCAAAACCATGCCTGTCACTTGTTTGATGGGCCAATCCACAAGTGCAGTCAAAGCGAGGTATGATTGATGACATTACAGACTCACGCAGGATCTGAATGCCAGCACACTCCTGTGATTTAATCCCCGTTCCTTCATCAAACATCCCGGCACGGGCAGATGGACGGTGGTGCAGCGAGCCTCACTTCCCCCCCCGCCCACCGCACCCCCCGGAGCCAGAAGTGTCACGACCACCATCGCTAATCGATTCTTCGAGGCAAGCCTGACCGAATGCAGGACTGGTAATACACACCGCGATACATTCACATCCTGTATTTAATTGCCAAGCGCTGATCAGAGGTTTACTGTAATCAGGATTTCAACGTGAAAACAGAGAGAGGGGGAGAAGAAAAGACAGCCGTGCTGTGACCTTGGCCTCCATCTGTATCATCATCAAGAAGAAATTGCTCCAATTACAAAACTATGACACAAATATTATGAAGTAATTTTGTTCTAAAGCTGAAAGCCAGTTAAAACGGACATTTAATGTTCCTGCAAATGGACAAAATGTTGGATAAAAAAAGAATACTCGAAATGAAATTGGACGAGTAGGGACAAAAATCTTTAAAATCCACATTTTATTTGACCACACTGACCCCTAGCGGCGACTCCAGTAATATAATTTGCAACACCAGAATACAATTCCTTCTGTAGAAAATTGTCAATACCACAGACGCATTAATCCCTTTGTCTTACGCTACAAAGCACAACAGCCGGTTCAAGCTAAACACAACCAGCACGGCAGATAGCACAAACCTGAGTGCGAGAGTCAGAGCTGTCAGGCAGCAAATCCAAGAATAAGCGGCGCTACACGGCCCAGATTAGGCCAACCATCCCCCAGTCAGACCACAAAGACTTCATTGTACTTGGACAGCATATAAAGAGGAGAAGAATGATTTTGGCAGTGATTTTCAATTATAGTTTGGCTGCACTGGCCTCAAAAGGGTTATGAAATCTCTCCCGAATGAAGGAGATGTAGGAAATGTTTAAGCTCACATGCTCCAGAGGAAGAAGAGACGCGATTTAGGTGAAGATTTTGTGAAATAAGAAAGCTACAAATTTAAAAATGTTAAAAAAAAACATCATATATGACAAAAAGCACATTCCAAAAAACAAAATTAACAAAAAATGATTTTTAAAAAAAAAGGAAAGAAAGAGTTGCATATTGAAATGTCATTGCATAAAAATACATAAAACACAAATTATGTGTGCAACAAAAAGTGACAGTCTCACTGCAGTGACTCATTTTCTTTAACCAGCGAGAAAACCTACCTGAGCGTCCACAGACTCACAGGCTGGAATCAAAGAAGAGGTAGCCACTGATGCATCATTGGTAGCGACAAATCATCATCAATACCACTCCACCACATTATCATCAATCTCTCTCTCTCCAAAGACAAAAGTATCTCTCCATGCTAAATCACCAAATCAATGCATTTCTATCACGGGGAGGAATTGGGCTCCCAGTGATCTCTGTGGCTGAGTAATGCGAAATCTATGGCGGGTTAGTCCACGCGGCCTGGACAAGATCAGAGACAAGACCCCAGAAAAGTTTGTATTGATCAGCAGCCACCGAGACGCCGGTGAGCAGTGAATATGTGATTGGAATTTGAAAACGCTTGGAGTGAAGAGACGAATGAGCTCAACGGTGAGAAGAAGAAAAAAAACGCAGCGGTGCGAAGCTGACCTTACACACGACAAAGTCTCTCACTGTTGGCAGAAAGCTTGTGAGAGAAAAACCAACCCACATATTCCATGAAACACAGTTGATATTTCACAAGTTTTGAAAAACAGCATGTTCTCATTTCAGGCTCTGCGGCTACGTGCTGATAAAGTTCAAATTGGCAATGATATGAAGATCCGAGGCCAAAATTAGTTCTGCGCTTGAGATTTACAGTTCTTGGAAAGCGGCACTGGAGATGCAAAGTCAAGTATTTGTGTTTTTAAATGAAAAAAGGAAGCGATTCTGCAGGTTCGGTCCTTTCCTCCGGCTCAGGTTGTCGTCGCGTTGCCAGTTGAGAAACACAGTGAAACTAAATCAGTGTTTCAACTTTAGTCGCTGTGAGGCTGGTGAAGGAGATGTAACCTCACCACCAGAGGGTTGAACTGGGAATGAGCACTCACAGCCATAGGTCACTGATCAGCCATAACACTATGACCACCACCTTTCTGGATACTGTTAATTCCTACTTTGCTGGCCAAAAAACAACCTTGACCAGTGAAAACTTTGACTCCACTAAAAATCTGAAGCTGTGCCGTGACATCTGGCGTCCAAAACATCTGCAGCACATCTTTTATTTCTATTCTTAGAAGCTGTAAAGCGGAGTCTCCTTTGGCCCACGAGCAACAATGCGTTTGGGCAGCTGCGAGTCTGTTGCCAGTTCACAGTTTTTCCTGCCTAAGAGCACTTTTAGCTGGACACTGACCGCTGCTGACTGGAAACACGTCGCACCAAGCTGCAGTTTTAGAGATGCTGCGACCCCGTCACGGAGCCGTCGCTATCTGGCACTTGTCAAAGTCGCTCAAATCAGAAAGCTTGAAATGTTTTTTTTCTGCTTTTGACACATGGAGTTTAGCACAAACTGTTTAATGTGTCGCATTTATTAACAGGAGCTCCACCTGTCAGCAGTCATAATGTCACAGCTGATCATTGGACGAGATCTATGTTGAATGATTTGAATTAAAAGGAAGAGCTGTGCTTCTCTGATTGAGATTATCATCTATATTTGAAGTATTTATAGGTAAAATAATCTCCCTCCCTTCTTCAAACCATCTGATTTTTTGGGGGGGAAGTAGCTTCGGGGTCACACAGAATGAGGACAGGACACCTCATGTGGTGAGTCACGCTTACCTTTGGCCACTTGGGATTCAGCTCGCAGGCTTTCTCAGCATCCTCCAGCGCCGCTTGGTGCTGGCCCAGCTTGAGGAAGGCGGCGGAGCGGTTGCTGTACAGGATGCAGTTCTGCGGGTCGGCCTGCAGCGCGTCGCTGTAGAGGTGGACGGCCGCCTGGAAGTCGCCCCGCTGGCACGCCTCGTTGCTCTGCTGCACTTTCTCCATGAACTCGGCCTTGCTCAGGCCGTACCTGGAGCCGTCGTCTCCAGGGACGCACCGGGTGGGTCTGCCCGCTGTCCGGGACCCAAAAATTGAAAACTGGAGAGGTAGACAGAGTGGGGGAGGAGGAGATAATCAGTCTGGGTGAAAAATATAACACTTAGCCAACAGGAATTCCATTAAGCGAAGCACCCAGCGGGGCTTTTTCACAGCACACATTTGGAGCTGTCACAGCTGGCAAAGCGCAGGTGAAACAAATTTTGTTAACGATGGCTGGGTTCCATCGCGTGTCCTGGGAAAGCGCGACGGTGAGCCAGCATGCGCACTGGCAGGACGCTGGGAGTCGTCTACGTAAATGGTATGCAGTCGCTGTTCAGATTAACATTCAGGATTGTGGCGCGGCGACGACGCCTCCCCCCAAAAACGACTGCTGTCACACCCAAGCAGCCATCACAGTGTGATGGGAAAATGAAGGAGAGGAGATGAAGCTGTGTGTGTTTTTGAGGGACTGTGGAACAAAACACGGACGTCAGACTCGTTTAGTTTGTCTCATAAATGTAAAACACTGTAAATAAAGGGAATTTCAGGTGAGCAACTGCTAATTAATTTGTGTGTCACAGCAGGAAAAGTAAAGGAGTGATGAGTGATATTGCTATCAACTGAATTAAAATTACACTGTGTCACAGATGCTTTTATTTTACATCAAATTGAGTCATGAGCCGATCAGAGACACTAAAGAAATAAACCAACTTGTTTGTTGTTATTTGACTGTGCGATACAGACCTGCTTGTACAGACCAACAGGAGCTCCAAAAGGCAACTGTACAGTCCATCAGAGACGAAGTTCTGGCTCCGAGGCCTCTGCACTGCGAGAGTTATTTCTCTTGTTCATCTTTGACCTCAAACACAGCTGAACAAACCGTCAGGAGGACCAACTCTTCCGATTCAAGCCCTTCACTAACTGCTTCCGAGCAGTGGCGTCTGATGGCGGCAAGGAGGTGAGAGTTGTCTCGTCTATTTACCAGGGACGCTTTGCTGAGTATTACTGAATCATGAAATTCATCTCGGGTTGCATGTTGTCAGGGCCAGCTTCCATTCTACCTCTTTCTCACCACACCTCCTCCGACTGCATTCTGGGATAGGGCAGGCTGGGTAATTACTTCCAGAGGCCCGGGGAGCACAGGCAGCTGAAATGAGGGCTTTGGGTATCAAGCGGCTCCAGCATGAAGTTACGATGCAGCTTCAGCCACATCGCTGCACTCTTTGACCTGCATCTCTCCCACATTTTCTTGCTCCTGATCTTCAACCAGAAAATAACTTTTTATATGATGTGTCTACTTGTGAAGGATCAACTTCCTCTTTAGCCTGTAAGTGTGCCATGTAGGTCGGAAACCAATCATTCTTGGTGATCTGAGTGAACTGAATAACTTTGTCTGCATTAGTTATGAGGGATGATGTGCTTAAACTTCATTTTGTTGCTTTTCTCTTCCTAGAACAGAAACTTAATGCATCCAAAATGTCCACATCAGCTGTTGTTGTGGCCACAAATCAGTGACAGACACAAAATATTTCAGCATGTGTGAGTGGAAGTTCCCATAAAAATAATCCATTCAAAATATTACAAAATAAAGGTTATTATTTGTGGAGAAGATGATGAATCAATATATAACTCAAGCCACTTGATCATGTTGCAGAGGTGCTTATTGGACGTTGTCCTGCCCCTTTAGTCAGTAATCTCTACTCTCATGAAACACATCATTGTCACTGTTCACTCTCACCACTCAGTTGGTCTTAATTTGGTCTTTCTGAGCCTACTTAATGTTAGCTTGATTACCCGACAGCTCCCTTTAGCAACAATTCACTTCCACAAACGTTCACCACGTTCACAGCAACTGTTTGTGTGAGTGAGTTTTATGCAAAGGAGCCGAGTGAAGTCACTCTGAAGGAGTGACACCCTCTCTACTGCTGACAGTGTCACCCCCCCCTCCCCAACTCCACCCTCACCCCCCACCCCACCCACCCCTTACTCCCCCTGCTGACATTCAAAAGTTTGCTCCCTCAGAAATGTCAGAACATGCATGCATTATGGATCCAAGGCTGAGGAGTGTGCAGCTTGTTTGATTTTCAACAGGACTCTCACGCGCTGCAACACACGATGGAGGGGGCGGAGGGCGGGGGGCGCTACCCACTGTTTGTGGGCAGGAAGGGTGGAGAGAGAGAAAGAGAGAGAAAGAGAGAGAGAGAGAGAGAGGAGATAATGAGAGCCTACGCCAATGCAGAAGACACCCAACCAGCGTAATCACAAGGAGACAAGAGATGAGGACAGATCATATCAGCCCTCCGAGGACAGATTTAGTGCGGACCCACAGTTTTGTTTGGGACTCATGCAGATCTGCTCATAGCAACACACACACGCACACACATACAGAGCGTCCGCCTGCAGGATCCGGGCCAACGCGAGCCTCTGCCCGTGCAATAACAAAATAAGTGTGGGTTTGGGGTTTACGGCCTATTTTGCAATCTGCGCGACTTTCCATAGACTTCTAAATCACGTTTACGTTGCTTATTGTGCGCGCCAGGAGAGCCCACACATCCACGGTGCAGCGCGGAGCCCGACGCGTGACTGGAAAATCGATAGAGGGCTTTTACGAGGTTTTCGCAGGAATGGTCATTTGGTATTTCCTGTCCAGGACGCGGAGCAAAAAAAAAAGTTATTCTGGGGCCAATAAAGTGCCAGCGGAGACAAAAGAAAGTGACAGCTCGCGTGACAGTTGGCGGGACGGAAAAAACACAAAGTTTGTTTGAGAGAAAAAGTTGGCTTACCTTTTCTTTCAGAGGCGCTTGCTTCTCCATCCTGTGTGACTGCGCTGGTTTGTGCGACGGCTGATCGCTCTCATCCCATCACACCCTTTGGCGGCTGATTAGCGGCGATTTTGCGCGTCCACAAGTTTTCCGAGACGAGGAGAATGTCCGCGCTGTCGCGCTTGGGGTCGATGCGCGGCGGAGAGGTCCGCCAAACTGGAGCTGTGCGGCGTCCAGAGGGGAACTTTTCTCAAGGAAAGTGCGCCATGTTGTCAAATCTTTTCCTTTTTTTTCCGGGGCTTTTTCCCCTTGTTGCCATAGCGGATTTCTGAGCGCTGTGCACAGAGAGAGGCAGGGAGGTACGGAGGAGTGCGCTGGAAAATAAAAGGTACAACTATCTACATGATGCCTGAGCCATTCTTCTTAAAAAGAGAAAAACAGGCTCCGAGCGAAAAGGGTCGTCACAGATTTGAAGGACGAGGGTGCACATTTGGTTTCACAAACAAGTCGCACAAAGTCACTCACTGAGCCACGCTGCCTTGTTATGGCTCTAATTGTTTCACCCTGCTGTGTCCAATCATGATCCTGTCCGGAACATCAAAGGATCCCCCATCTGGTCTCTGTGGCCCCATTGGAGGAGCGCCACAGATCACAAGGAGGGCCCCGAGGCTTTGCCTGCCCCGAGGCCCTATCCACAAGAAAAGAAAATCTCGCCGTTTTGCAAAGTTTCTCAAAGACGCAGATCTGCATTAGGAAAAGTTCCAAACTGATGAGTTTACAGAAATCGTTGCAGTTCGTCGGTCAGACCTGTAGGTGGGGCATGCCCACAAAACTAGGCTGATGAAAAACCAAGTAACAAAATCAGAACATCGCAAAGATATTGAATTATACTACAAATCACACATCAGTGCGAAAACATAATACATCTGAACTGGTGCACTGGGTCACAGGGGACCGATAACTATCAACACCAACAAAAAGAGGGGACGTTTTCCACGCTTGCTTCCATTGATCAATTCAACTGATCAGCCAGTCATTTGCCATCTGCTCATGCGCCGATCAGGAGCGTCGATTCCATTGATTGAGAGGGAGGAGTCGAAGAAGACCTCCAGGTGTTCTTGCCAGCTGTACACACAATATCAGTCATAACTGGGTACGTTTCTCATGTACTGTGAGTCGCTCTGCGGTGCCAGCCACGTTAAATCTTTGCATATCTTCGTGTTTCTTTCAGGTTATTCATCAGGAAGCAACAGCAAACGGAGCAAACATGATGAGACTGCAGCAGATTATTTGCACCATTTCACAACAGGAAATTTTAATTTAGCCACAGAAGTCCATGATGATCTCAAATGACCCCGTGAACCCCTCTGTCGCCAGCCAGACCAAAATAATGAACAAAACTTTATATGTGAGGTCATGTGACTGTCGTGCACGACTTAGTTGCTCCTTGGAAATCTATGATGTCTGCAACTAAATCCACTTTTTCAACAGAGGCCTCTGACTTGTGTGTTTCACTCAAATGTTTGACAAAATGTTTACTCTTGTAACATCTGGCCTGCTGTCTGAGACGTGCACGTACAGGCCTTCAGTCGTGTTTGTCATTCTATTATCTTCTGCTGAGACCCATTTGTTGGGATTCTCGTCTGCCAACAAAACGCAGAGCAGCGCCCCAACATCCTGATTGAAAGTGTTCTTTGTCCGTGCCGACATCCACCAGCAGATGGTGTAACACTCCTCCCAGGAGAGGCCTTTGGCCCCGGACCAAGCAGTTGTGTCATTCTCTGCAAACTGTTTAAAGGTAGTTCTGCAACGAGCCTTTTACAAACTTTATTGTGGGAAAAGTACAAGTGTAATTGATGTGAGGCGATGGTGGCAGTGCAGTTTGCAGGGCGCTGGCATGAGGTCCACTGCTCCACTGGGTTTTACAGGAACATCAAATGGAGCTCAGTTAGTAAAAAAGAGTCCACCTGTAAAACACCAAAGTTTGCATGAAATAAACTCTCCTGTTGCAGTTTTTAATGCGACTCCCACCCTGAAGGAGGAG
The DNA here is from genome assembly GCA_032274765.1 of Malacoctenus tetranemus. Lineage (NCBI taxonomy): Eukaryota > Metazoa > Chordata > Actinopteri > Blenniiformes > Labrisomidae > Malacoctenus > Malacoctenus tetranemus. The sequence goes on along the minus strand of JAUESF010000012.1, from coordinate 5,238,282 downwards.
TGGCTGCTGGTGTTGTCCTGGTGCAACACTTGAGAACGACAGTTGCTATAAATAAATAAAATAGGTCAGTGATGGCAGATTGTGAGGCAGCACCTCTGGTTCAAACCCAAAGTCGTCGTTGGTCATTGGTTTGTCATGGACAGACAATGAAGCCATTTGAAAGAACAATGAAGCAGGATATGAAGCACTTTTGTTCCTACGGTAAAATCCTGCTTGTGAGGATGAGTCCACAGAAGTCACGCTGCATTTCAGACTCTAGAATGAAACAGTCCATCAGCAACTCGTCATGAGGAACGCAGGTGAAGTCAGACAGACACTGTCCAGACATTGTTCAAACTGAGCAACAAGTTCGACCAAAGTCGA
>JAUESF010000012.1:5224971-5237819 GCA_032274765.1 Malacoctenus tetranemus | reverse complement strand
ATGAGGAACGCAGGTGAAGTCAGACAGACACTGTCCAGACATTGTTCAAACTGAGCAACAAGTTCGACCAAAGTCGATATAAAAGTTAAAAGAACTATAAAGTTCATTCTGTGATTAAAAACTTTGAGGGAACTAAACTGATGTTGTCCATCCGTCTGTCCTCTCCTCTGCTCTGCCAACTGAAGGTCACAGAGTGCAGGATCCCAGCTGGCATGGGAGGAAGGCTCGGCACAGCTTGATGCCAGCACAGGACATATCAGAGCCTTTCCCCACCCTTCACCTCTCACTCCAGTTTTTTCACTCTGCCACTGAGACATTTTTCTTTTTACACCATCAATTGTTCTGCTGTGTCAGAATAAGCAGCCTCACATGTTGACCAATGCTCCGAGCGTTTATCCATGACTGTTTTGAAGTGATTGTCAAGCAGATCAGTTGACTGTCAGGGAAAGGAAGGAAGACTGATCCTTCTGTAAGTGGAGCTGGAGCCTCAGTCTGCTACAGTGTCTGTCTCATGTTGAACAATTAAAAGCTACAGTCTGACCGCCACCGTCCGGAACACCTTTCAGACCGTTTGCTTTGCAACTTTGTTTTTTTTTTTTTTCTCCTGCCACTGTCTGACATATCCACAGCTCTCCGTTCGCCTCCGGATCAGTCAGGTTTGAACCGTCCCAGACGCAGCTCTCGGACCCCGCTTTTGGTAGTTAAACATCGGTGCCAAAATAGTAGCGACTCTTTTGGTAATACCAGCGAGTGAGCGATTCCTTTAGAGGAGCGAGGGCGCGCTCAGGACGCAGCGCCAAACTGTTCAGAGTACACTGAATCAAAGCGTCCACGGCGTCAATTTTATCTAAAAAAGGAAGATTAAAACAAGGATTTTTGCGTAATTTATTTATTTTGAAAGCTAAAGACTATTATTTTTTGGCTAACTGTCAACACTGACGGGTGTTCTGTCTTTTCCTCTCACTTTCGCCATAGTCAGCGCGGCATGTTTGGTCACCTCACAACTCCTTCAATAGATGCTGTGATTGTGTTAGTTATGAATGGGTTGAATTTTGATAAGTCGTTGATCCCGGACCTGTCCCATCCTCACTGCGGGGGTGGGGGTGGGGGTGGGGGAGCGTCTCGCGGCTGGACGCGCGCCGCTGATTGGCCCGGAGCTGGGCCTCCTTTGCCAAGCCCACAACACGAGCAGGTATATATGAGTTTTAGCCGATGAAGGCGAGCGGAACAAAGTCAACTCAGACCACCGATTCATTCATCACAGCCCGTTTTCCCCCTGCCTCCTTCTGGTAAGACGAGACATCCCCTTTTTCTCTTGTTTTCATCAATACTTATCAAGAATTCAAGATAAAACTGTCAGTTTTGCCAAAGTGGAATTAAAGTAATTTCCTCCATAGATCTGCATTGATTTTTTCCCCTTCCATCTCATTGAAGCATTTGCAGCTCCTCTGTGCGAGATGAAGACCCAGCAGACCCTTCATGTGGCCACTCCGGTGAGGCAGAGCCTGGCGCTGACCAAAGTGGCCGGGACGTCGGTTTACCTCAAGCTGGATTCATCTCAGCCAACAGGGTCCTTCAAGATCAGGGGCATCGGGCACCTCTGTAAAACCGTGAGTACAGCTTGATGATTAGATGATTGGAGACAAGAGTGTTGCTGTGAACTCATGTTGACTCTGATCTTTGGTTTGCATCTAGTGGGCAGAACGAGGATGTGAGAGATTCGTCTGCTGTTCAGGTGAGCATCAACATGATGGTGACCGCATAACTGACCATCTTGATGAATTGTAGTTTGTAATTTTTGAGAACTTTGGCGTCAACAGGAGGAAATGCCGGCATGGCGGCGGCTTATTCTGCACGCCAACTGGGTGTACCTGCGACCATCGTGGTGCCAAGCGTCACGCCGAACCTCACGGTGGAGAGACTGAAGGATGAGGGCGCCACGGTGGTCATTTATGGCAAGGTTGGTTGATCCTCGTGTGTTGTTTTTTGTGGTTTGACATCGTCCAGAACAAACACGTTGAAGGGAAAGCGTTCTGATAAAGCTTCATTTGTTCTAATGTTTCCTATAATGGTCCTCGGAGCGATCTCATTAGGGCAGGATGGCAGCACAACAGGATCCACGGCAGGAGAATTAACACTGAATGCGATTATAAAAAGGCGTTTCTGTCCCACTCAAATGTAGACATCTCACCAAAGTGGAGCGTACACCATTAGCAAAACGTTATGATCTGTGAAATTAAGGAAAGATGATGTACCGGAAACACGCATAATGTTTTTTAATGGAGGTTGTTGTTGAAAATATTTAAATCTTGCTGCCTAAATTAAGCCTTTTTTCCTCCCTCTTCCTTCTTTAGGCTCTTAATGAAAGCATCGAGTACGGACAGCAGCTTGTGGCAAACAACCCCGGCTGGATATTTATCTCTCCTTTCGATGATCCACTCATCTGGTAAGAAAACTGTCCACCCACACCCGTCAACCCATTTTCTTTATTACTGTATCAGAAACTATTTAATCAGAAAAGGAGTGACTGAGAGTTACATCTGCCTTGTCATGTTCTGTCGCTCTTGTGTAGAGCAGCTAAAGGAGCTGTGGTGATAGGTCAGATAGGGAGTGTGATATGAGGTAATTCATTTACATCATAGATGCTGTAGACTGTTATAAATGACCAGAAACGGGCTCCTTAATGATTGAACAGCGTTTTTATTAAACTCCTCCTTCTAAGGTGAAACAGCTCATCGTAGCGCATGTGCATGTTATGGAGAAATCAGTGTTGAGTCGGTGGGAACTCACAGGCTGTGTGTGTGTCTGTGTGTGCAGGGAAGGACACACGTCTCTGGTGAAGGAGCTGGAGCACGACCTGAGGGAGAAGCCAGGAGCCATCGTGCTGTCGGTGGGGGGCGGCGGCCTGCTCAACGGCGTGGTGGAGGGGCTGCGCCGCGCCGGTTGGGCCGACGTGCCCATCGTCGCCATGGAAACCATCGGAGCGCACAGCCTCAACGCAGCCGTGAAGGCCGGCGAGCTTGTGACTTTACCCGCAATTACTAGGTAGGCCTTCGGTCCACGTGGTGATTACAAACGCTGCTGCTTACAAGTAATTACATCATCTGGTATTTATGAGTGTCCCTGCGTTTCCCCTCTGCAGTGTTGCAACCACGCTGGGCCTCACGAGGGTCTCCGCACAGACAATGAAGCTGGTGAACGAGCACGTGGTTTTCTCAGAAGTGGTCACAGACCAGGAGGCCGTCAAAGCCGTGGAGCGGTTCGTTGGTGAGTCGGACTTCCACCTGCACTGATGAGCAGATTCCAAATGTCAGCAGTCAGCCATGAGACTCACTTCTGCCGCGGTCTGTCGTTTGTTCAGACGACGAGAAGGTCCTGGTGGAGCCGGCCTGCGGTGCCGCTCTGGCAGCGGTGTACAGTGACATTATCAAAAGGCTGCAGGACGAGGGCAAGCTGGCGCCGTGCCTGGGCCCCGTGGTGGTGGTGGTGTGCGGTGGCAACAACATCAGCATGGAGCAGCTGCAGAGGCTGAAAAAACAGCTTGGCATCATCTGACGTCGCCGACTACCCCGGGTCCTCCTGACCTTTCGGCTCCTTCTCCATCAGCTGGCCTCGGTCCCCCAACCCTGTCATTCGTGGGCCCCGTTGGCCCAATCATTCCAGACTGAAACCCTCGTGAGCTCTGAGACCATCAAATATCAGCCCGAGCTCCTGGTGGAACACTTTCATTTATTAAAATGTGTCAGAGTTGGTTTCTGACGAGGAAGAACTCTATTAGGAAAAACATTAATAACCTGACACGTCCAGGTTGTGTTTGTATTTCGTGTGCTTGCATTGTAAAAGCGCTTCTATGTTGTCCTGCTGCTTTTGTACTTTGAATTGTATTTAAAAGTAATAAATTATATTTCTGAAACATTCTTGGGAAGGAACAGTTTCTTATTACTCACTGAACAGCAACACGCATGGTTACACAAACCTCCCAAGGACAACATGACTGTAGCAAATGTTAAGCAGTGGGCCGGTCTCAGAGACTGAGCTTCACATTCAGAAAAGCCTCCAACTGATACTCAAAGGTCTTCAGTGCTTCTGTTAAGTTGTTTTACTGAGAGAATTAGGAAAGACAGCAACTGAAATGTAAGTTGTCATGAGACAAAGATGTGCACCAAGAGTGTGAGTTTAGAGTTAAATGTGTGAGTTTCACTCTTAATACACAGTAGATTACAGCTCAGTGGGACCTCAGTTTAAATTATACTTTAATTTTTTGATCTGAAGGGGAAGTAGCTCATCTGATGGTGACGATGCAGGAAAAACAAACTGATTCCCTCCATGTGATTAAAATGAATAGGCAGGATTGGGACGATGGACCCAATTAGTACAAATTTCAGTCGTCTTTCCATCTTTATTTGTTTGTCTCACAGAGTTGGCGTTAGGGACATAAACACACCATCGATATGAGTGTCAGCACAGGATGTACCAGCTAACTCATCCAGTTCACATTACAGCTCCCAGGACACAACTATCATTAAACATATTTATTGAGACACCAAAGAAAGCTTGATTTAAGGTGGGGAATTTAACGACCAAGCATTTGATGGTGTTGAGTGAAGTGTTTTCCCATGGACGGTGGTTTTCAGACTTGGAGATAAAAGTATGAAGTATGTTCAAAGTGAGGTTATGAGAGTTACAACTGTCCCCAGTCTTCGCTGCTACATGTACACGTTTCTTACGTAATGTCGTCTTCCAACCCGGTCAGGCAGCCTCACTGTTAATGGGTCAAATCGCACGACGGCAGCTGACAGCTCCACACCTTTTGAATAACCGGAGACTCCAGGCTGCCCGTTGGTCGTTGTGTGAGGGCCGTGGCCCTGTTCCTGGTCGCTCATTGGCCTTGGGGCGGTCATAAGAACAGGGGTGGAGAAGTCTGTCAGAAATAGAGGAGACAGCTGTATCGGAAGGAAGAGTTGATTCGTCCTTTTGACGCAACCGGTGGACACGCTCAACACATTCCCGGCATTCCTCTGGGGGAACATTTCAGATGCAGGGAAAAAAATAAAAACATCAACATGGGGAGTCCCGAAGTGGCGGAAAGTGCTGGAGTGGGAGTCAGGTGTTACAAGTATGTACAGTGATCACGCTGTTGAAGCTTCTCGACTGCACACATCAAACTGGGAACAACAGATCTCTTACTCATTTGGTAGATGGTCCTTGGTGGCACATAATGGGGGTTTGGGAGGTTGGGGGGGGGGCACAGTGACTCAGTGAGGAGCAGGGCAGGAGATCCAGCTGGAACTGGCCTGGCCCGGCACTTGCTGCTTTGTGAAGGTGTCTGGTTTACAGGCAGTGGTGATGTAACCAGAGTGGGTAGCCGGGGTCTTACATAAAAAGCATGTTCTCACAGAGACAAAAACATGCTTCACGGGAATCAATCAGTGTCACCAACGCTCATTGTCGGTGCAGACATGTAACAGGCATGTCCGCTACGCACTATCAGCACTGGTCAGTAGGAATATGCAAATGACCTGCAGACTTTCAGGAAAACAACTTACAAAACTTGTTTCTCCGACACAAAATCGATGTTTATTGGGCAAATTCTTCAACACAGTGACCCACTACTTTTTCTAGAAGACCAACTTTTTAAGATGTGGCCTTTTATTGTGACTTGTTTCACATTTGACTTTACCTATAAATCACGAGAAGTAAATGTGTATAAATGTCTATTTCTGATCCTTTCTATTGCTACTCCAACGTGTCCTCAATAGATTATTCAAAAGCTAATCTTAAACCACTTTAAAGGGTTGAAGGATGCTTTTCAAACTTTAGCTATTTAGAAGAACTATATATGGTAAATTCTCCTGAATGAGTCCAAATTCAAGCACAGTTAACACTGTACTTTGGTTTTGTTATTTGTAATCAGTAAGGCAACATACAAATCTCAAACTTCATGAATAAATGGAAATCATCTGGCTATGTTTCTATTTTTAGCTGCTTGATATTGTAGCTGATTACAGATGCAGTGAATTATTTATGGAAGGAATTTGACTGTATGTGGATGGGAGTCCTGGGACTGGTGTACTGCAAAGGTGTACTGCAAAGACTACAAAAAACCAAAGTTGTTTATTTAGTTTTTGCAAACCCAAATAAAGCCTCAGCCCACCTGTGTGTTCCAACCACGTCTAAAAATACAATGAAAAGAAAACAAGAAAAGTGGAACAAACACGCCGTATTTGTACATGAAGACATTTCTTTATTGTGACACAGAAATCTCAAATGCCATCTGAATCTTTACATCTGTATAATCCATTTTAGATATGTTAAGTTTCTGATGTGCAGAGGTAAGACAGTAAAAGTTAAGTTAATGCAACCATAAATAATTGTAATAAATATCAAGTAAATTTACAGCACACATTTTTTTTTCTTTTCGCAAAACCTCTTTGTATGGATACGTCCTTTTCATGACCTTACCTAACCTCCCAACTGGGGGGGAGGAGGAGGGGGAGTCGGAGAAGGAGGAGGACGACGAAGAAGAGAGAGCGTCCCTGTTAGCAGCGGTATGTCAACCTCCAGAAGAAGTGAACCCAAACCCCAAAAAATAAAAACTTTGCAAGCAATTCAACAATCCAATTAGTCAAATGTCAATTCTGTTGTGTGTTTCTTTTTTTTTCAGTATCATCCAAGTAAAATGGCGATTTTACTCACACAAGAAAACATGTTTCACCATGAGTAGAAGAATCCATCTGAGTACAAGACAAAAAGGTGATAGGATTATTGGTATTTCCAAAATTCATAAAAAATAACAACACAACAAACTGGATATCCAACAGACATCACCAAGTTTGCTCATTTTAGGATCTTTTCTTGGAAGAGTAGTGCAAACCAAAAAACAAGAAAAAAAAAGAAGGTGAAGTGAATTAGCAATTCAGAAAAACTGCCATCAAACATAACCTCTATTTACATTTTTTCCTATTTAATTTTTTTACACAGCTAAACATTTGGTTATGGGTCAAATCAATGTAAACGAAAGCCAAAAAAGAAAGAAAGAAAGAAAGAAAGACAGCAGAGTCCTATTTGTGATTTTCAAGAAAGAAGACAAAGAAAAGGCAGAACTCTGAATAATCCGCAGCCACTCCCCCGCTGGATGAGTGGATTGTGTATTCTCGGGGGCGTGGGTGGGGAGGGAAGGGGGGGGGGTTTGTTGCACATTCAGTAGCAGTAGCACACAAACAACATGGGAGAGCAGTTCATGACTTCTCCTTCCCGCTTTCACACAGCAACACAGGTTTCTCAAACCTGAAATAGTTGTTTTTTTGTTTTGTAACCAGCAGGCCTCGGTTATCAGCCGAGCTAACCTGACCCACCATGCTGTCACCGCCGCCGCCGCAGCTACTCAGATATCAAAAAAAAGAGAAAAGAAAAAAAATCAAAGAGCAATTTCAAAAACTAATAGAGTAATATGACTTTTTACATGACTTAAATACGCTCTCTTGTGAGACTTGAATAAAATGTATTCAGTTTATATAGGCATAAGTTAGTTTGTCCATTAGCAGTTTTTTTTTCTTTTTTTTTGTTGTTTTCTTTTTAAACAGGCAGTAAACTACATAATATCCTGTACAGCACTTGTTCACATCTTCTGCCTGCTCACAGCTGACAAAAATAGGCAGCATCACACACTTCGGTTTTCCTGTAGAGATCGTACCTCTTGTCTTCAAATGTCAGATAATTCTCTGAAATTTGGGGGGGCGGGGTTTCTTCTCACACACACACACACACACACACACACACGCACACACACACACACACACACACGCACACACACGCACAGACACGCACGCACACACACGGATCAGAGAGAGGCTCTAACAGCGAAGGCATGGTTCAGATCATCGCCCCCACAGCGGGGAGACAGAGGGAGGCAGCTGGGTTAAGCTCCAGGACAGTAAAAGCTCGTCTGTTGCCTTTATTGTGTTGCCAATTCCAGCAACTCCAGAGAAGAGTTAATTATGCTGAGACGGCGTTTCCAAACGCTACAATGCTCAGCGATCAAGAATTAAACTCGCAACTGTAAAGTGCTGATCTGGAGACTTCCCGCTTAGGTCGGTATATTCACAAAACTTAAGTGGAAAGAAGAAGAAAAAAGGAAGTGAAAAGGTGGATTAAAAAAATAAAAATGGTCTCAGTTGTTTCACCTCAGCGTCATCCTTCTACTCAGTGCAACCAGAAGAGAGACTTTGTCTACAATGTCAGTGCTGATTCAGATTTACTTCCCTGAATTTCCCAAACAAACATGTGTCAAAAATAATCGTAAAATGTAAAAACTTTTCATCAAAATGAAGGGATGAACACAAGAACATCGAATGCCACCTAAATTGAATTAAAAATAAACTTTGTGGCTTGTTGTGGTGCAGCAGAGCGTAGGGAGCTGGGGTCGGTCTCAGGGGCGGGGGGTTGGAGGTCCAGTGAAGAAGAAACGAGGGGAGGGAAGGCTCAAAAGTTGGGATGAGGTGTTGGGTGCGCGTGCTCGGGTGGGGTGGGGGGAGGGGGGTGGGGGTGGGGGCGTCGGGTCGTCAAGTCTTCTTAGCCGCTGAGGGGGTCCTCGCGGTAGTGGATGGCGTAGCGCAGTTTCTCCAGCATCACGTCCAGCGAGGTGTACTGGGGCAGTTTCACCATGAACATGCAGGTCTCCACTCGGATGTAGCGCGAGTCTGGCTGACCTAAGCAGGGAACAGGAGAAGTGTGGCAACACCATGAGAACTGTTACACATGTGTACCGACGACGGGGTTCGTGGAAATCCTCAAGACTTTGTGTGGCGCAAGTGATAGTGACGATAAGTAGTGATGAAAGTCAGCGTTAAGCTATCTCACCAGTGATAAAACTGGATAGATTGTGTATTTTGATGTGGAATTTGAAGCTGTGACTCAATGAGCTCAGATCAAATATCTGTGAAAGAAGTGAGGCTAAAACGTCAGACATCTTTGTTGGGGGATTTTTCTTTGAATACATGAGACAGCTCAGGGTTTCCCTCTTTAGATAAACCTAATAAACTACAATCACACCAGGACCAACATGGTCAAAGTCCGCCTCATGTTGCGAGACAAGATGAGCCATTTTGATAACAGTTATCAGTCGTTTCTGCATCAGCACGACAACAAGGGTCTCACTGTCACAGGAGCCCCTCTGAACGTTGGGTGTCCATTCGAAGCCTCGCTGGCCATTACCTGCAGCTCCGTCGGGAGGGGCGATCTTCATCGGGTAGGGTGGAACGTGGGCCGTGTCGGGCCCCCCGTCCTTGCAGGGGCAAGTGAACGGGATGCGCTCCTGGTTGCAGGCAAACTTGATGAACTTGCAGAGCTCCTCCTGGGTGAACATTTCCAGAGCCGTCCAGAAGAACTCGATGTGCTGGTCGGTCTCCATCAGGCCCACTTGGTACATTGTGTGGGCCTGCAGAGGTGAAGGGGAAGTTCAAATCGAGTCCGATCGAAAGGAGAAAAAGGTCACACTTTAATTCATTTAAGCCAAAAACATCACAACTGGATAAAAGGAGCAACGCTCGAGCTTCTCTGTGAAGAAATGCTCTTCATTAGTTGACAATTTATCAGAATGGAACCAGAAAGCCAAAAAGAGCTGCTTTAATCTGAGATGACACTCCAGCATATTTGAATAATTCACCAGCAGCTGATTTATCTGTGCAGTGCAGGAGCTGTTTACACTTGTTGTGTTGTTTTCTAAAACATCTCACAGGCCACTTCCTCATGAACACACGTTTACCTTGAGGAACTCCAGGTTGATGTAAGGCAATCCGCAGGTGCGCAGCTCGATCTCCAGAGGGCTGAGCATGGTGAGCAGCTGCAGGGGGATGATGGAGGCCAGCCCCGCGCGCACCGCCGTCATGCACTCCACGTTCTGCAGCTCCCTCAGACGAAGGCTGCGCACCGCCCGAGCATACACGTCTTTGTTCTCCCAGCTTGGCCCAGACACACACAACAAGTACAGATCACATAATGTGCTGGGGGCTCGTGGGTAAATGCCACAGTTGGTGATCTTCACCAAGGTTTAAATGAAGTAAAACATGAGCAGAGCTTTACCTGACAGTCAGGCTGCGCCCTCCTTGACAAAGCTCCACCTCTTCACCCGTCATCGTCACGTAGGTAAAAGTGCAGCAGGGCCGGCTCGGGGAGTCCGGGCTTTCTCCTGAGTGGTGCTGGGAGGAGATCTCTGCACACAGAGCCTCCAGCTCCGCCTCATCCGTCACCTGCAGTGATGGCAAAGACGGCGGATAATAGGGTCAATAGAACCTTGCTGGCAGGAGAGAAAGTTGAGGAGGATTTGCTGCTAAATCCTCACGTTTTCAAATTTCTTGACATAGTTGTAAGTGAGCACGTCAGCCTCCTGCAGGTCCTGCTCGGAGTCCAACGACTCGCCCACCAGGCCCTTCCAAAAGGAGCCCAGCAGGTCTAAAGGCAGCGGGACATCTGCACGGATGGCGATGCCAAGGAGTTGACCGAAGAACTGCAACAACTGTTCCTCTGCATAGCTGATCGGACACGGGGTCAGGATGTACTTCCCCTGAGGACGGGAAATAGACACAAAAGAACTGAGTCATTTCACAGCTACTGACGTCATGTGATAAAATTGATTCTGTAGGAACTTTCATGACAGGTAAAACAATCCAGAACATTTGATGAACACTTTCAGGCTTAGTTTTAAAGGGAAGAGCAGATACAAAACCAGAACAAACAAAAAACAAAACGTCATGCCCTAAAAATGTTACCTTATTGCGGTTTGCTGCAGCGCTGGGACACGGCAGCAGCAGGGAAAGTGCAGAACTCTGTAACTCTTTACACACCTGCCACAGGAAGTGTCTGAAAGAGCCACCTGGATAAAAACATTCATCACAGCTCCAGTTAGGTGTGAAAGAAAACGGACCTCGCAATCCAGCACAGGTCTGAAGGTCGGAGAGAGAGAAAGTGAGGAGAAATTCTCACTGGTGCCGTGAACTTCCTCTCCAGTGAAGCGGATGTTGAAGGCATAGGTTGGGTCTCCTCCGCTCGCCAGTTTGACACAGAGCTGCGACGACGGCACGCAGGACAGCTGACGCGCTGCCTGGCAGAAATACGTGTTCTCTGAAGATCTGATCTCGCCTGATGAAACAAAGGTCAGAGAGAAAAAAAGGATTGTTTATCAATCTAAAGAGTGATGGGACTCATGGAACAACATATGAACTGGCCAAGGGGAAACTATGTACCTCCTACAATCTCAAGAGGGTCCAGAGTGATCTCAGGGGCAGCATGATCAGCTGTGCGCTGCACGGTGGCATTCAGCACTCTGTTCATTACGGTGACCTTAGTGTCGTAGAAGATTAGACCTGTAACCGAGAGAAACACAAGGAGAGGCGAGTGTCTTTAACGTAACCTGTCTGGTGAATAACATGAAGCACAGACAACAATAAAAACAGCAACACTCTGTCAGTGCCTGGTGTGTGCAGAGACCCTGCTCACCTTTGGCCTCACTCAACAGCGCTGCAATGCTGTTCTGGTAAGTGTGCGTCTGTCTCAGCTCCACCAGCGGTAGAAAGAAACTCTCCAGAGTGTTGTTGAGAGACTGCAGCAAAGCAAAGCGCAAACGCAAGCTCTCCACAGGCACGTCTGGAAAACACAACAAACATCAAGAAGTCACACAAACCTGACAAACCTAAAGACCGACAGAATGTTTAGGGGTTCGTTTTTGTGCTCCAGTTTACATGATGGGCAATAAAAGCAGACAGGGGAGGTTAAGGTGAGGTCAGTCTCAGAGACCTCCGGATCTCTGCAGAGAGGGAACTCACTGAGCAGGCAGGCCACGCGAGGATCAGCTGCATCACTGGGGTCCAGGTACACTTCATGTGGGTGCAGCCTGGTCGGCGTGATCGCCAAGTGGCGGCACAGTCTGTTGATGTACTGCACCAAAGCCACGTCCATCTCCAAGCTCCACTTTCTGCAGGCTTTCTGGGCATGACGAGTGTCTATACATGTGCACCTGGCAGACAGACGTAGGTACAGTTAGAGAGTGTGCACTTAAGCTTGAGGACATTGTTAAAAATAAAATAAAAGTGTTTTGTTGGGAAATAGCAGCAAAACAGAACATGGTACAGTTTGAATCCAAGTTAAATGTGTCAAGACAAGAGTTGCATGAACTCATTACAAAGCCAACAACATGTTGAGTCACTGGAAAGTGTGTGCCTGCGTGACACCGTGTGAGTTACAGCAGTCTGAGCACTGAGTTATTGGAGTATAACTTTCCCAGTCTGACCTTTCAAAGTGAAGGTCGTAACCGCACGCCAAAATTGCCCTCCAGACGCTGCGGATGTCCTGCTTGGCACGGTCAACTGCAAATTTATGGAAGCCTTCCAGCGTCAGGTACTTCTCCTCTGGGACTGAAGGGAAAAAAACCCAAACAAAGTGGTACAGTGAGTCAGGAAGCCTCCAGGTCCCAAAACACAACCAGCTTCCTTTGTTGAACTGTGTGAATGCAGAAAGATACAATAAATTTAAACATCAATAAAACAGCAAGTAAAACTTAAAAATTTGTTTACACTTTAAATCAAGTACATTTTACTTCTCATGGCTTTTGTTCAGCTTAATCCAAGAGAAGGTCACGTTTTAATATATTTTTTAACCAAAATGAGCTTGAGAGAGAGAGAGAGAGAGAGAGAGAGAGAGAGAGAGAGAGAGAGAGAGAGAGGGAGAAAGAGAGAGAGAGAGAGAGACTAATGACCTTCTGCTTTTTTAGCTGGAGATTTTTCCACATCTTTCTCCTCAGGTCGGGATTTTTCTGGAGATTTTGGTTTCAGGACTGTTTTCTTTTCACTCAGTGC
>JAUESF010000012.1:5204255-5214606 GCA_032274765.1 Malacoctenus tetranemus | reverse complement strand
ACACACACACACACACACACACACACACACACACACACACACACACACACACACACACACACACACACACCTTGACCAAAGTAAGGTTTGACATATCTGTTGCAGTGACTTTTAGATGAAGTCACTCAATCAAAAACAGCACCTGGCCAACTCAGAATTCCTGTCCCTGCACACAGCAGTCTGGGCAGTTTTCTTCTTGTCACCCGTGGTAATGCCTCCAGCAGTCTCTTGGGCCAACGTCTCCACAGGTGGACCGACACTCACTATCAGTCCAGACTGTGCCCACTTGTTGGCTTTCCTCAGGGCAGCAGCCGCCTCCTCTGTAATCACCTCACAGCTCCCGCTCTGAGGACAGTACAAAATATGACATCAGTCAGGATGGCAGCCACACAAACAGTGCTTTTCATGTTGTGTATGTACACATCGAAGACTATTCTTTTGGTCATTTTCTCCAACCTACCTTTGTCATGTCCCTGTCCATCTTCACCACCTTTTCCATGTTTGCTCCCGTTCCAAGTCGAAAGGGACGCCCCTCAGAGCTGCTACAATTCAGAGAGGATAAAAAAAAAAAACCACCGAAAAAAACAACACTCCAGTCAAAAACACAGAGCCTGCCAATGTGATATCACAACATTAGCATTTGTAGAAAATCATACCTGAGGAGAGGTTGCAGAACCTCATGAGACGATTGGTCCTCTCTCTTGTGGATGAAAATTGACAGCTTGCCATCCACTGCCTCTCCTTCCTCCCCAGCATCCTCAGATTTGAGAGCTCCTTTGGAGCTGGCGCGGGACAGACTGGTGTCAGGCTCCGAGGAGCTGGGAGAGAGAAGAGTCTGGCAGCCTGGAGGGAAGACAATGTGCATTAAAATCAGGAAGAAAGAGTCATTTCAAAACTGAATCTTAAAATTTTCACAAACAGAGGACATACATATATAAGTAGAAACAAAAGGAGACAAACCTGGTACAACATAGTCTGCTAGCTTGGCTAACAGCAAGGCAGCAATACGAGAAGCCGGGTCACTGGCATCCTGTTGCTCAGCATCTAGTGTGTTAATAGAGTAGCTCCACGAGGGCAGAGCTACATTACCACAGTCCTCCACACTCATGAGAGGCAAGGCAGCTCGACATAGCTGCAGGATGATCAGCACAAGCTTTGGAGAGGGTCTCTGGTCAAGTAGCAGTGACAAGAGCTTAGAGACACAAGCTGGCTGGCTCAGAATAGCTTTTCCGATGTGGCTCCTAGAATACAAAACAAAGAGATGTAAATGAAAATTTTATAAACGAGTCAACAAACACATGTAGTGTTTCATTTTTTACAGCAAAACAAGGCATAAAATGTACCGGGAAAGGTCATTGAGCAAGCTCAGTACATCCTGCAAAGCGTCATTGCCAGCTGCCTGGTTCCCACAGCACTCCGTTGCTCTCGCCAGGTGATTGGTCAGCAGGCTTGACACCTGCCTTGCTAGACCTGAGTGAACTGCATCTGTGGAGCCACCTTCACAGAGGAAAAGTCTCGGATCACTCATCAAACCATTAAAACCCAGTACCAAAGGAACATGAGTACTCTGAGGCATTCAGCCATTTCTGGATCATGCAACACAAAGTAAGAGTGGAAACCTTTCATACCTTCCACTTTCTCCCACTCGATGCATCGGTTGGCCAGCACCTGGAAGGCAGCCCAAGCCATTGTGGCCACCTTCTGCTTTTTGGTTTGCTTCTCATTGGAGCTGCATTCCCTCTGACCACTCAAACTACACAGGCTATCCATGAGCTGAACCAACCCACTCCGAACGAGGCACTGCTCCTCGCTCCTACGGTGGCACAGGTTGAAAATAAATCAGGGTGAGCAATGAGATTTCAGGAGCACAACATCGTCAAAACAGATTTGTAGTTTTTGTTCTAACCTTGTGTAGGGAATCGTGCAAAGCAAGCCAATGCTGTTGGCACAAGCAATGGGATAGCGAGAACAGAGTGACACTACAGATGTCATCGTCTCCCCAAAGGCTTCCTGCACCTGTTCCACCATCCCACCGCAGGTCAGCTCCTCAATCCTGCACACGTGACACCAAAACCCATGTATCAAGGAACTGCATGCTTTTGGAAGTCGAAGTGGCTCTGCATTGTGAGTTTAATCCTTCCTCTTACCTTGGGCCACCTTGCAGTACCATAGTGACTGGTCCCACAAGATGGGTGACCCCACCCACTCTCACAGCAGCAGTGAGCAATTCCCTCATATGGACGAGTGCCTGCTTGCGTGTGCTGCCTCGTCTCCAACGCGTCTGTGCAGCAGACAGGAAACTGCTGCTTGACACCTACAAATTGAACACAGGTGTAATCCATCAAATGACAAACCAATATGCAATTACTGGGTCTCATTCTCTGTGGGAATAATAACTGATAAAAAAAAAAACCAAAACCCTGTGAGACAGACACTTACAGCCTGGTCAGGGGTTGTCCCGATAAAGGCAAAGAGCTGCCCCAGCAGCACACTGTATGTTGGCTTGTCCCTGCTGTCTTCAATGGCCAGAGACTGGAGGAGAGTGAATGAGCTACTGCGATGGCTCGTTGGGTGATGTCGCCTCCTTAGAAAAAAAATACAAAAAGGCTAAATATATTCGCTCAAATTTCTTCAAATCTTCTGATGTTGATTTTTCACACACATAAACAGAAAATACCTTTGTGGCGCGTGGGTAAACTCCAGGTCTTGGTTTGCAATCATCTCTAAGTCAGAAGGCGCAGACATGCTGCGCAAGAAGACTGGCTGCTTCACCATGGGGATGACGGTCTTGGCATCTGACACTGACTTGGCTGAGGCTGAAACACAAATGAGAGGAACTGGATGAAAATCAACCTCCTGGGAGGTGATTACTTGGTAATTAACATCATGTGATGAGAAATTAATGACTGACTGATGAGAATACTGACTGACAGAAATACAGTTGTCATACAGTCTATTTATAGGAACTGGGGATTCTTGTGAGAGTTACATAAATGCATCACAAAGTCAATATAAACATCCACAAAGGGTGACATTATTCTTGCAGAGATTCAACAACATGGATCTTGAACATGTTTGCGGATCCTTACTAAGAATAAACACTTTTTTCTAGTAAGACTGAGAGTACCTGGGCCTGGTGTGCCGGCTGGTGTGGTGGTTAGACTCCTGCAATGTGGTGCGATGGTAACATGAAGAAGCAGCTCCGTGCGGTTCATCAGACTTTTCACCAGGGTTTTGGTTTTGGCAAGCGGGGTGCTGCTCCTCAAGTGTGAGATGTTCACCTCTTGAAAGAACTT
The DNA here is from genome assembly GCA_032274765.1 of Malacoctenus tetranemus. Lineage (NCBI taxonomy): Eukaryota > Metazoa > Chordata > Actinopteri > Blenniiformes > Labrisomidae > Malacoctenus > Malacoctenus tetranemus. The sequence goes on along the minus strand of JAUESF010000012.1, from coordinate 5,211,310 downwards.
CTCCCTGGAAATACAGATGTGCAATGTTGAACAACAAAATCATTTGTGATGTTTTGAAGAGATTTTTCAATGAGAACACATTATCTATTTCTCATTCAATTTTTTCCAATCATTGCGTTTCTGTTTGTTTACTTGCCTCAGTGCCAGGACGACATTTTCCAAGTCACTAAAATCGAGTGGGACTTCCTTCAAGGAGCAGAGCAACTCCAGTTCCTTCAGCTTATTCTGCAAACAAACAAACAGTTAGGATGACAGCACATTGCAATTGTGTTGATCAAAAAATTCTCATTTTGCAGGTGAGCCAGTTTACCTCAAAGAAGTGGTAGTCATGAAAGAAAGGAGTGTTGTTGTCTAGTTTTCCTTGCTGGGCTTCTTCCACCTCGTTCTGCCACTTCTGCTCCAGTTCAGCGACACTCTGAAAGCAGAGCAAGAGACAGTTTGACAAAGCCTTTTTTTATTTTTTGATTCTCATCTGTAACGTGTTCCCAATTGATATATTTCGAAAACCTAACAAGCAAAAAAAGTCCAAAAAAAGCTAACCATGCACAAAGCATCGCTTGCTAATCACAAAACCAAATGACAGCACACCCTCTTTTAGGCCTTTGCAGTGCAAGTCGAGCTTACCTGCAGCTGACGCTCCATTGCATTGATCTTCTTGAAGGTCTCTGCCATGATCTTACAGACAAGGTCATACTCCTCAGCATGATCCTCCCGATACTGGTAGTTCACAAGTGACTGAAGGGCATCCACGAGGCTTAAATGTTTTATGACGCAGGACACTATCACCTCCTCCATGACATCTGGCCGGATCACTTCCCTTAAAATAAAACACGGTGATAAAGAAATGGCTTTGATTAGAAAGTGACAGTGTTTGTTTAAAAAATGACTTAATTTATCTAGAAACTCATTTTTTGTAACGGTCTCGCACTCAAGTTGTTTGTTTCTTTTCAAGCAGTTACAATATCTGTACACAGTAAAGAGATGATCCATGCTTGCCCGTTCAACCTGACAGGAAGAGCGTCTTACTTGATGCTAGGACGGAACTGCGGTCTGGCCCTTCCAGACACTTCTCGAAGCCTCCCCATGATCCCCGGAGGAAGGCGGATACGGGGCAAGTCAAAGTAGGAGCCTGGCATGAGGCCGGGGGGTGGGATGAGCACGTCAGAGGGGTAGGTGAACTCTCGGTCCTCCTCGATGGTGAGTGGCAGAGGCGAGGGGCTCGGTGTGAGGGCGGGAGAGATGGCGCCGTTTGCCTCCACCTGCCACTGACACCTAGAAACCAAACAAAGCATGTCACCACTTTGTCAGCACTTCTGCTGTGTTGAACTGGATTATTATTACGTGAACTAACATCACAGTGAGACAATGTGTGGAGTTTCCCTTTTCACTATGTCACCTTTGCAGGAGCTTCGAGCATAGCAAGTCATGGCAGGCCTCCTCCTCTCTCGTCACCTCTGGTCCATTATACAGGATGCGCAGCATTGAGCAGGCCAACACTGACAGACCCAGGGCGAGGTCTGCCAAGAAGGGGAGGCCACCAGAGACATCTTCAGAGGACTCCTGAAAGCATAAACAAACAGCAACTTCAATTAGTTGTTGATCTTTGCACCTGCAATGTCAGCAGGACCAAAACAATGTTAAATATAGATGTTAAAAACATTTAAGCTCTTTTACTATCGTACCTGAGCTCTGACCGTACAGGAGAAGCCCCACATGGCTTTATCTGGGGTGTTGTGCTCCCGTCCGCTTCTCATCTCGAAAGAAAATGTCACAGTGTCTCCTTCAACCTACAACAGGACAATAAACACAATTCAAAATCTATCTGCACCATGTAATCATCTGTATATGATTGTGGGATAACAGATTACACGACCTTGACCAGATCTTTGGGCCATCCTGTTCCTAAGACGCTGCGACTGCCATATCCCAGAGTGTTTCCTCCATACTCAGTCACCTTGCGACTGTTTGTGTTGGGACCAGCGTAGATGACCAACTGAGATATCACAGATTACAATCATGAGAGAACGTTCCAAACCAGTTTTGCGATGCCTGGAAAACTGGCCAAAATTTCAGTGAAAGCCACAAAGGCTGAAGGCAATTGGGCCAACAGTAAGTACATGCAGTTCATTACCTTGTCATAGTCATACTGTGAGGAGCAGCGGGAATCAAAGCGAAGGTACAGGCAGCGGGCTCCTGGGATGTGTACCGTCTCTTTGAACTTGTAATTGTCCCTCACAGGGTGGACCGTCTCCACTGTTTTCCCAGCAGCCCACGGGGCCGGGATCTTCAGTCCTGTGAGGAAACCTGGCTCCTCGCGCTCATCCAGGATTCTTACATCATGGGCAGAAATTAATCATCATTAAACCATGTGGAATCTTGTTTAAGAAGTTGCCATTTTTTGTATCTTCATATTGTCTCAAAACTAAGGAGTTTATTTCACCAATCATTTAGCTGATTGGTAGGAACCTTACTTGTCATCAGCAGCACATGCCTTCGTTCCCTGCCCTAAGGAGCCACCGATGGGTAAAGCTTCTTCAGTGAAGAGTGGAGACTGCGTCTTTAGCAAGAGGGCGGTCTGCAAACAAAACATACTCATAAATACTGAAATCATCGCTGTTTATTCCAAACAAGGACAAATGGCCCACGGAATGTAAGTAGTTTAAGGTAAATGGGGTTTTTCGGGCTCCAACCTGACTGGTATAGAGAACTAGCTGCACCAGCTGAGGCATCAGTGCATCTGCCAGGGTGAGGGTCTGCAGGTTGGGGTGCATCAGTGAGGTGAGCAACACTGGGAGCAGGTGCCCCAGCATAGTGGCCTTGGTAACCTGTTCCAAACCTTTCAATCTTGACAAGAGGGTGAAAAGAAACAATGTAAAGTTAAAACGACTGGCCATAGGCAGCAACAATAAAACTTGTAAGCAGCACAGGAGTTAAAAACAAACACGACTCTTTGTCAAACCATTTTATTATTTTATGAAAACGTAACAACAGTTGACACTGCAGAAAAATTGCAGAGGAGTGTGCCTGTCCTCTTGAAATGAGTGGCGAGTACATTTTACAGTTATCGAGCAGTAGCTGCAGCGGCTGTTTGCAGCTTCCGTTTTTTCGTTCATCAAGTTGCAGACTCACCTGGTCTCTCTGTCAGATATGTCGCTGTTGATCAGAGCTGTGGTCACCTGCTGCAGAGTTTCCAGCACTTCATCACATCCCACCAGGATTTTGGTTGCTAGGGAAAGGATGCTGGTTTGCAGCTCCTGAGGACCACACACAAAATAGGCCCACACTTACGTAACACTTGTACCAACATTCTCCACGAGTATATTCATGTAATTATGAATTTGAGCACATGCTTTTTATTTATGTCTCGTCACGATAAAGATAAAATTTCCTCACTAAACTTAGTAAATATACCAAGACTATTTCAAAGCTGAACAAACTACTGAACAGCACCCTGGGTGGGCTTTCATAGCCTGTTGCTGCATTCTTTAGGCTAGTCCCTCTCTCTCCAAGTCACAAAACACAATTTGCATGCAGAGGTAGGGGTATTTAAAGGGGATGTTTACCTGTACCTTCATTGTTTCCCCTTGTAGGGAGCTGTCACTGTCATCATTATCATCTGGTCGAATAAGAATAGTGTTGCTGAGGAGATGGTTTTGGACAGCCATGAGGTAGCGAAGACTAGGTGAAACCACCTATGGGTGAAAGTGATCATGTGAGGTTAGAGGGAACGAGCAAATTGAACAGAGACGTCATGTGAAGGGAGCTGAACCGGTTTTTCATACTGGCACAGTGGAGAGGAGCTTCTGAAAGTCATCTCGTGCAACAGTTTGACATTTGGTGATGAGAAGGCAGGATTCTCGGACCACAGTCTTCAAGATACAATGCAGCAACTCATCACTCAATCTGTAAAAAAAAAAAAAAAAAAAAATACATACCTCTATTTTTCACACAAATACACACTGATGAAAAATTTCAATTCTAGTCGTTTAATTAATCAGAGATGATGCTGTTGTGAGACAGGGTTGCCTGTTACCTGTAGTGATCATCTTCCTCACTCCCAAATCTATTCTTCTGCAGTTGGTCTGCCAAGTTGGTGAGGATGACATCCCGAAGCTGAGACAAGCCACTGTTTCTTTCACCTGAGTATCCCATGAAGACACAGATTTAGACACGACAGCTACAAAACATAGGTTTAATTTTTATTTTGTTTTCGAAGAGTGCTTCCATCACTGACCTTCTGTTAAAACCAGTTTCAGTAGTTTGTTTAGTTCAGCCTCTCCTTGGTACAAAGTATTCAAGCCTGAGCTATAAAGAAAGAGGTAAAAGGGTTAAAAAAATCCCTTTAATCCCAAAATACAAGCTGCAGCTTGATTTCATGATTACTGATATGCTACATCTACTTTGTTTTTGCCTTCAGCAAACTGCAAGACTTACCTGATGGCCAAGCACACTTCTCGCTGAATCTCTGATCCTATCTGATCCACTGGAGCCATCAGTAGCTGCCAAAGAAGCAAACCTGAACGCCGCACGCTCTCCCTGTTCTGCTCTGACTGAGGATTGAAAAACCTAAACACGACCTGGAGTGGACAGACAAATAAACAAAACGCCTAAATTCATTGAAAACCTGAATCATTGTCAGCAAAACAACCTCGAATGGCTCTCGTAACTGACCTGGAACACCACCAAGATGCAGCGGATGATGCAGGTATCTCCGTTGACCATGGCCTTCTCCATGATGTCACATATGCTGCTGAAGTGACGAGCCTCAATGGGATGTTGTTTACCTAACAGTGCCCCAAGGGGCAAGCTGTTGCTGCTGGCGGCCAGCAGGTTGAGTTGGTGTATGCACATAGCACCGACATGATGAAGTAGCTGGTTGATCACGTCTCCAGTGTCCACAGTTTCCTCTGTGAAAGAACCGGTTTGGCAAATGAATACATTTTTTCAAGGGCAACTTTTGGTATGAGGGTGTTTTTTTTAATCTACCTTTGGGTTCTTTGATGACATGGCTCACACCGAGCCTATGGCACACATGGTGAAACGCCTGGTTCCCAGGGTTGCACCACTGATCTATGTAGTCACTGGAGCAGGTCCAAATCAAGTTGTTCAGCGCATCATAACATGCTCCTTTAGAGTGCAAGATCAGAGAAACATCGGTTCAGTACGGCATCCACCATGTGACTCTCAGTGCGAGTTAAAAGTACACCAACAAAATGTGATGAAAGTTGAGCCCACCTAACCCGGCCACCTGGGCGCCCCTGCCGAGAGAACTGCCAGGGGCATCGATGAGGTCTGCGCGGCTGCTGAACTGCCCATCAGCCAGGTTAAAGACCAAACTGGAGGCTAAAACTGAACAGAAGAAAACAGTCAGATGAAGAAAGTGAAGTCATCACTGACATTTAAGGTACAAAGCAACAGGGCTAGCTTCAGCATTTTACAAGAACTTAACCCCAAAAAGAAAGCACTTTCAAAACCACAAAAGAAGTGAAGCTGAACAGAATAAAGATGCAACCTTGTTGTGTTCTTACTTTTTAGCGAGGACAGACTGCTTGTACCTCCAAACAGGGAGCGTGTGGCAGAACTCCCAGATACACCAGGAGGGGACACCAGCATTACGAGATAAGTTCCACACACATACATCGGGGTCTTTCTCAGAGTCTTTAGAGGGAGGCCACAGCTCGTGTTGACAGCTACAAGATAAAAACATCAGAGAATAGTCAAATCACCACTTACTTACAAAATAATGTTCAAATTAATGCATGTTTTGCAACTATTACCAGACTGCTCCTCTTTGACAGTGTTAGTGATTGCAGAGCCTGTTAGAGCAGCCAATGTGGCAGAATGGGAGGCCCGGAAGCGTGACATTCGACTCAAGAGAAGTTCATTCAAGCACTTGGAAGACTCGCCCTCTTTGCGAGTGAGAATAACCCTCTCCTGCAAGATGTCTGCAACGCACAGTCCCGTCTGTGTCTGCACGGGGAAAAAAAACCCATCAAGAATTAGGAGAAGGCACAGATGGATCAAATGCTGTCGAAGTTACATTGAAAGATACATCGAACTCACCGACAGGAGGAAAACATCCATGAAGACAGAGTGGCCTTTTTGTGTCTTCTCGTTGAGACTAGCAGGGGACCAGACCCAGTACAGGTAGGTTCCGTCTGAGCAGAGGTGCAGCGTGGTCATGCTGCTGCCCACAGGGAAATGATGGGCTGGCATGGGCACAATCTGGCACACCTGAGAGAAAAGCCAAAAAATACAAACTGAATTGGTTAAAAAGCCAGGATTAGAAGCACCTTAATGATTAAACAACAAACAATTTTCTTGCTTACATACAAATACACACACAGATGCTCAATGGAAATTCAACTTGTCTTTACCTGCAGAGTGAAGGGGTCAATGACCTGGCACAGCTGATGAGGCTTGGCATCAAAAGAGGAGGGACGGTGAAGGAGACGACCACTGCTAAACACCACCCAACCAGGCTCTAACTCTTCATTTCGACAATACACAAAACCCCTGCGCACACGCACACATACACACACAAAGCATCCATCAGCATCCAGCTTAAAACCAACCTACACAACATAGAATAAAGCCCTGACTGTACACTGCAGATATGAGCTTGGAAATTGATAGGAGCAATCGTGGCCGCATTGTTCCCTTTTTTATTTTTAGAGTTACATTCTTCCTGATATTCTCAGAATGGTGCGAATCAAGAGATGCAGACTGGAAGTCGTGTCACATTACCTCAGTGTCCCGTGTAAACCAGAGCCCAGTTTGCTGAGTCCTCTCCCAGAGGAGTTGGTGGTATACAGATATAGCCCATCTGTGGCTAGACAGCGCCCCAGGTCAGTGTCTGTGAGACAAGACACAAAAATGATTCAGTAGGAAGTAAATGGCAGACGCATCAAAGACAAGTAAACCAGAAGTGGGAGTAGAGCTCAACAGAGGAGTGGACAAATTCAGAGAGCCAAAATACGACAGAGTCCAGTGAACGTTGATATACATGTAAATGCTCTTGAAAGCTCATTTAAAGTTTCTTCTGATTGGTTTCT
>JAUESF010000012.1:5170445-5180780 GCA_032274765.1 Malacoctenus tetranemus | reverse complement strand
TCTCCTTCTCTTCATCTGTCAGGTCTGGACCAGAACCAGAGCCTGGCTGCATGGTCCAGGTTTCCCTATCAGCCAAACGCAGTCAGTCATTCAGGGTACATTATGGAGGGACATAACACTCAGATAACACACACACACACACGCACGCACGCATGCACGCACGCACGCACGCACGCACGCACGCACGCACGCACGCACACACACACACACACATTTTCATACCTATCAGGAGATTGATTGATCTGGGAGGTAGTATTGATTTACATTCACTTCCCGTGGACTTACTTTAAACTCAACACCAACAGCTGCACACAAACATAAGCACTGTCTTTGTAGGGCTTTTAAAAGATAAATATTTAATCTTATTTGTTTTAAATCAACTTTTATCATTTCTTGTATTAGTTCCAATTAGTGGAAAGAAGTTTACACCTGTTTTTGTTGTGTGACTGGGTAAATCGGTGCCTCTCACACTTTTCTGATCATTCTCCACTTTGAACAAGAGGGAGTGTTCAGGTCCCACCGGCCCCCATTACCCCAGCAAAAATCATTACAGTGACTACTTCCTCCCATGTGTCGTGCCCCACCTGTCAAGTCTCCATTTCCCACCAGTGTGGCAAACCCCACACTTGGAATAAGAAACTCAGTTTTTCCTCCCATGTATTTTTGCCATTTTAGTTTTCTCAAGAGTATAAGTAAAAATATCATCTTGTCTCATTCTCATGAACCTACATCGTGTATTATCTTGTATCCTAAATGCATCATGACATCCATAGTGGAGTGTCAGGTCCCGCAAAGTCAGAAATGCAGGTTCGTGCACACACACACACGCACGCACACGCACAAATGCGCGCACGCACACACCACATTTAGTGTTTGCACAAACAGAACAAGCACAATGCACATAAGGTGCATCATCGCATTACACTGTTATTGGAACAGTTACAAAGCTGATTTCGCTCCGTGGTGGAAACACAAGCTGTAGATAAGAGAGGAGTTTTGTCTACTTACTGTTCTTTATCACTGAGTCACAGAGATGCAGGTAAAACAAAGGAGCACACGGTTAATCTCTGATGCTGTCATGAGGAAAGGGAGACGCACACAAACAAAATGCGTCGAGTGTCTTTCTTACCCTCCGTGCATGGTCCTCTGCCTGTCGTTGGACACCCAGCGACCCGAGCTGCTGCTCATCACCGTGTCGGTCATGCCGCACTATTGCAGTCTGTAGGTGGACGGACACGAAAAACAGGAGAGAGAGAGAGAGAGACGTACATTCAGCACTCAGCAGTCCGGCAAGATTTAACTGAAACAAAGATGCCGGCCCTGTTTCCAAAGCCTGAGTTATGAGTCTACACTTTTAAGTGTCCTCCACTCTTATCTCCTGCTTAGGCAGCACTGATTTAATTGCCACCTCAGGTCATTCTCCCATCAAAAAGAGACATTTCCTGCAAATATGTGAGCCAGGACGGCGCCAGCCTCAAAACTGGAAAGTCATACTTTCTTCCATTGTCACAATGATGTGCTGACAATGATCAAAATCAGAAAAAACTGTTTATCCCTGAGGGCCAATTAGGAGGACTGCACAACAGCGAGACGGACATCAAACAAAGTGACAAAGCTGATGATCGTCATGAGCCAAACAAGCAGGCGAATCAATGGAAATCTGAACGAACGAAGCCATTTGACTGAAAATCAGGAAAAGGTTTGCTCCCCATCTATTTGTCTGTAAAGAAGTCTGAAAGATAGAGCAATTTTCAATGGGCACATAAGCAAAAATCCTGGTGCCAAAATTGCAGGGTGAGCTGCACCATCATCTCCTGCCAAGCCGGTTTCAACAAATTCTTTCCACGGACATATTCAAGCAATAAAACGGATGGAGGAGGAAAAAAAACACTGAGACAGAACACAAACAGACCTGTAAAGACCTGCTTAACAGGGCCAGAGCTGCTTAGTGTGCTCACAGCAAAGGTAACAACGCCGGTGACACGGCGAGCCTTCCCATGCTTTACTAACCGGAGTGAAATGACGCTGAAATGGGAGGTCTGGGTCGTTTCTGAATTTTTATGTGCCTCCACTGTGCACGGCTTAGGAGATAAGGTTATGCAAATTGGGAGTGGCACGGTCAATTAATTGAACAGCTGTAAGTGAAACTAGAAGAATCGCTTCTAGTTTGTGCGTCTACGCTTATCAAAGAAACAGATGGTTGCATACAGCAGGAGTGGTTCAATTATGCTGTGATACAGTGACTATGACTAAGTGTCTGTCTGCGGCATATCTGATTGGTCACAGTGCATCAGCCGAGCGTTCCTGTCTGTTTATATACAGTTATCAAGGTGTGTTGCCCTTTATTTTTGCGGATCTGAGTGTGGTGCCGAGTGAAGTGACTGTTGCTCCAAACAGGAGCAGGTTATTCATGAGCCAGGAGGGAGCCACTGTTGCTGAGGAGGAGTCTGAGGACGGCTGTGTCATCAGAGTGTTTGAAGTGGAGAAACAGGAGGTAAACTTTTATGGTCGTTTCTGCATCGGGTGCAAAAAGGGGGAGAAAAAATGAGAGAAGACAGGCAGAGCTGAGGGCTAATGATGGCAGTGTGAAAAAGTGAATGCCTCATGCATTGGAGAGACTCACTAGCAACGTAATCCAAGCTCGTTGTGACAGGCTAAAGATGATACAAAGATGTCAACAGAAAATCACTGAGGCGACTGCCGATGGGCAAGTCTGTGGCGTGTGAGTGCGCGCAACTGACTCAGGGCTGCTTCAAGCCCCTTCCAGACTGTACCGGGAGGCGGGCTGCTGCCACAGGCCACTGTATGTCCTGAGGGGAAGTACCAGCAGCGAGAGAGGCGACCAGCAGGCTCCAAAACCCAAGCAACAAGAGGGACTAAAAGCCTCTCATGAGCTTTGAATACCAGGGCCTGTGATGGCGCAGGACGGAGAGAGTGCAGATACAGTAATAGAGGCGAGAGATAAAGTAAGGAATGGCTAATGATCATGATGAAAGGGGAAAATCAATATGCTTCACTTGTCTTTTAGCTTTTCACAGCAGTAAAATCTGGCACCACGGACGCTTGGAGAAAGTGAAAGTGGCAACAAAAGGAAAAGGGGGTGCGTCACTGTCTCGCTCATTGAGATGCTCACATTACGCTGCGTAACGTCAGGCTTCATACCTTTTGAAGTCTAATCTGTTGTCTGTCTGCCTGCCTGCCTGCGGGATCCACAAAAAAACAACAAATTCGCTGTGCTATCAATAGACACTCTGGGTGTGGGCTTTTCCCTCTGATGCCACTGCTCCTGCCGCCGCTGCTGCTGCTGCATCCAGCCGACAGTAGCAACACAGTCTTCAGGGAGCATTTGTCTTTTTTCACTTTTCCAGCAGCAGCCTGACAGATCAGACGTTACACTGACAGTACAGTATATATTATATACACCGAAGCTTCTCAAGCATGGCCCCCCTGCCCCCCTTTTGCCGAAAGTGAATTATCGCACTTTTGTCTAACATTATTGTCCCGGACAGGTGGACGGAGGGAGACAGATGGGAGGTGGCGCTCGGGCTCGGGCAGAGTAATCACCGACTCAGACACGCCGGAGCTCTCTGCTGGGGATAGATGTTACCGCATCACACAAGTGGACTCTTTGCTGAGGTGACAATCCAATTAGCATTCAGGAGATAGTCTGAAGGATCGTATACGCACTCGTCTCATAAAGAGCTGTCAGTATGGGCTGTAAGGCTTCAGACGCTGGGAAGGAGTTTGAGCCGCTGCAGTCAGTGAGGATTTCTATCTCAGACGGTTTTCTAATCTACTTCGTCTTCGTCTTTTTTTCTTTTTTTTTTTTTTTAAATGTTCCAATTATAATGAGTGTCCTGCCCGAAATGTCACACTGGGCCTTGTTATTCTGCAGCTATGACATCACTGTGACCCTCAGACTGGCTGCTCTGTGCTGCTCACCTTATAAAATGCAACAAATCTGCGTCATCTCTGACTGTGACTCGGTGCAATGCTCGATGTGTTTTCCTCCCCTAAAAGATGACTCAGGCGGTTGGGTTCTTGTCTCGGGAGGTGCAATTACTCTCGTGTGTTTCGTTCAGGTATTCAATCGCTGCTTTTTCCCGAAATGCCACGATGTCTCCGTGATGACGCCCTCGTACGCGATGCCCGGCAACCACAACACACGACGGCATCCGCAAACGCGCCAGGCTTAGCTCGTAGCAGGTGATGTGTGAGAAGACAACAGGAAAGACCGGAGGGAGTGCATTCGACTCACAACAGTCATCTGCCTCATCACCATAAGGCTTCCACGCAGCAGGGTCTCTTTTCTATACAGAAATTCATCTGGGGGTGGAGAGGACCAATTTAGAAACCTGTGTCTCCTCCTCGAGGCCTCCAGGGACAAATCCGTACAAATCTGCATGGGGAAGGGGGGGTTTATGTATACACTACTCCTCGAGCACACGCCACACGTTCTCCAGCCATTTTTAGCAACTCGCCCATCAATTCTCCTTGGATACCTGAAGCAGTAGCTGAGTGTGACTACCTGAGCTTTAAGGCTTATCAGCCTCTCACGTAGATTAATGTTGTTATAGGACTTTCAGCTGTGGATGTACAACTCAAAGACTGCAGAGAACAGAGAACATAGCACTTGGAAAGAATCGGATTGAAATTAAAGCACCTGAGTGTGGTGACGGTCGAGGATTTCGGTAGTGGCTTAAAGCGACAAGTGGAAGATATCCAGCAGAGGACTGACAATGGAGCAGCAGGACTTTGATAAATTGATACAGCATGCATCATTATAGAAACTACACAAAGGGCCTAAAGGGAAAAGGGGAGTCGACTCTCTTTTACAAAGATCAGCAGAAATTTTAACCAGAAAACCCAATTGAGCAGAGAAAAATAAGATCTGGTGCCTGAGGCTGCAGCTGCTTCACCTGCACTGAGGATGTCAAAATTAGATATGCATGAAGAAAACATGCATATTAGGACCCCTTCGAGAATTAGAAAAACACTCAAACTGCACATTTGCTTTTATTTTGAAGGCTCTGTTGCTGGTGACAGCGAACATGTTGGCAGAGTTTTGCTACCAGCAATGTTTGAGATGAAAGAAAGTCTTTTTCCACCCTGGTGTGTGCAGAAATGGTCAAAAAAAACAATTAGTCAACAGAAATTTAGAAAACATTTGAACATGTCGTGTGATAATAAAAAGAAAACGGCTTTTTTGCATGGAATAAGATCTGTGTTCACTAGTAGGATGGTAGTGTCAGGGGGGGCTTCAACAGCTGCTCCATTTTCCCAGTTGTCTTTGTCGAAGGCGGTGCACGGTGTCCTACTTGAAGAACGTATTGAATATAATGAAAGTGAAGCAGTATGCGGTGCTACACTTGAATTCCAGGGCAACAATTCCCCCGCCATGCACCGATGCAGGACACTTTCAAAATGGGTTAATGAGAATCAGAGATCAATGCGAGGTCCCACAATTGGTTTCGCTTTAATTTATCTTTCATCAAGCCCCCGTCGGTGTTTTGGCACCTCGTTGTAAACCACGCAGCCCACAAAGAATGGAGGTTGCCTTAAACTTCTGCTTGAGCCACCAGGCAATCACTTGCCAGCAACCCTCATCACTGGCCAACGCCAAGTCCCCGTGGGCTCAGATCAGCGTTTTCCTTCCAAACCATTCTTCCAGGATGCTGATGCTCAGCAGGTGCCAGAGTTGATGCTCGTGTCAGTGCATTTCATTTCTACCAGGGATTTAGTAATCTTGCTAAAACAATGCTCCCATTTTCTGGTTGCTGTGACCATTGTTCTTTCATTACCTCTAACAACTATGTGCTTTTTCCCATTAAAAACCCAATAACCCTGCAGCCCACTCTCATATTTTACAGCACTGGGGGAATCTACCGACAACATCTGTTATAAACTGTAAATTACAAGACTTCTACTGGATTGTGTTGCTGAATAAAAGTATGACTGCAGCAGCAAACCAAAGAATGCATGTAAAAATATCAAATGATGGGGAAATTTTTTTGTAGCTTCTTTTTTAACTTGTTTGTTTCACTGATTATCAAATCAAAACACAAAAAACCAGTAAAAACTGTTAAATATATGCTTACAGAACCTCTATCTTCCCATGAAACATAAATCAAGAGAGCGTTTAGGCAGAAGAGGAACATAACATATTTTATTTCATGCTAATTTTTCTTCCTCTGCCATCTGGCCTGGCGGTAACTCAGATTGTTTTATGTATTATGAAACAGGGCACAGGCTGAGATCCTCAGACAGGGCAGTCTTGGCCGATCTACAGCTTCAACTCAAGTCCTGTGGTGATCTGGAACATTGTGTCTTTTTTTTATTTCAATTCTCTTCAACACAAACATCAATAAACACAGAGGGTGTGGAGAGCACCCTTCAAAGGCACAGTTTACAGACAGACTGATGGGATACAGTTATTTCCTGAAATGTGGATGGACTCAAATCTAACGAAGGGGCCAACACTAATTTTCTTTAAAAAGACGAGACTAGAATGAAGTCAAATTTGGATTAATGCTGAATAATATGGGAATGATTTCAAAAAACGGTGTAAAATAAGCACCTGTGGCTCATTTCTGAGTCATCCACAGACCTTCAGTGGGATTTAAAACATTAACAGTTTGACAATATCCCGACTAAAGTGGAGGCTGCGTGTCATCAAACAGTAAAAGTAGCTTCAGCTTCACAGTTTCTGGTGTCATACGGGAGCTGGAGGTTGGTGGAGATTCAACAGCCGAGACTGTAAAGTGTCCTGACTTATTAGCACTATCACCGGCGTATATCTGACCAGGCTATAAACACAAGCCGTATGCCATGAATAACTGGGTGTTTCCCACTGTAAGGGTTATAAATGGAAATGAACTCTTCATCTTTAGCCATTAAAAATTACAACCCAGACGAAGAAAAACCTGAGAATGAAATTGGGGAAAAAAAGACGCGCAACCTCAAATGATGCACGGAGCCATAAACGTGTCCAACTCCCTCACTTCATGCGATCAATTGACTGCTTTCCCATCGCAGGAACCACTCTGCTTAGTTGGAAAAAAACAAAGACATAGACCCTAGCTCTTTTTCACAATGACGTACTGTACAACCATCGCAGACTCGGTGACCATCAGAGCTCCCAGTCGATCCTAACATCTTTAGAGAAGCCCTGACTTTTTCCACCTTGGTGCCAGCGAGGCTCACTATTTGTCATTTTCAGTAAACTGATTTCTATCGGACGTGGAGTCGTGATCTTTGGTGCAAGCATTCATATCCTCGATCACAGTAGCTGCAAAGTGTCTCCTGTGAGATTGTGGAGCACCTCTCTGGTCTTCCCCAAGACGTACAGTGAAGCCAAACTTTGACACTCACTGCCAACAGCATCCGTCTATTGTAGATTTATGGATGGTTGAAAATGCTTTATTCTGGGTTTTTCTTTTGGCTTTGGGTCCCCTCTGCGATCCCTCACACCCAGCCCAAGGGGGTATATTTATTGTAGGAATACACGCTACATGTATAAACTGCTAAAACTGTGCAAATCTTACCCTTCGCTGTCCAGCAAAACGAAGTCTCTCCGCAAGATCCAGTTCCTGATGTCTAATGCTCACACATTAGTCACTCAGGGCAAGTGGGGAGACAGGGTAGGAAGCACCGAAAAGCACGAGGTAGCCGCCCACTCCCAGTTGCATGGCACCACTCCATCCGTCCTCCAATGGAGGACTGTGAGATGCCAACAAAGCAACACACACTGAGGGCCCGGGCGAGATTGTAAAGCACTGCGCTGCCGAGCCCTCCACTGCAGGAGGAACACATCACTCAGCATTTCTTAATTATTTACAACTCCCACCCCCATTGCCTTTCGCCCTGTGTAAGTCCCTTCTTTAAAGCATTAGTGCACACTGTATGTACCGACCTCGACAAACCACTATGCACAGAATAGCAGATCTGGACTGAAAAAAAAGGAGCTGTGACAGAGGGCCAGACAGACTGACAATATTTGTTTTGGGTGACAGTATGGATGTTAGTCTTTTAGGTCTGCAAGAATTGACAAATCATCCATGTTTTCAGTCAGACAATGGCATTGACGGGCACCATCTGCGGGACCATCTGCGAGGGCTCTTCACCTCTCAAATGTGAGAGTGTTGTGACGTTCTCAATACACACGGCTACATCCTCTCGGCAGGCAAGGCTCCAGGCCCCGCATCGCTGGAGAACAAACAGGAAAGACGTCTCAGTGGCCAACAAGCCACCGTGCTGTTACCCGGCTATAAGCGTTGGCCCCGTCCAGCAGACCTAAACGGGGTGGCGTGGCGAGGCGTTCATTCTGAAATAAACACAGAGGAGCCACCAGTGCCTTTCTCTGTCTTGGTCATTTTTCTCCAGTTTAGCAGAGAAAATCTCTGCTGACCCACATTTTCTCAGACTCTCCGGTCTAATTCATAGACCGCTCGCTTTTGTCCAAGTGTTCTTTGAGAACTACGTCAGTAAACAGCTATCGGACACAGAGCACTCAATTAACTGCACTCTAGTAAGAGCCTGCAGTGGGTCTGAAATTTGCAAGGCTGATGGTGATTCATCCCTCTGTGCCCCTGAGGTAAGAGGTGGGACTTTGAGAACTGGCTGCTGATGCATTGGCCAGTCATGCTCCTTCATTTTCCTCCCATCTCAGCTCAGAGACACAAGTAGCACCAGACGGGGGCTTTAAATTAGCACAGTAAAAAGGCCTTTCGAGAAGACACTCCTCACTACTAACTAGAAGGAACGAAGGACTGTTGGGTCTGTTTAGATCAATGTGAGATTTAAAGAAACGAATCAGATGTTCGATCGATTCCTCTGCAAGTTCAGTGCGACTTGGTCTCATCGTTGCTCTTTTTCAGAGATTTTTCCCCTTTTTTGAGTCACGACACGATTTTCACAATGCACACCAAACCTCAAAAGTGTAACAAAATGCCACTGTAGCCTCATACAGTATTTATTGAAACGTCGTCTCTTACTTTATTTATAGTCACCGATTGTGCTTTTTCCTTTGAATATGAGCAGAATGAGATGCAAGACAATGATAAAAGTTGTTACTGTCACAATTGCAGAGTTACAAGAGCTTTTCCTTTAAAAGTCTCTCATATTCATCAATAAATCAATCTTCCACTGGCATCTCTTTATTTTTTGGGGATAAAAATACAAGATATCCAGGATTCAAGAACTTTTTGAGTTAGTCTATTAACAGACAAACAGACCAAACCTCCAACAAAAAGCGGTGAATTCACACCATTGCCGGAAATAACTTGCTGGGCAATTATGAACTGTGCATAAAAAAAACAATGTTTTACTCGCTGACCAACTGAGCAAAAACTGAAAATCGTTGTATGGCCCAGCTGACGATCTTTCACAGGAGGCTGGTGCGCTGCGCAGCACAGTGGTTGGGAATCGCTGCTCTCCTTTGAAAATCTGGCACAGCTCAGCTGCAGGACATCGAACCCTCCCTCCGGTCTCGCCAACAAACTAGCAGGTACAATACCCCTGAGGGGCTTTTAGGCAGATCTCTGTTGGCAAACCGCTCTGAAGCACCGCACGACTAAAAATAAGCTATTGTCCAACTTTTGAGAGAAAGACCCCCCTGATGGGAAGCTTGTCTGTGTGAGTTAATATGCAAAGTGTGTTTACTTTTTAACTCAACCTGTGGGAGACATGAAGCATGACTGCAGTGAGGACAGATGCACAGGGGTGATTAAAACTGGCTAAATATGACTGCAGGAGGCAGGAGGATGGTAGTGGGATGTTGAAAAGTGTTGCCTTCAGACAAGCTGCTGTTCACAGATTCAAACACAGCCCAATTGTTTAGATATTTAACTCCTTGCTCTCTCGGGGGAACTTTGTTTAAAGGCCACATTAATTACCTCTGTCTTTCCCAATATGCCACACCGTTTAGGCAGATCTAATCATCAGTTTCAGGGAGGCTGGAGGATCGATCCTCATCCAGCGCGCTGATGAGAATTTGAGGATGAAGCCACTCCCTTTCGGAAGCTGAACCTCGAACAGAGGAACGGTGCATCTCCCCCGAACGAAGTGACGGATGCGTTTCATACAGCAGGACGCAAATCCTGCAGATGTTCAGAGAGCGGCGTGCGATTTTGGTTGGGAGCTCCGCGCATGGATTGTGAGGAGCACGGAAGAACATAGAGTCATGCACCTTTACCAACTGTGGCCATGGTAACAGCAAGATCAGAAGACGAGAATCAGAGTGATTAAACGCTCTGTGTGTGTGCGTGCGTGCGTGCGAGTGTGTGTGTGCGTGCGAGTGTGTGTGTGCGTGCGTGTGTGCGCGTGTCCTCCAGTGTG
>JAUESF010000012.1:5152493-5168472 GCA_032274765.1 Malacoctenus tetranemus | reverse complement strand
TCCTCCTCCTCCTCCTCCTCCTCCTCTCTCAGGGAGCTGTCAGGGAATGATGCGGACTAAATTTCTGTGCAGCGCTCGGATCCGACCACAGAGTTAGTCATTGCGCATGGTGCCTGTCACCAAAACCCGTGTGCTTTTCTCTCTCTCTCTCTCTCTCTCTCTCTGTCTCCGTCCCTCCCTCCCTCTCTCTCTCTCTTCTTCTCCTCCTCCTCTGTGGCCTGGAGGAGAGGAGTCTCGCTGGAGGCAGGGCGGAAAACCACAATGCGTGGGAACTCGCCTCCTATCCTGCGTGGAGGATGGAAAGCCCTTGGTACCCTGGGAAGGAAACCCCTGGATCTGAAGTGATAACGCTGATGCTCAAGTGGGCAGTCATCACCTGATCCAATTGCCTCTCTGACACAGTGTCTAAATTTGTGTCATCATTCAGGCAGCCCTGTTGAAAAGTCCCTGCCATTTTTACGAGCCTATGTATTGTCTGCAGCGATCTGTTTACGCTCCCCATTTGTCCCATTCGACATCTGCTTGGGGCCGAGACGCCCCGAGGTGGTTTGTCTTTTTTTTCTAAATTAGTTGGTTTAATGTCTTAATTCAATCGTGGCTTGGCTTTGAAAGTGTGTGATAACCATGTGTGTTCAGGTGTCTTACTTTTTAATTCAAAAACAATGTATAAAAAAGCATCCTCACGCTGCCTCAGACGACCTACAGTTCTGTTCATCTTGTCAATCAAATGTTTGTTGATTTTTACTGTCCTGCAACCATTAAATCACCAACTAAAAGCCGCCGAGGATCTCGAGAACTGCGCCTCAATTAATCCACAGTTCAAGTCTGACTATGAGGGCTTTGCGCCATCTACTGGATCACCTGTTAATTGCACGAAAGCCTGCACGACACGCAGTCGTTGGTCTCATACGTGTGATATATATGAAGCTGGCGGGAAATCAATAAGGACATGAAAACATACTGCCAGTGCGGAAAATAATTTGGATTACTGCCACCTGACGCCGTCTTTTTTCAGCGTTTGGGGTATAAATTTGCCACACCCACACACAATAGAAGACAACTCATGGAGCAAGATATTAACCCCCTGTTTTTCTCTTGTTCGTCACATTTGAAACCTGACAGGAAAAAATACTCATGAGATCAGTGCATATCGTCTGGAATACTTCTTAAACCTGCCGTTACTTGCATTATTTTAAGTCGCACATAGTGGATCCTCAAAGCGAGTTGTGGAGTTTTTGCAAGAACTGTTTAGTACGCATGCGTGGCATGACAGCAACAGCGAGACAAATAAATAACTTGCAGTGAACAGGCTGCCCTTTTTCTAGTTTATGGAGATTTTGTATATGCTCGAGCAATTGCCCAACACTTTCGGGTGACGTTATAATGTGATTTCTCCACATAATTTCTCCGTCTGTTTTCACGCTGGCAGGGAATCCTCTTGACACTGTTGAGTCTCTGATCACGTGACGGCGCTCCACCGCTGAAGTCACCTGATCCGTTGTGTTCCTGATAAAGAAAAAAAAATGGCTGCCCACCTGTCCTACGGCAGAGTAAACTTAAACATACTCAGGGAAGCAGCGCGAAAGGAGCTTCGAGAGTTTCTGGACAAATGCGCCGGAAGTAAGGTAAGAAATCTGCTTCTTCGCGGGTTGCACGGCTGATTGGGCGGCGGCTGTTCTGCTGCTGGCAGCGGTGTGACGCTGTCATGGGTCCTTCAGATGTGTTACTGTGTAGTTACAGCTACACAATTTCAACTGCGTTTAAGCCTTAATGATGCATGTTCTGGCAATAAGGGCCTGGGTAGGAGTAATTTTATGCGCTGCTCATCAGATTATGAATGAGTCAATTAACTGGACTGAAACGAGCATTTCCGCATACAATTGAATTTTGGGTCCGTTCACCACTTCATGTGCTCTGACTCTGCAGGCCATCGTTTGGGATGAATATCTGACGGGACCGTTTGGCCTGATAGCTCAGTACTCATTGCTGAAGGTAAGCCACACACCCTGACACACACACAGATTGTCAATGTTGATGTTCTCCATCATTTATTGTGGCTAACACTAACACATGCAAACTGTGTGAATCAAACCTGTTTGGTTTAATGTTTACTGTTTATTCCCATTGTTTTTTCAGCATTAGGCAAGAATAGTTCATTAAATAGCATTAATTCAGTAACATATAAACACTAGAAGGTGCATGCCTGTGTTGTACCATCATTCAAAGCATTCTTACTCTGATGAGGAAAAATGTTTATTTGTTTTTCAGGAACATGAGGTGGAAAAGATGTTCACCCTCAAGAGTGGCAGGCTCCCCTCTGCTGATGTCAAAAACATCATCTTCTTTGTCCGCCCCAGACTGGAGCTCATGGACATCATTGTTGAGAATGTATTCAGGTGTGTCCCGGTCACTCATCTCCAACCACACGACTGTGAATGCCAGTTTTCTCCAGACAGGCAGCACTTACGCTCTGGAACGTGATCTTGTCCTTTCAGTGAGGACAAGATGCAGTCACCCCGAGACTTCCACATCCTGTTTGTGCCTCGGCGGAGTTTGCTGTGCGAGCAGCGGCTGAAGGAGCAGGGCGTGCTGGCCTCTTTCATCAACATCGATGAATACATCCTGGACCTGATTCCTTATGACGGCGACCTGCTTTCCATGGAGTATGAAAGTGCTTTCAGGGTGCGTTCAAGCTGTACATTAAAGCTATTTATCAACCACTTCACTCTCCCATGAATGAAGGTGCTGCAGTGCAGAGCGAAGATTAGGTTTTACATCAATTTGTCTCTGGGACTATTTTGAATATCACACCTGATTTGACTTGTGTATATTTTCAGCTGCTATATCAACGCATTGTACTTCTCTGTTTGCTTCAGGAGTGTTACCTGGAAAATGACCAAACAAGCTTGTACCACACAGCCAAAGGCCTGATGACCCTACAGGCCCTATATGGCACCATACCACAGATTTATGGCAAAGGGGAGTGTGCACGGGTGAGTTTGGATCAACTCTGTCACTGGTCACTGGGGGGGGGGGGTCGCCGGTGCGTTGGTGAAACAACCTCTTCAGAAACAGCCAAGTAAATGTACTAGTCTCAACAAAAAGTGCCTTGTTTGCCGTCAGCATGTTGCCAACATGATGCTGAGGATGAAGCGGGAGTTTGCCGGCATTCAGAACCAGATCCTGCCAGTGTTTGATACGCTCCTCCTCCTGGACCGGAACGTCGACCTGCTCACCCCTCTGGCCACCCAGCTCACCTACGAGGGTCTGATCGATGAGATCTATGGAATCACTAATGGTAAATGTTTATTTTCTGTTTATACCCCTTGTGAAAAAATGTAGGATAGTTGTTAGATTTTTTTTGTTTTGTTTTGTGCTTGGGGGAATGACAGTGCTCTTTATGCATCTGATTTATTCAAATAAGTTCTGATGTTGTTCTAAGTGAAATGCTGCCCCCTTCTCTCTCACACAGGTTATGTCAAGCTGCCTCCTGAGAAGTTTGCTCAGAAGAAACAAGGAGAAGCGAGTAAAGATTTACCGACGGAGTCCAAGAAGCTGCAGCTCAACTCGGCAGAGGAACTTTACGCAGAAATCCGGGACAAGAACTTCAACGCTGTCGGAGCTGCTCTCAGCAAAAAGGCCAAAATTATCTCTGCTGCCTTTGAGGTTTGTGTTGCTCAGACATGAACTGTCTCACCAAATGCTTCTCTTGTCTGTGGTGACGTTCTCCTCGTTACACCATTCAATAACACTGTAATTATAGTGTTTGGTGCTTTCAGTCAGCAACAATACATCAGTCCCAGACATCTGCGCTCATCTGATCTCCTCATTATCTCGGAGGCTTTTTACAGAAAAGGTCAAAACTGAGTTTGAGAAGCGATAAGAAAAAGATGGAGATAAGATACGGCTAATTGTTTGAGCAGATTATGTAATCAGATCAACGTGCACACACGTCGTCACATTTGAATATCTAGATACACTGATTGTATAATTTGAGCTCCCTTAAAAAAGAATACAGTTGTTTTAAAAAGGAAAATATTTCTAGAATAATCATTTATTTTGTATTTTGTCATGTTTTTCGTTTCCTTTATCTTGAATGTTTTTTTGCTGCAATGTAAAAAATTCCAAACGGCTTCTGAAACACTGCGATTTTGTTGTCGTTTTCCAGGAACGCCACAACGCCAAAACAGTGGGTGAAATAAAGCAGTTCGTGTCTCAGCTGCCTCACATGCAGGCAGCCAGAAGTTCGCTGGCTAATCACACTTCTATAGCAGAGCTGATCAAGGACATCACCAGTACGTAGCTAACTTGTATTTATCTGTACATTTGAATAGATTCCATATTATATCTGAGTAAACCCACGCACCATATTTATGTAGCAACAACAAATTCATCTAAAGCTGGTTCTTGGCTCAGATTTTTTGGGGTTTTTAGTGTTAGTCATTAAAATCTACCTTTTATTGTTTGGTTTTTATAGATCTCAGGAATTGCAAAGCTTCTTTTTCAATGTTGTTTACTGCTGTTGCAAAGTTGTTCAATAACATCTTTCTTTTGTTTCAGCATCTGAGGCTTTCTTTGACAATCTGACTGTGGAGCAGGAGTTTATGACTGGTGTGGACACAGATAAGGTGAAATGCATCACTTGTTCAAAGCACATCTGTCAAAACACTAAACAGGCAGATTTGTGTTGTTCCTTTGATTTTTTTTTTTTACTGCAGCTCAGAGAATTGATGAACCGTGGTTTCACTCTGCAGGTGAACACATATATTGAAGACAGCATCGCCCAGAAGGATCCGCTCATCAAGATCCTGCGCCTGATGTGTATGCAGTCCGTCTGCAACAACGGCCTCAAGCAGAAGGTGCTCGACTACTACAAGCGGGAAATCCTGCAGGTAAAGCCAATTAATATTGACTGCAATAAAAAAGAAGAATCAGTGGTTTAAATGTTGTTTCAATACATTCAATCACATGACTTGGTAAGGAAGTTATTTTTTGATGTGTCTTGCAGACTTATGGTTACGAACACATCCTGACGTTGAACAATCTGGAGAAGTCGGGTCTTTTGAAGCCTCAGACCGGCTCGAGGAACAACTACCCCACTATAAGAAAAACCCTCAAACTGTGGATGGAGGACGCCAACGAGCAGGTGCACCATTTAGGTTGCTGAAGTACGTTTGTAGGGCAACTTTTCCACTTCCAAAGGTTGACCTGTGTGTCTCTTCACTCTCCAGAACCCGAACGATATATCGTACGTGTACAGCGGCTACGCTCCACTGAGCATCCGGCTGACGCAGGTCTTGGCGAGGCCGGGGTGGCGCAGCATCGAGGAGGTGCTGAAGATGCTTCCAGGTCCACACTTTGAGGAGAGGCAGCAGCTTCCCTCGGGGCTTCATAAGAAACGTGAGAACCAGTCCAACCTGTGACCACTGTTTACTCTGCTGCTCAACGCAGAACAAAACCGACGTGCCTGCTGCTGGGAGATAAGCCCTGGGCTTTGTTTCAATCAGACACCGGGCAGCAGCAGATTGATTAGCATAAAGCCGACGACGTCATAAAACCTCTGTCGGTGTTTTCTGTGTACGAAAACGAGGCCAAATACAAACAAGCTGCTTGATTTGTCAGTGACAACCAGCGTGTTTTTTTAATCAGTTTTGTTCTTTTAATCTTTTAATTTTGGCAGCAGAAGGTGTTACACTGATGTGAATGAGGAATTTAATTATACACTCAATTTGAAATGTGCTAATTAGAACTGCTAGTTTGGGTATTAGACAGTTGACTTGTTGCAACATGCCTGCCTTGTATTGCTTTTTAAAAGTGATAATAAAGGGGCTCTAATCTTCAGGGAGGGTACAGCTAAATTAGTGTTTTCGTGTCTTCAAAGAAGGGTAAATTGAACAGGGAGTTTAATATTCAATTGTGTTTTGTCTCTTGGTTTATGGCCAAAATTGTACAGATCTTTAATGTTGCAGTGAGTGAATTCATCCTCCACGCTATTGACATGCATCCATCTCTTTTGGTTGTGATGCAGGCCAACAGGGGGAGAACAGGACGACGCTGGTGTTCTTCCTCGGAGGAGTGACGTATGCAGAGATCGCCGCTCTGCGTTTCCTCTCCCAGATGGAGGACAGCGGCATGGAGTACATCATCGCCACCACAAAACTCATAAACGGCACGACGTGGGTCAAGTCGCTCATGGACCGGCCCGAATCCCAGACGGCCTGAGTCACCTGCGTGCACACCTGGACACATCAAAGGCTGCATCCTCTTCAGAAAGCAAACCTCGGCTGCTCTCCTTTTCTTTTCTTTTTTTTTTATGTTTACAGGTGTTTCATTGAAGTCTGCACTGCTTAACCAACAAAAACACGACCCCCTCTGAAAGCCTTCTGGCGCTTTTGTGGAAATTAAAAAAGAACGAAGTTTTACAGACTAACTTGGACATGTCATGTATCATCTTTCAGCCTTGAACATATATTTTGCCTCTTGCAGTCTCCTGTATGTTAAAGACTCATTCAAAATCGTGTCCCTGCACAGTGTTTATGTAGACCTGCTGTGTCGTTTAAACTTCCTGCAGACCTTTTGCACCCGAATAACTCGGTGTAATTCTGAATTACTACTGGTATCTGCATTACTGTGACGGTTGCTGAAACTACTGTATATAATGTAAATACAATTAAAGCTATTTGAATGTTTGTGATGACGTCATGCTGGCGTCGAATAAACATGCACTTTGATTTGCATTTTTCAAGCTTTTGCATCCTGTTTTTATGGGTTTTTTTCCGACTGTCATCAAGGTTAATAAAAGGTAACTAAAACCCTAAGTAGCTAAAATAGGCTTCCCATTACTTGTTTAGGTCATAAGTTAATTTGCTTAATGTTTCGTTGGCAATATTTGGCAAGGGATGTTGATTGGGAGCAGATGAAAGGCAGGGACGGGAGTATATCCGTCAGCGGTGGTCCAGTTCTCTGAAGGAGCAATTAGCACAGTAACAGGCCCCAGATCAGCCGATAATGGCCGTGTGCTGTCTGGAGAGCTCAGCCTATGATTTGACAGCGCAGGACACTGATTGAATTAGGAGGCCATTTGCTCCGTGTTCCGGTAGAGGATAACTGTGCCGCGGGAGGGTGTTTGATCTCAGTATCAGTCAATACCTTCTTTGTGCTTGACACTATATAACATAGACAAAGCTGCTGGCAGCACCAAGATGTTGTGTTGAACATTTCTTATGCTGATTTCCTCCTTGTTGATTGGTGAGCAGACGAGAAAACCGCTTGGCTTGAGTTATTCAAACAATACTTCCGTCTCTAAATTTTGATCAGCGCGTCACGGCGCTGTCGCTCTGCTTGAGGAGCAGGTGCACTGGAGACTTTGATTGCCATTAGATCAATCCCAGGGGATTCAGGTCCTTGTGATCACTTTTTGCTTTGGCTCCTCCTCCGCAGCAGGAGCCTGAGACGCCGAGGACAGCTCACACCAACTTGGACTTCTGGGCTGGAAGCACAGGGGCGCTCCTTCTGACCAGCTCCTGACTTGTTCCAACAGCATCAAGGTACAAGAGGTCCTCTTTTTTACATTTCTCTTATATAAATAAACAGTAAAGTTGTTTAGGATTCTTGTATGTTTGAACTGATCTTATTTAGTAGAGTTTAGATCTGTTGACCTGCATGAAATAAGTCCAATTCTGTGATAAATGCGACAGGGGAAACATATTATATTTGTTCTAAGTGTGACACCTAATGTCAATCTGTACTTTTGCATGAAAATACTTTATTATGAATTGACATGACGCATATAAAAACCATGGTGGTTGGATATGTTTTGTTTAGAGAGAAAAAGAGGATTCTTTACATTGTTTTTGCAAACAGCAGCAATGTTTCTCACTGAAATAACTGGAAGCCACAAAGACTGAAAGCTGAAGATGTTCAACATGTTGTTTATGACTGTACACAAACAAAGCAAATCAATACTGGATCCACTTAGTGCAATTTACCGATTAATTATTAACAAAGGTCCCGTAGACCTCCATTTCTTCCACCTCTCTGGAGGAAAGAATCCTGAAGACCAGATTATTTTGCCTTCAAATTGTGTTTATCGTTCATTTTTCAATTTGGATTCAAACTGTTTGTGCTTTTTAGATGCACAATCTTGAACTTCTTCAACATCACAGCGCATGTTTCTTTATTTTGCTTTAAATAAACCTGACACAAATGTGTGTGTGTGTGTGTTTGCAGAATGGGTCGCGGTGAGAACATGGGACACTTGACTCAGCCAGGCCAGAGGCGGAAGACACAGCTGGAGTATCTGGACGTCGAGCCCTTGTTCATCCGCTTCCTGCGAACATTCAGGGAAATTCTCAAATTTGTTCTCTTCAGCTACACTGTGCTGTTTGGCGCTTTGCTGCTGGCCAGATGGACCACTTATTTCATGGTGGGGAAGTGAGATGTGCGGGAGCGTCAAAGAATTCGACCTCTCGGAGGACTTTGGAGCTCAGCGGCAAAGCTGATCAAGATCAGTGGTCTATGCAGTTCCTATAATACAAATACAGCTGGAGTTATTGTGCTTCTTTGAATTGATTTCACTCAGGTTGCAGTGCAGCTGGTGGCCTTTGTGCTTTTTTTGAAATTGGAAATTCAGAGATAATCCAATGTGAAAATCCTTTGAAACAAGCTACTCTGCATCTAATATGTCTGCTAATGGTGTGAATAAATGTTGTCATGACAATTGAAAGTGTTATGAAGCTCTGACACACATCTGATTGTTTCCATGAAGAAAAAAATGTTGGCTATACTATAGCGAGTACATATCGGATATCGAATGCACTGAGACTCACTTTATCGTCACCAAGGAACTGAGGTTTGATGATTTGCATTTATCCAATGACAGCTACTCCAACACTAAAGACTGATGCAGCCTCATCTGAAATCCTCTGCAGCAAACCTCAAACCTTCAAGCATAACTGTGATCAACACCAGACAAGAATCAGTCACTGTCATACATGTGCTTCTCTTTTTCATGACCTCTCACGGCCCACCTGCAGTAACTTCATGGCCCCCCAGATGGCCACCGCCCACATTTTGGGAATCACTTCCTTTTGCTTTTACCTGACATAATAAGACGTTACGACTGTGATGAAGAAAGTGCAAATATCATTAACATTGGACTTCTATGAGTGGGAATGCCTCCTAATGATCTTGCTATGTTATTATTGTGTCTGTATTTTTTTTTTCTACTTTCAAGTTAAAATGTAAACCCTATTTTTGCCATAGGAATGATTTGTTTGGGTAAATCAGGTCCTTGTGCCAGAAGTATTTGTTTATTTAAGCCTGGGTCTTTTGAACCTAACACCCGGGGCCATTGAGAGAGGTTTATTTTGCAAACAAAGGGTGCTGTAGTTATGGCTCTCCCACAACTGTTGTGCCACTACAGCACACTTATCTCTTGTTCCCTCTGAACTGTTGTTTAATCCAGCAATTATTATGAAGCACAATAAGCACAGAATCACTCCAGGCTACTTTCTCATATAGAAAAGGCAAATCAAAATGGTTCAGTTATAGTGAACACAACTCATTCATCAAACTGGTTTAAAAAAAAAAAAAGATATTCGGTGAATAAAAAAATGAGTTCACCAAAAATAAAATAAACTTTATTTTGTAGTTTTTGAGATTCACTTTCTGAATTCACGCTGCGTGCGTGGGTTACTTCGATTTTGTCACTGAAAGAATGCACACGGGCGGTGTTTAAATACTTATCGCTTTAAATAAAAAAGTAACCGACGATTTTCTCTTTAAATTAAGTAAAACATATAAGAATAAGTCATCACGCTGTCTTGGCGGAAGGAAGAATATCTGTGCCATCGAGCTTCAGTTCAAGATAAATTTTGCGGTGCAACCTCGGCACTCTCTGACATTTCATGAACGCCGCCCGCTTTGCGCCATTTTGAAAGTGTAACGCTGGAAGGGGCAGAGAGACGAGGGAAATCTCAAAGTAGAGTGCAAAGTCTACAAACCAGCCCCGAAGACTGCAGGCGACTTTCTTTAGGTTGAGAACTTGTTTCTGCGGGGTCCGTGTTGAGCGCAGACCGAAGGCTTCGGTGCACGCCGTCCGCAGTTTGGAGCCGCACTCCCTGCCTCATTCCTCCACTGTTTCCCCGTCCGAACCTCTCAGCAGACCCGGGTCAGCTCTGCTCCTGTCCGGGGCCCGAGTCCGCTACACAGACCGCCGTCCGAGCCGCTCACCATGGCAGGTAAAAGTGGACACCAGAACAGCCCCGAGAGATATGCGAGCGGTTTTTAATTGACAGTTGCCGCCTTGTTTAGCGCAGATGATGAGTTTGCCTCTCTGTGACATGGTGAGCCAGCGCAGGCTAGCTAGCAAGCTAGGACACCTCCACAAGATGCCAGCGCGAGTCAGTGGGAGAGTGAAAGTGATCGCCTGGCACGAATAAGGAGCTCAAAACTACTCCCTGCGACCGAGAGTCCTCCACGCCAGAAAAAATGTGCAGTTACAGTGAAATCCCCCGCGGCCCTGCTCTCATATTACTGCAGTTCAGCGATGTTAGCAGCAGAGCTAACTAACGGCTGTGAAGTTGCTCTGTAAAAGTGGTGCGTCGAAACTTCAAGTTGTGTCTGCTTTTCTGGGGGGTTGTTTGTTTGTGCAGGTTCTGGTGGTGGCAGCAGTGACATGCAGTGGTGCTTCTCCCAAGTCAAAGGAGCGATAGACGATGATGTCGCTGAAGGTAAGCCTGTGAGGGGGGGGATTTACCCCTGAACATCTGCCTCCTCTCTGCATGTTTGTTCCCAGGTTCACTTCAATGCACTTACTACGTTGATGTGTGTCTGAGAAACTGCTACAGTTACATTCAAGCTGCATTATTCTGCTTACTCTCACTGTACAATAGAAGAGGTCAGTGTGTGGCACGGGTTTTGCTAAACAATCAGCTTCTATTTTTGGCATACTTGCTGCAAAATGTCAACACACACACACACACACACACACACACACACACACACACACACACACACACTAGTTTTTACAACCCGCTGGAGAGTTACATAATGTTTGCACGGCTGGGAGTGAAATGCACATCAGAGCAGAGGAGCCACTGCTTGAACATCTGCAAAAAAAAAGCTCTTCTCATAAAAGAGCAGGAAGTTGCTGGAGCAGCGCTCCCATTGAGTGGGCACTTCACTTCAGTTTATCTGCAAACAGGAAAACAAAGCACTTTTACGACTTGTTTTCAGAAAGTTTCAGCTGCCCTTCTAGTTCATTTGTTCTTTTATGTCCCAAAAGAGTTGTTTTTTTAATGACATATGTTATCTCCTTTTTTCCTTTTGGTAGTTTTAGTGAAGTGACTGTTACAAATCAGTGAATAAATAGCATGAGGATGATTCATGTAAAAAAAAAAAAATCACATGTTTACACTACATGGGAGACAAAGTTATGTGTGCAAAAGGCCACACGGCTGTTTATAGTAAGCTTAGACAGGGAACATGCTTAAATGTGAGCCTCTCCTTGTGTCAATACAATTGACAGCACACTCACTGAAAGTTCAACAAGAGAAATTTCGTTTGTTTGATTGCTGTTAAATTGTTCTTTTTTCTGTTATGTAGGATAGTTTGCATGGAGTCAGGTTGTGTCGGGCACTCCGTTTGCTGTTTGCTGAGAGTGGAACAACGCCACTGTCTATATTAAGGGTTGCAGCGGCTCAGAATAGTGCCAGTCAGTAAATGGGGATTGATTGTTGCATTGTAGGACTTGTCTTGAAAAGTGTTGCGTAGCTGCACATGGGAACGTTTTGGTAGCTGTACATTTAGTTTCATTGTAGCAAAAGGCTGGGGTGTGTATAGGGTACGTACATGTGCGTCACTGCTGTGTTGTGTTTGCAACATGGTTGACATGACAGGTAAAGAAAACAGAGACAAGTCTGTGTTAGATTCAGCACAGATGAAATTATTTGCTTCATTTTGCAGAAATGCTTCCCAAACTATTATTAAAGAAACAAACAAATATTAATTTGATTGAAGGTTTGATTGCATTCTCTCCTTCTTTATGACAGCGGACATTATATCTACTGTGGAATTCAATCAGTCTGGAGAGCTGCTTGCCACTGGGGACAAAGGAGGTCGTG
Organism: Malacoctenus tetranemus; assembly: GCA_032274765.1. Classification (NCBI taxonomy): domain Eukaryota; kingdom Metazoa; phylum Chordata; class Actinopteri; order Blenniiformes; family Labrisomidae; genus Malacoctenus; species Malacoctenus tetranemus. Next base: position 5,156,347 of record JAUESF010000012.1, on the reverse strand, counting down.
TTGTCATCTTTCAGCAGGAGCCAGAGGTGAGATGTGCTGACCGATCTGCCTTTTGCATTCTGAAATTAATGCCACTGAATTTGTGCAACGCAGACATGAACTTTCATATTTATTCACTTTCTCTCTTTTTTCGTCTTTCCTTCTTTTCTCTTTAAGAGTAAGAATCAGCCACAGTGCCGAGGCGAGTACAATGTTTACAGCACCTTCCAGAGTCACGAGCCTGAGTTTGACTATTTGAAAAGTTTGGAGATCGAGGAAAAAATCAACAAGATTCGATGGCTGCCTCAGAAGAACGCAGCGCAGTTCCTCCTGTCCACCAACGGTTCGTAAGATGCTGCGACTAATTCTTTAATTTTCCGATCATAAACCTCTTTTTCTCTCTTCCCAGTGAGACACAGATGAGTAGTCAAGTAATCTAAAATTACAGTTTATGGTCTCTTTCTGTCCTGTTGGCAGACAAAACAATAAAGCTGTGGAAAATAAGTGAACGAGACAAGAGACCCGAGGGTTACAATCTGAAGGAGGAGGATGGACGATACAGGGATCCTAATACAGTCACGGCACTACGGGTGAGTTTAAAAGGCTTTATGGCAGCCGCTTATCTGAATATCAGCAATAAGGTTTTTGGTTTCACTCTTGTTTTGTTCGTCAAACTGTTTCTTTGAAAGGCTCAGTTCAGCTTGAGTTTCCATCCCACATTTTCCTCCCTGGTCAAGTGCAACCTCCAGTTTGGAAACACAGATCTATACGTATTGACCCGTTTCCAAATATAAACCCGGTTTAAGAGACTAGCCTGTACGCTGCAGCTGAAGCCTTCTTTATTTTCTAAGAACATGGCTTCTTGTTTGTTAGTCCTTGTTCCTAAAATATCTCTGACCTGCATGTTGTCACTCCCCGCTTCAGATTTTTCAGTCTTTTGCTCCTTCCCCCAATTAGTTCTCAGTATTGTGTGCTGTCAAATGTTTGTGTCTTGATCATTTTTGCCTGGTTGACTGTATGAATTGGAGCTCTAATTGCAAAGCCCTGCACTGTGACTTCGGTATTGGTTTTGACACCCTTGTTGTTCCTTTCTTCAGGTTCCTGTTTTCAGACCCATGGACCTGATGGTTGAGGCCAGCCCAAGACGAGTGTTCTCAAATGCTCACACTTACCATATCAACTCCATCTCGGTCAATAGCGACTGTGAGACGTACCTGTCTGCGGACGACCTCCGCGTCAACCTCTGGCATCTGGAGATCAACGATCGCAGCTTCAGTATCCTTTCTTCTTTATGTCCACAAAGTCTTTATGTGATTTAGAATTTATTTTCCTAAGTATTGTATTAAAATGAAAGTTTCAGGTTATTTGACGCAGGGAATTCAGCCTCCCAGTGGATTTTATGGTGTGTGTACACTTGTGAAGTTTGGTTGGATTGCTGACGATTCGTGAAAGTCTAAACTCTGTTTCTCAGCAAACGAGCAATAAAAAGCAGGGGTCATCCACTTCTAAGCAGACGAGCAATGTTCAATAACAGTTTAATGAGAAATCAACATGGACCAGAGAGACTTTGGAGCTCTTTGAGCAAACACAGGATGTGACAGGCTTCAGAAGCCAAGTTTCCTCACAGCAGATTGTAATTGATGTGCACAATAGAGGAATTCCTGCCACTGTTCTGATGCCTGTATACAGTTTAAAAGCTGTTGGTGAGTAGGCACTGTTAAAAATACCAGCACAGTAATCCAACGCATATTGTGTTCAGTACACAGTGTTGTTGGGGTTATGTTGCATAATATTCAACACAACAGCTGTTCAGTGCAGATTCTGTTCACAGCTGTTTGTTTGATATTACTAATATCAAGGCTGTGGATGCTCCTTTTGTACTTACTTTGTTTAAATAATTTCAAATTTTGAAATCTGCATTGTTTTAAGCATCATTATGCAACCTGGTCAACTGCTCAACCTTTGACAGTTGAACTGTGTCTAAGTGAACAAAACGACAGTTATTTTTACTGGAGTTGAGCAAAAATATTAAATTTAAATATTTTTGACAAGCTGTATGAACAAGAGATGATAAAGTTGAGCGTGAACTGATGTACATTTAATCTTCACATTGTGTCGTATTTGTCTCGCCACTAGATGTCAGCAAAGTAAAGATGTTATACTGTAACTCTTGTATGCTGTCATACAGTGAATTCATAGGCCAAACTGTCCTTTTTATTGAAAACGCAGACATGTTGTTCATTATTTTTAAAACTACATTTTTTGATTTCTCTGTCATAGTCAGTCTGTTTCAATGTGGTGGACTTTTCTAATCAAATGTTTGACCTTAACTCCCCCTCTTCAGACATTGTTGACATCAAACCAACTAATATGGAGGAGTTGACAGAGGTGATAACAGCAGCTGAGTTTCACCCAAATCAGTGCAACACTTTTGTCTACAGCAGCAGCAAAGGCACCATCCGCCTGTGCGACATGAGGGCGTCGGCGCTGTGCGACAGGCATGTCAAATGTGAGTTGGCTTCATGTTCTTGTTGTGTGTCTGGAGCTGAACATATGGTCTCATGAAGTGAAACATCATGTGAATATTTTATGAACTTGCGTTTTTGAGCTTAAAATTCCTCAAACATGAATGTTATCATCGTCATTTTTTATTTGCAGAGATTTCTTCAACGCAATCCCACCAGCAACCCTAACACACAGATTTATTTATCTTTGTGATAAACATTTCAAACAGTTTCCAACAGTTTTTCCAACACCCAGTGAAAATTCCTCAAATGTGTATTTTCTTGATTGTAAGTGTTTGAGGAGCCGGAGGATCCAAACAACCGATCGTTCTTCTCTGAAATCATCTCGTCCATCTCCGATGTGAAGTTCAGCCACAGCGGGCGCTACATGATGACCCGCGACTATCTGTCCGTCAAAATTTGGGATCTCAACATGGAGACGCGGCCAGTCGAGACGTATCAGGTGTGTAACAGTGAGCACGGCTGCCGTCGTCTGTTCTCTCACACTGTCAGGTCTGGTGCTGCTGCCTCGCTGCTTCACATTTCTGAGGGCGATTTCTGAAGGTCTGTTGCAGCGTCATTTGTAGTCTTGGACAACTGCTGATGATTTTTTCATTCCTCGTTTTTTCTACCAGGTGCACGAATATCTCAGGAGTAAATTGTGTTCACTTTATGAGAACGACTGCATCTTTGACAAGTTTGAGTGCTGTTGGAATGGAAACGACAGGTGAGCATTTTTACATATTCATTGAAAAAATACATGACAGTACACTGCTGTTGGTTTCTCTGTTTCTTCACAAGCTAACTCTAAAAGTACTCGATGGATTTGGATGAAATTTGCAGTATTTGTGAGGGATAGTAGAGGGAATAACTGACTACATTTTGGTGGTGATCCACTCATCTTAACATCTGGTGTGTAGCAACAGTGTGTGGCCACTTGGTGGAAGTTTGGTCTCAGAGTCTGTGTCGTTAGTATTGCCAGTACTTTGAAAGAAACAATTCGTCAGTAATTTGCACAAAATGCATTTAACTGAGTTTTTTGTGCTATTTCAAGATATAACTCTGCCTCTTAAATTGTTTTTTCAGGCATCAGCAATTTTTGCACACTGACACACGGCAACATTTTAGGCCAAGCTGTTATCTGCTACAGCACTTATCTGCCCAGTGCAGAGTGTAAGGGTGGTGCATAGTTTCACTGGGATGACGTTGGAGGGGGTTTCTCTTTCTGCTCAGCCAAAACAAAGTGAACCATAGACTTGGAGCGTATTTTTGGACAAGTATCATGAGATGGTTTGTGAGCTGTGGCTAAACTCTTGCATTGATCCCTCATTATCTTCCCTCCTTAAAGTTACAAATAACTCACTCATTTAT
>JAUESF010000012.1:5133284-5152393 GCA_032274765.1 Malacoctenus tetranemus | reverse complement strand
ATTTCCATTCAGTGAATATGAAATACTTCAAAGAATCATGTTTATTGATCATTTTAAATTGTTTTTCTTCATTTTCAGTTCTTATAGTCTGTTGTTTTCTTTAATGTTGATACAGCTGTTTGTCTGATTGCACCTTGACTCTCTGGCTCATGTTTTGTCTCTGCAGTGTTGTGATGACGGGTTCCTACAACAACTTCTTCAGGATGTTCGACCGAGGCTACCGGCAGGACGTCACTCTGGAGGCGTCGCGGGAGAACGGCAAGCCGGGCTCGGTCCTGAAACCTCGCAAAGTGAGCACAGGTGGGAAGCGCAAAAAGGATGAGATCAGTGTAGACAGTCTGGACTTTAACAAGAAGATCCTGCACACGGCCTGGCATCCTCTGGACAACATCATCGCCGTGGCAACCACCAATAACCTGTACATATTCCAGGAAAGCTGAACTAGCTTCTGTTAAACCACTCAGATCCCAGTTTCTGCTTGAGCCCCATCGCTCCGATATACAACTAGAAACAATAGCTGTCCGGTTTCGACTAGATCCCCAAATCCTGATACAGTCGCCCTCGATGTGCACGATGAGACATGCTGTCACTTCTGGCCCTTTCCCCACTGGGACCTACTCGGCTCTACTCGGTTCGACTCCACAGTTTCCTTCAGGTGAAACTCTTTGTTGCCAGATACTTTTCTCAGTGAGCTGAAAACGTGACATCGACAGGCTGCAAGCCACTGATTATCCAGGGAGCAATCTGACGGTGCCACATTCCCAAACTCAAACCTGCCATTTTTGTTGACCCCACACACACACTGGGGTCGGATGCATTGGGAGAAAAAATGTGTAGAGTCGAGACATTTTTGGGTGGAGCCGAGTAGGTGCTTGTGGAAAAGAGCCGTTACTTTATAGGATTCGGCTGTCAACAGCTAAATATTAGAAATGTGTTTTTTTACATCTGAATCTGGACTTTGGGATTTAATGTCCTGTGTTTGGAGTCCCATCTCCAAGTCTCTATTTCCAGCTCCGCTGCGTCCCACACCAAAGGGAGAATGTGTTTCACACACATTTGGTTAATTAGTTTCGTCGTTCTTTTGTGCCAACAAGACATGGTTCATTTTTTTTTTTTTCAGAACTGCCACTCGCTAATTTTTGTAGCCGCTACGTTTTATCACTCAGAGCAAATTCTTTCTACTGTTTTTACGTCTTTCTATCACCAAGTTCCTTTTTTACTGGCCTAAATCAACACTGCAAACGCACGCTGTCAACACTCCGTATTTGCCCAACATTTGTCAAGTTGCCAAGTTCACGCCTCATTTATTTGCTCATGTACAGTATGATTACATAGTGGAAGGACTAATCAGTGTTTTATGACGTTTTTAGCTCTTTCCCAGTAAACACAGGTTCACTTGCATTGCTGCTAACATTTTATCCACAATAATCACATTATCGGTTCAAATTTTCACCCGTAAAGCAGCCACCGGTTTACTTTTACACCCTCACTGTAAGATGATCACTGTACTCAAAATTGATATCACACTTAGTGCAACACAGTCAGTTTTGTCTGGTCGGTGGAGGTAAAATGCAGCATTCTTTGAGTTTACAACTTAGTTCAAATCAACCACCCTAAAGTTTAGCTTTTCTAATGCTTCCAGTTGATTTTTGATATCAAAAGCTTGTAAATGCTGCATTTTTTTGACCTTCATCTGGTTTAAAAACAAAAACAAGTCTTTGATCACAGTCGTGTCAAAACCTGACTTCACTCAAACCGATTTCTTCATCAAACACACGCTTGAAACCCTGTTTTTGTTTTCATTGTGCAACATTGAGGAAAAAATATCAGCAGTGATGCACTTGCAAGTTTGCTGACCAAAGACAATAAAAAACATTTAGTCCTTTTAAGGTGGATACAGCACACACACAAACACACACACACACACACATGCGTTTTTGTCAGGTATTTGTGTTTTTTGGGAGTTCAGTGGAGGTTAATCATGCCAAAGTTAACAGTCCGTTCCACTTGGATGAGCTGTGCATTGAAAGCTGTCAGGCCGACACGGCGCGCTCACTCCAAGTTGTTATGCACACGCGTGGTCGTCAATGAAAAGCTCAGGACAAAAGCTTCCACATGTGGAGGGACGTGACGGCGTGCTGTGGCCTGGTTCTCTTTTGGTTTGTTGCACTGAAGCAGAGTGCTGCTGCCGGCGGCGTCCCCACCAAGCCTGTTGTGTTGCTGCAGATCGATCGCTTTAGCCCTCTGGATCTATTTTCTGTTCGACTTTTTTTATATGATGTTTTGTACTGTACCTGATAAAAGAGGAATAATCACTATAGCGGATTTATTTTTGTATAAATTAAGGCAATAGGAATACAGTCTGATCACTGTAGTTTCTTTAGCTGTCTGTCTCGGACTGATTGTCGGTGGAGGGTTGCTTGACGGTCAGGTGACCTTTTTTGTCGTATGACTTTGGGACATTTTTTTCTTTCTTTCTTCGTGCAGGTTTCTCTGTTGGCAAAACTCCACTCTTTTCTTTTTTTCCCTCTGTGACATTGAGAAATTGCCATTTCTGGTGTGAAAAGTCCAAAGAAAAGTATTTTCAGGTGTCAGTACCTCTGATGGTGACGAGCACGATAGCTGTTAATATCCTTTTCATTTGGCCGTCTAAAATTGACGTTTCTTTCGAACTTCCTCAGATTACTTGAGGTAAGTTTCTTTCTTTCATGTAGATGTTCTGTTTCTGTGCCATTTTTTTGAGGGGATTGTTTTTGTTCGCTGTGAATTAATCGGCCCATTCTGGGTTCACATCGGAAAGACATTTTGATCACTTTAAACTGTTAAATCGCGTCTCTGTGGCGAGTCGATGCAGTTGACTGGACTGAGTGACTGATGGTGAAACGTCCTCTCTCTCTCTCTCTCTCTCTCTCCTGTGATGCATGTGTCGCTCTCCTGTACACATCCGTTAATTAAAGAGGAAACTTTTGCTTGTTTGTTTTTTATTTGTTTTGTTTTTTTCAGCTGACTTGTTTAGTGAAAGTGTCATGAAGGGTCATATTGGACATGAGGAATTCTTTCGTAAAAGCTGGAAAAAGCTTCGGTGTCGCTGTCTGTCTGCTGCACCTCGTTTAGACAAGCTTGTTCAGAGGTTGTGTGCAACTCTTAATTACTTTTGTGTTTTATTTCGTGTTGTGTTTTTTTTTTTGATCGAGCATAAAAGGTACTGCAGCGAAACACTCCAGGAAATCAGCCTCAGTGAAGTGATATCACAACTTTTTCATTCATTTAAAAGAAGCAGCGATGCAACAACAGTTTTTAATGAGACTTTTTATGAATCACAAATTGATACTAATTTATGACTCTGACATGGTATTCAAGAACATTCAAAATATAGCACCACGCAGGTTGTTTTTCCTTCTCCTCCCTTTAATAGATTTGGTGGCACTCCGACACTGTCGGTGATTCTGAATGAAAGGATTCGCTCTGTAATCTAAGCTCCTTCAGTATGACAGCTCACTGTTTTGTTTTTTCACTGCTTGTCAAACAAAATCAAATTATGATTGAGGGAAAACAAAAATCCTCTCTGGGTAACCACTCCTCCCTGCTTGATGCACTGATGGCTTTACTGATGAATCTCGCCTCAACTGCTTTTTTTGTTGTTGTTTTGAAATATCGAACGTTTGTCATGAAAGAGGTCAACTCTCCTCTGGAGCAAGCAAATTCGTTAGATCGTTGTTTCTTTTATTTAATTAAAGCAAATTTCTAGCTTTTCATCCACAAAAGCAATTTCTTTGGATCCACTAAATTGTACTTGTGCAGGTTAATTTGTCAGTCTTACATTAGAGAATAAGTCTCTGATCGCTCATCCAAATAATCACCCCGTCCCATAAGTCAGTGTTTCACTATTGTTGGGTGACTCTCTCTCTCTCTCTCACACACACAGGGTCTCCTTCTCTCTTTCTCTTTCTTTCTCTCAGGGCTTCAAATTGTGTTTTAAAGTCCTTTTAAAGAATTGCAGCCTATCGGAGAACAAATTTCCCCCAAAAAACCGAGACGCTTGTTAATGTAACGTCCAATATGTGAAAATCCTTAGTGTAGCCTATTTGCATTGTAAAAAGTCCCAACAATCAGCCTCCATTCAACAGGGAGTTTGTTTTTCAACCGTTTATTTAAACGAAGTAATCAACCTCTCAATAATAAATGGTGGAACAGCCGCTCGTCTGGAAAATATAATTGAAATGTGTCATTTTTAAATTTGCCCGTTAAAGTTTTTCCCTTACGGAAGATAAAACGGTCATCAAATTTCAAACAAAAGTAAACCACGACCAACCCAGTGTGTCCCCTCCATCATCAGGCTTGCACTGTTTCAGGCTGTGGTTCAAACCCACCACTGCGTTGGGAGGAACCCGATTGCCTTCCTTACAGCATTAAGAAGATAATCAAGTATGTTTCTTGAGGTTTCTGGCGTGCCAGACGGAGAGACTGCTCAGGGGAATTCACCGCTGCTCTGTGATTTAAGAACCTTTTTAAACGGCTTTTCAGGATTCAAGCAAAAACTGCCTTATTTACAGGGAGAACGTACATCTGTTTTAGAAAGAATCGGTTTCCTATGATGGCTCTGACCCCGGCCCCCATGGTGGGGGGATGTAACTCTACAAACGACAAAATCTTAAGGAAACTGACCACATTGGAGTTGTGAGGTTTTTCCACTGGCAGCAGCGTCGTATACACAGGAGTCGAAACAAAATGCACTTTTATTTTTGTGAATTCATTTGTTTTTTGTTTGGTTTCTTTCTCTCGAGGGGGCTCTTAAATAAGATTGAGTTTTGGTGATCTGTGTAGGGAAAGACTACAAATGGGTTAATTGTACAGCTATGTTTGTCTCTGTCCTACGGAATAAAGTACAGTTTAGATGAAATGTAATAAAGAATTTCAAACCTCAATTCTGAATCAAATGAGCTCCCTGCTTCTTTATTTTGAATGAAAAATGGTGAAATGATGACTAACACTCACACCACAAAGAATGAAGCTTGTAGTATAATTTTACATTGTAATCTCAGTTTTAGGAACTTTAAATGTTCCTCATGTTTAGACTAATTTCTTCTGTCCCCATGAAAGTTTTCACAACAATGGGACTGCCCCTGCACCCCCACAGTGCAATATGACCAAGATAAGTGCTGTGTATTTGTGTTCATATTGATGTGATGACTAAGAGGAAAGAACCCTGGTGAGAAAGGTACTTCTGACACTCTTTCTGTTGTTGACAGTCTGCTGCCACTGCTCCAGCCCACGATATGTAAATACTTGGCAACAATTCACTGAGGTAGATCGAATAATACATGGCTGCAGACCAGCAGACTTATCTGCAGCAAGTGGGAATCATTGCTGCACCTGCTCAATTTTTTTTTGAAGAGTGATGGGTCCTGAATCCCCCCACCCCCACACACACACACACACAGCCCAAGATAAGCAAAACAAGCAGGCTGAGAACATCATATCAACATACAATAAAAGGTTTATGGGGCAGGTTGAAGAAATGTTTTATACTTTTCTTACTTTCAATACCTGTAATGCAAACTATATAATAAACCATAAAAAATCGTAATAAATATTTTAAATTACATAATTTGAGTGTAAAATTCACGCATCACTGCTCTTGGACTGGCTCCGGCGTCTGGACGGTGGGCAGTTTACGCGCCTGCGCACTGCGTGGTTTGTCTGCGTGTCATGTTGAAAGCTATAACTGGGTAGTCAACATGTCCACCGCTGCAGCTCAACAAAACAATAACGAGGACCCCGGACTTCACGGTACGTACTCCTGGCGGGGCTCTCCCCCCTCTGACGCACACATTCATCTTTATCCGTGTTCAACGAACGTCTTCAATTTGGACAAAATTGCTGCAATGGGGGTTTTATTGCAAAAGTTACATCGGAGATGGAATTTCCTCGTCTTCTGGGAGGGGTGGAGGGTGATGTTGCTTGACGTCACTGCCGGGCAGCCAATTGCAGTTCGACAAATCTTTGACTGACGTGTATACAACTAATCAAACACGGGAAGTCAGTGAGGGGCGGGCTCAAGCGTAATGAAAACAAGTTTGGGACAAAAGAAACGGATACAGCTATTTATTTAGATGTTTTATTTGAGTTGGTGTCTCAATTTTGATCATCGGATAGTTTACCGCTTGAACAACCAACTGTTTTTATAGCTGAAGATCTATTCCAATAAAAAGTCACCGATCGGATCATTTTCCGAAGTGTCTGTTTGAATGTTTCTTCAGATACAAACGCTGTTTTAAAGCTGACCGATAAGTTCAACATCAGTTTGTGAAGGATAGCGAGACATGCTCCGCTGGCTTGTGACCACAGCGCAGCTGGAACAGCGACATGTCTGGGCAGATGGTCTCACAGCGCTCTCCCCCTCAGTTATGCAAGACCTCTGTGTGAAGCAGCATAGGTGACCTATAAATGTTTCATCGCTCGTGCACTCGCGCAGCCTTTATTATTTTGTTTTGAGTGAGCCCAAAAATGGTGAAGGGGAAGGGGCGTCTCAAGCTCTCACATGGTTGGACATCCTGTGCTCAACCAAGCCTGCAGGTTTTACCAGATTACATAACTGGCTGCTGTCTGGGGGTGGGGGTGGGGGGGTGCTTAGTGGGGCAGTGGCACAAAGAAATGCAGCCTATCATGCATGTTCTGCCCATGCAGCTCATTTAGATGCGCAGTGTCAGTGTATGGAGGAAATGTAGGTCAACTGTTTGCATGTGAAAGGTGTGTCTTTGTGATGCAACAACAGCAATTGTGCAGGTTTGCACGTTAACACAAGCATCCTGATTGACCCCCCCCCTTTTTTTGTCCTCTTGATCCTAATGTTGCCAAGGTTCCTGGGTAGAGCTGGAGCTGAATGGAAATGCAGGGGCCGAGGGCAGACAGCCCAACGCGCTAATGATGCCCGCTGCAGACCAAATCAATGCAAATGCCGGCATGAGTCAAACCCTGCAAACCTTGGAAGTGGTGCCTGAAGCCGACGAAACCCTGATCGGAGGACTAGAGCACGTGCCATCGTCCTCCTCCATCCACAACGGAGACATGGAGAAGATCCTCCTGGATGCACAGCATGAGTCCAGCCCAAGTAGTTCCTCCTGTGATAGGTAAAGAGAATGGCCGGTGTTTGCTCAGACACGTGTCTAATGTTGGGACAGATTGTTCTTTGATCCCATTGCGCTGTTTAAGTCCTCACAGGCCACCAAGTCCAGAACAGGATGAGGGTCAGATAATGTTCGATGTGGAGATGTCCAGTCCAAGAGGTAGTCAGGTAAATCTACAACTCTAACAGGAAGTTTAACCCTCTTTCATGTTTTATTTTGCATTTAATCATAGTTTTGTCTTAACATTCGCAGTCAGAGGAAGATGGTCTTGAGGGGTACAGAGAAGAAGACATCTTGATGAACAAAGAAGTCGACTGGGTCGCTGACTGGTCCAGCAGACCCGAAAACATTCCACCAAAGTAAGCAGAGACCGTCGAGTCCACATCCGTCCACGAATGTCTCCTCCTGGTGTTTTTAATGTTTTGTGTAAATAGATATTCTTGCATTGAGAGTGTTGGTGTGTTTCTGTGCTCAGGGAGTTTCACTTCAGGCACCCTCGACGTTCAGTATCTCTCAGTATGAGAAAGAGTGGAGTCATGAAGAAAGGCGGCGTGTTCTCAGCTGAATTCCTCAAAGTTTTCATTCCTTCTTTACTCATCTCACACATCCTCGCTCTTGGTCTCGGGTAAGTTCGATTAACAGCACGTTTGTTGACGTAGCTTTATCTTTACCAATTCGTTCACTGTGAGCTTCTAAAGTCTGTGCATACGTTTCTTCGTGGACATTGCGTGTCCTCTTCGCACACATGTGGGATTTTCTTCCTCCCACAAGTCGAATGCATGGCAGGTTAAGTGGTGGCTTTAGGTTGCGTGGCAGCATGTGAAACCATCCCTGTGTGTCTTAACCCTGTGGTGAAGGAGTCGAAACGTTCATCTCACTGACATTTTGCTCTGGAAGAAACACTTATCTGGCCACTGATTAATGCTTGAGCAAGAAGGTGAGGGCAGCACCGTATTCAACCTCTGGACCTTCGCTCAATTTTCTGCCTGCATTCTGAAGCCGTTACTAAAGTGCTTGTACGTGCAAAATTGTGACGAACTTGAAAATACACCAAACCTGAAAGATCAGTATGGTCCTTTTGAGACACAGTAAGAACATTGTTGTGACAGTGATCGTATTCATAGAGGGAGATGACAGAAACCTAAATTCCACGACGGTTTTGACAGCGTCCGCTGGGATCAGCTTTGTTTTTGCAACTCGAATTAAACTGTAACAGAAGACAAACAGTTCGATGACTGTCTGCTCCTAGTGTTTGTTTATGGTTCTCACATTGTTTTGACTGTATACCCACTTTTTAACTTGTCTCCTGTATTTATTTTTCTCCCCAGGGTGTACATTGGGAAGAGAATCGCTACAGCTGCCACCAGCTCCTACTGAATAGCAAACGAAGCAGTGCCTGGATGTTTTCCTGTCTCAAGTCTCTCAACCATCCTCCTGTAGTCGAGCTCTCTCTCCTCTCTCTCTCTCTGCATCTGTTGTACGCCCACCTTTCCTTTCCAATCAACATAAAACGATGTCACATTGTAGATCTAGCCAAACACATCCTGTAACGTGGGTCCACTCCATCAGATTTCGACACAGGGCAACATTGTGCACGCGAGTACCACAAAGTTGAATCCAGTAGAAAAACAAAAGTATCCGAGCTGGAAAATGTTAGTCACCCTGTTCAACTCAAACATACGTGACAAGGATTTGATGTGAGGGGGCTTCGGGGTTCAAGTGTTGTTGTTTTTTTTTTAACTTTTCTTGCTGTGCTGTCACAAGAAATCTGGTCCTATTTCTCCCAAAGCTGCATCTCTCCTCCAGCAACAAGCAGGCAGAGTGCATGAACCAATACGATGTGCTTTATCTGCACCACAAACTAATATTATTGGCTCTGGGAACAGAAGGGACGTTAATTGCCTTAACTTGTCGAGTTTAACATTCATAGTGCAGCAGATTGGGGGTGGGGGTGGGGGGTGGGGGTGTAAACCATGCTGCACTGCGGGATCAGTTTTTAAACTCTGCACATTTTTGAGAGTCGAATTTGTATCATGCAGAACCCCAGAGGGGTTTACGTTGAAAGCTTTGGAGGTTGGAAAGCCGAAAGCATTTGTCTTGAGTGTCGCTGCACAATTTTACAGTGAGGCCGTTGGAGTGCATTAGGATTAGTGAAACGCTGGCCGGAAGGAATCATACCAGGCCATATGCTATTTTCATTTCTTTTTGCCTACATATCTTCATCTTTAACACACAACTTAGCAGAAGCGGCAAAGTGCCAAATTTATGATCTTTCACCACTGCACATTGGTGAATTATCTCCGACTGTTCTTTTGATTTTCTTATATGTTTTAGGTATTTAAAATGTAGATGTGAAAAATAATTTAAGCTGTGATCTGCCCCGTGTAAGAGACACCTCCACATTGGATAATCTGTTTATACATTGATATGAATGCATATTGTACCTTATGCATTGTGGCAGTGTAACTATTGTGTCTTTGCTGTTGTTTAAGTGCTGAAGCTTCAGTTGCAGAAAACCACCACCACAGAAGAAGAGTGTGTTTGATTTCAGGGGGGGCTCATTTCAGAGTGTTATCTGACTTTTATCTAGATTCCACTGTGTAGTAACTCCACCTCAGATGATTTAGTAAACAGCCCATTGTGTCTGTGGGAGGATTGATAGGAATGATTACCTGAAGGAAATGCATGCACTTCTGTATCTTCTGCTGATTGGCTGACTCAGTGATGATGTTGAAAATGGACATAATCATGTGAGAAACATACAGCAGAGGTGTTGAATTCTGCTCCTGAAACTGCCCTGATTGTAATTAGTTGTTGCTTGTAAGACGTTCTGCTGAGTTGAATGAATACACAGTTCTGATGGACAGGTGAAAACATGGCGGCATGCAGGAAAGCGGCACTCCAGAACCAGGATTTAACACCTCTGATTTTACAGTGTTTGGCAGAGTTGGTTTTCAAGCCCCGAACACGCATCAAGGATTAAAGCATTATGTAACTTGTACTAACTCATAAACTGTACACAGAACAGGCTTGTGTGTACAGTTGATCTGTGTGCAATACAGAAAGTTTTGGAATTTGAATAAAGTTTGTATTGTGTGCAGCGGCTGATGTGTGAACACAAAGAGGGGAAGCTGGAGCTCCACTGAGCTCTACGCGGTCTATGCATCCTAATTACTAATGACAGACACATTGCACCAACAGTGACTAAAGAGCTGAATAGAAAGCTGCAGTGAGCACTGTATAATTTGAACGGACTTCATAGTGAACACTGTTCAATGAAGACTTAAAGGGTATTGTATGTGGAGGGTAATTTACATTTCAATCACGGAATCAACAAAAAAAGATTTCAGAGTTTTTCAAGTTTTCAAATTGAATAATTCACATCAAATTATGGTCCTCCAACTAACTGTGATCATGTGACAGAATACGGAATGAAACATCTTTGTTGCCCAGTGTGTGTTGGGGAGCTATGACACTTTTTTTTCTCAAAGTTTCAACAGTGTCTTTAATCCATTCACATTCTCTCACGTTGTCTGATATTTCTCCCTGAAGCATCTCTGCTGTTTTAGCTTTGTCTGACATGCACCATGAGAAAAGCCTATTCAGCTGCATCAATAGTGGGTTTTTTTTTTCAACCTGTGAGGCACAACGTTGTTCTTTCACTGGCATGACACGGTCTGGATAATGTCAAGCATTATTCCATCAACGTTGGGCCTCTTTGTCTGATTCTTATCACAGTGGAAATGTTATTTTGCTCACAGCGCTCACAGATTAGGACATGGGCCCCTGGGTACAGTTATGTGGAAGGCCCTCATCGTCACACGGAAACCCAAGCAGCCCGGAGACACACACAAACCACAAAGCGTGCCGGCATGTTGTGTGTTTTCCCTGTGCGTGCCGGGTTTTCTTTGGGTTCCTCTGTGTCATCTGGCAGCCCAGAAATATGCATATCAGGTGGATGAGGTCTCTCAATCATCCGTCATGATCCAGGAATGGACCTGAGGTAACCGGCCGTGACCGTAGCCATGATGCATCCCTCACTCCTCATGACCCCTTGTTGGAGTGATTGTGCACTCCACCTATGGGCTCCTGTAAAACAGTAGTTCATTCCATAATGTTTAATATTTTGTTAGCTATGTCCTCAACAAGTGCATTAGATGTCTGCCTCAGGGCCGTTGTGCCTAAAAGACCTGCAGTGAGTGTGATTTAAATCAATGCCCCCTGCAGAGTAGTTCCTTTACAAGCTCTCGCTATGGTATTTCTAGTAAACTTCATTTTCAGTGATCCCTGTGAGCCTGTTGAGCTCCCCTGCCTGCTGCTGCTCTGACAGTCCAACAAACAGGTTGTATTTAACCTATTTTCAGCCCAAACATCAAGCCAGAAACATGGAGCTTGAGCTGAGCAGGGCGGGGCAGTGCGCATGCGCGGTACCTCTTTGTGGCCCTTCTCATCTTGGATCTTGTCTGGTCTTCAGGGACCTTTTTTTATTCCTGCACTAAATCCAACCCGGGACTGAAAGGCTGAGCTCTATCTCGTCGTTTTGTCCACCCCATTGGCTTGGCTGCAGTGTGCAAACGCGTCTCACTTTCGGGAGTGAATTTGCAGACCCGGCGCAGTTTGACTCTGGGCGTCGACTGGCCACCAGGCAGAGCATCCATTCATCCTTTCATTGGTCTTCGAGCTAGCTAGCGTTAGCCAAGAGGCAGGGGGCAGCCGTGTCCGAGGGAGCTTCAAAATGTCCGGGTACCAAGGAAAGAAGAACATCCCACGAATTACAGTAAGTACGATCCGATAATAGCACCTGTCCTTCGGCCGCAGGTGTTTATGAAACGTGTATTCAGACCACAGGATTAGAGGCATCGCTAGCCAGCGTTTAGCTGCCGTCTGTATCCTCTCATTCACGCCGAGGCTGTCAGCAGCAGCAGCAGCAGCAGCAACAGCAGCCCGCCGGCTTTAGACGCTCATATCGAGAGCCTAGGGACGATAACCAGACACCACACCTGCAACCAGCTCTTCAACAATTCCCAGTTTGCTTCAGGTCGTAATGTAACTGGTGTGTAATTAGCGCTCAAGTGCAGCTCTTTGCATCTTTAGCTGCCATATTAGCTCTCCTCCTCCTCCTCCTGTCAGTCAGCATCCTCAGCTTGCAGGGTGTAGCTCACAGGTTCCCTCACTGTCATCTTCCATCTCACATCCACTTTATGTCCCTCTCCTTCGAGCTCCACCTGCATTAGTTTCCCCCCCTTTTTTTGCACATTAATCATGAATAAATGACAATGTGACAATAAAGGCTGAGGACAGCCTTCACTTTCAGTTATTGATCTGTTCTGCAAAAATGAAGCCAATTCCCTTCAAACAGTGGTGTGCACACTGAAAAATAAAAGGGACCAGGTTAAAATGCTTGAATAACACGACCCATCAAGTAACGACACCCTGTGTCAGACTGGGCCTCAGGATGGGCCTAAAATGACCACAAGAGCCTTTTGATAACGAAATGAAAAAAACACATTTTCATCACCAAAAGTTGGTCATCTGTCTCCCCTTGCTGGAGTCGATCCTGTGTCACGTTGGATGAGGGTAGCAGACACCCTGGTCAGGACACCAGTCCAACACAGAGACACAAAAATCACACCTATGGAAAATGTAACATCACCAGTAGACATTGTGTGCATGTGTTTGGACTGTAGGAGGAAACCCACACGTAGGGGAGAACATGCAAACTCTGCACTGAAAGGCCTCAACTGGGCGCAAACATGAGCATTGTTGCCATGAGGCAAGACCACCACACCACTATGACAATACCCCCAAAATAAAACCGAGAAACACTGTTGGAGACCATACAAAAAGGAAGCTGTCCTCTGATTTACAAACAAAAACAACGCCCATTCAACACCCTTCATAAATGGACTGATTCAGAAGTGCATCCAGCACTCTCAGATTATCTCAGATTTACAGTTTCTCCTAATCTGTGATTATTGAGGGAATAACATTGGGAACACATTGTGTATTTTGAATTGCTGGGGCGTCTCTTTACACCTCAAAGTACGTGTGTGTGTGTGTGTGTGTGTGTGTGTGTGTGTGTGTGTGTGTGTGTGTGTGTGTGAGTGGGGGTGTGCCTGGTTAAGCTCTTGCCTGCCACACTCACTAGGAGGAGCACACAGTCACAAAGGTTTGTTTTTTAATTCATGTCTGGAAGAAATAACCTGAATATTCCTCGATCTCCTTTTCCATGTGCTTGAGTCCCAGAAATATTTCAAACTTCACCCACGTGATTTGCGGTCAGTGAATCGCTTTCGTCTGTGCTCACTGACATTCAGTGGGTGGTTCATTCTACCTACAGGCTCCACTGGCGCTCTGCTCTGGTCTGATCTGCTTTACGGTGCAGCTTTCCAGCTGGGACGCACCGTATTAAGGAAATGCAGTTCTGTAAAGTAGGTCAATAGACAGCACCCATCCAAACCCCCTTTGCTGTCGTCATACAGCTGTAGTAACTTGTAAAGAGGGCCGTGTATCCCAGCTGTGCTGTACACAGACACTCCTTGAGGTGGTGCTCGGGTCCTTCTGCACAAGCTTCACAGCAGCAATAGCAGCAGTCAGTTCAGTGTGGAAGTCTTGATTGACAGAGTCATGACGACGGTGGTCCCTCTGCATCTGCAGTTGTGTAGAAAGCCAACTCATGACAGCACAGGCTGTCAAATCATAATTGAGGTGCACTGTGAGGTGTGTAATGGTGTTTGTTTTTCAATGAATTTAGCCACAATTGAGACTTTTTGTCGTTTTTTTGAACAAATTTAGAAATAATTTAATACGGCAACTAAAAATGATTATCACTAATCACTCTCTTGATTATCTTAATTTATTTATTTGCTGTTTAGGTTTTTTAAAATATGGATATTAGTCTCCATGCTCACTAGAAAATAATCATTTTCACAACAGTCGAGCTGAAAGACTGATAGGGAATTCACAGGGATACATCTGATTATCTTAACATTGGGAAACAGTCCAACACTTTAATGCTGGTTTTGATTCTTTGTAGATCAACTGAAGTCGCACTGATAAAATAACACTTGCTTTTTAGGCTTTGCACTCTTCAGAGTGTTGCTTGTGTTGCTCTTGAGCTGCGTTTCTATGTAATAGACAAGCATTTGTGTTATTTTGTTCACCAAAAAAACCTAAAATATGTCAAAAACAAGCTTGAAACTCAAAAGGATGATAAAGTTGAATGTTAAAGTTCCAGTCGTGCTCTGCACCGACACTCAGTTTTCATCATTGTCAATCACCTCCACAGAAACCTGACTGTGATCCTTAAGTCTGAATTCGGGTTGTCGGACCATCGGAAACATGCAGTTCGTACCCAGCAAACTGCTGTGTGACGACACGCGCGAACCAAAGGTTGAATGAATCCAGTTGTACCCGACCGCATCGCTTTGTATCCCTAAACTGTGTGGGTTTGTGGGGACGTAACAGTCCCCGCTTTCGTTCATAGAAGAGCCTGCACCACTTGACACTGAGCCCTTCACTAAGCACATTCAGTTCTTAGTAATCAGTTGAGTTTTATGTCTCTCAGGATTAATCACAAGGGCCCATTTATATCGCAGAGAAGTGGATATTCTTTCCTTCACACACTGATTCATTGCTTCAGGGAGATGAGGACTGCTGTCGTCTTTGCACTAGGAAATCCATTTGGTGTTAATGTATATAACAACTTCAGATTGGTAGTCGTTGACCACTCGAGCACGTTAATAGCCTAACAGTGGGTAATATGGCCCACTTATAGAGGAGTAATGACCCTGGAGATAATGTCAGCAAAGCCACGACTTGTATACCTAATGCCTTCCCCTCGTCCTCGTCCACCCACTCTGGACATTAAAAACCGAGTGTTTCCTGCTGAGAGGTTTCGCGGTAAACCACTTTTGTCTTCATTAGCCCTCCTTGTTGTCCTCAGAGACCTCAGAAAGCCAGCAGGAGAAGTAGGCCATCCTTCTCTGTCCTCCTTTTCATCGCGCTCAGGTGGGCCTAATGGTGCCACTCAGACGCCGTCGCTCTCAGCAGAGCGCTTCGATCGACATCGAATCTCTCGCTTTGAATGGTGTGAATGAATGTCAAGGAATATTAATCACTGTTTTCTCAAAAGAAAAAGGCCTGAATCATGATCTGTGTGACACCTCGAACTGGAAACACACTCAGGTTCACTGTTCCCACTTTTCATTGGAACTGCTCTCGTTTATTGTATCGTTTTTTTAACTGATCGATTGATGTAATGAATCGTGTTTTACCTTTTTCCCAGAAGTGGAAAATTTTAAGTGCTTTGTGGGTGATTTAAAATCCTGTATTGTCCTTTCAGAGCGACCGTCTCCTCATTAAAGGGGCGAAAATCGTGAATGATGATCAGTCGTTCATGGCTGATATCTACATGGAGGATGGCGTCATCAAGTAGGTTCTGCTCAATCCTACTGAGTTCTCAGCATCCTTTTAAGTTTGCAGTTGCAACCAAAGTGCTCTGCTAAAATTAGGTGACCAAAGACAGGGGGGAAGGAACTGTTTATCATCAGGTTTTATCTGTTATCTTTATGAAGACATTGTTTGTAAGGAGAGAACTAGGAAAACGTACACAGACTTTAATGTGGGTTTTTTGTGTTGTTTAATCTTGTATTTTTCATCCAGTTTTTAAATAAATTCACTAAGAGTTTCCTAAAAATATAAAATATCAATGTTTTTGTCTCTTTCAGGCAAATCGGAGACAACCTGATCGTCCCCGGCGGGGTTAAGATCATCGAGGCTCAGGGGAGAATGGTGATGCCAGGGGGCATTGACGTGCACACCCGATTCCAGATGCCCGACCGAGGCATGATCTCGGCGGACGACTTCTACCAGGGCACCCGGGCGGCTCTGGCTGGCGGGACGACCATGATCGGTAGGCGCCGTATTAGTCAGCTTTCCGTGTGTGTTTCCAGCCAGTTTAAAAGCACAGTTATCCTGTTGGAGAGATTATAACGCTGCAGATGTGCGTGCCGTCAAGCGTGGGATTTAATTCAGCCGTCCGTCTGCAGACACGAAGTCCAACAGGTTTGTTTGTGTTGTGCAGTTGACCATGTGGTGCCGGAGCCTGGCGTCAGCCTGGTCGCTGCATTCAAACAGTGGAGGGAGTGGGCAGACAGCAAGTCCTGCTGCGACTATTCCCTGCATGTGGATATCACCGACTGGAACAAAGGCACTCAGGAAGAGATGGAGACGCTCGTGAAGGATCATGGTACGCAGTTGTCTTTGTCACCTGCTGACGTTTTTCCAGCATTTATAGCTGTTTACCAGCGTGTGTATGGGGGAAAAAAAACACCTTCCCACCAACTTAACAGTTGCTTAATATTCCCGCTTGTAATCGCCTCTCCCTTTAATTTGACTTTTCTCCTTCACCTTCGGTTTTTCCTCCTTTTGCTCTCTTTATTCTACTTTTTTGGCTGTTTTCTCTCATAAGTTTTCTATCTTCAGGTGTCAACTCTTTCCTGGTCTATCTCGCTTATAAGGATGTTTTCCAGCTTTCTGACTCCCAGGTATGCTTGGCTTGTCGTCTCTGCGGATGTGAACTTTCCTGACTGACTGATTCTCACAGCTTTGGGTTCATTATGTAACAAAGAGAAATGAATTATGGGTACTCATAAAAATGTCTCATCATTGTTGTGAACAAAGTATTTCCAAACAACAGACGTGCAGTTCCTGTCGGCCAACCCCCCCCCCCCACACACACACATTTTCTTCGCTGGCCTCTGCCTATTACAGCTCCACTGAATGACCGCTGTGTGTCCGGTTGTTTCAGATCTACGAGGTATTCAGTGTCATCAGAGATCTCGGCGCCATCGCACAGGTGCACGCTGAGAACGGGGACATTATTGCTGAGGTAACAGAGCTGCTGAAAGAGTCCCTCAAACTCCCTCCCAATTTCTATTTTGGGTCATAATGTTGATGTATGGTGTGGATGTTCCAGGAGCAGAGACGTATCCTGGAGTTGGGGATCACGGGCCCCGAAGGTCACGTCCTGAGTCGCCCAGAGGAGGTGAAAAAAAGGACAGGAACCGCTGCATCAATGATATAGTGGTAAACAGAGGGTAGACGCGAGCCTGACACCTCTGCGTACCTCTTTTCCTCTGCAGGTGGAGGCCGAGGCAGTGAATCGCTCCGTCACTATCGCCAATCAGACCAACTGCCCCCTCTACATCACCAAAGTGATGAGCAAGAGCGCCGCCGACGTCATCGCCCTGGCACGGAAACGCGGTATGAGGAGTAATACTTTGTTTGCACTGCGAGTACACCTGAAGCCCGGTGCTGCCTCCTTGACGTCGCCCTGTGTTCCCCCCGCAGGCGCGGTGGTTTATGGAGAGCCAATATCTGCCAGCCTGGGCACAGACGGCACCCATTACTGGAGTAAGAATTGGGCGAAGGCAGCAACTTTCGTCACCTCCCCGCCGCTCAGCCCTGATCCCACCACTCCCGACTACCTCAACTCTCTGTTGTCATGGTGGGTGCTCTGTACCTCAGGACCTAAATATAGCAGTGATTTGACATGTGCTGCTGCCTGTGTGCTGCTGCCTGTGTGCTGCTGCCTGTGTGCTGCACTTTATTTTTACCCAGCTGTGCCTCTTTTTCCATCTGCATTCATTATAAAATGCCCTTTGCAGACGAGGGTAACATTTACATAATTAGATACAAAGGAGAAGCCAGGCAAATTACAGTCACTGACCATTTCCTTTGGTGGTCGCAAATAAATCTGCCTTTAAGATCATTGTAATCAATTTCTTCTCTGAATATTAAAGACGTAGGAACTTATCTACATTTTGGGGATTGAGGTCAGAGATTGCAGTGGCACTGCCAGCAGTGTTTCTTCCCTCATCCACCCACTCACATACACGAGAGAGGCACAATGTAAGGAACACTTTAACTATAGTTAGATTAGTACTAATGTGTCAAGAAAGTCATGAAGATTGTAAGCTTCATGAAATGAATTGCAGTCATGTTATATCACCATAGTTTGCTCAGGTGAACCTACTACATGGTTATGTTGCAGTTTTCTCTGAGGTGACACAAGTGAGGCTGATAGTGTGTCTTTTTGCTCACTGTTTTCTTTATCAGTGGGGACTTGCAGGTGACTGGTAGCGCTCACTGCACCTTCCAGACCTCCCAGCGCGCAGTCGGCAAAGATAACTTCACCATGATTCCAGAGGGCACGAACGGCACCGAGGAGAGGATGTCCCTAATCTGGGACAAATGTGTGGTGAGCTTCCAACGACCCACTTTCCACACTGAACCAAAAAAAACCAGGGAGATAGGAGGAAAAACAGGGCTCAACTTTTGGGCCTGTTTTGCTGCCAGTCTGTGATTTGCCGTCTTCTCTCATCAGGTGACTGGCAAGATGGACGAAAACCAGTTTGTGGCAGTGACCAGCACGAATGCTGCCAAGATCTTCAACCTGTATCCCAGGAAAGGTCGCATCGCGGTGGGGTCCGACGCCGACCTGGTGCTATGGGACCCAGACATCACCAAGATCATCTCGGCAAAGAGCCACAACCTGGTCAGCAGGTTTTTCAGTCACTTAAGAAGAAAGTGACACTTTTTGGAGCCTCATGAATAAGTGCAAATCTGGAAAATTCGACGGTTTCATATTTTGAAGCTGCATAATTTAAGCTACTTATGGAGAAATTTGTGATTCAAGAGCTTTTCCGCGCTCCAGTTGATCAGTCCTTTTCTTCCCAGGCTGTGGAGTACAACATCTTTGAGGGGACAGAAGTGCGCGGCGGTCCTCTGGTGGTCATCAGCCAGGGCAAGATCGTGCTGGAAGAAGGCAGCCTTCACACCACGGAGGGCTGCGGGCGCTATATCAGCCGCAAACCCTTCCCAGACAACGTGTACAAGAGGATAAAGGCTCGCAGCAGGGTGAGTTTTAACGATGTCGTTCACTCGCTCCAATACAAGGCGTGAGAAGCACCTTTATCT
>JAUESF010000012.1:5110294-5133184 GCA_032274765.1 Malacoctenus tetranemus | reverse complement strand
TAAAGGCTCGCAGCAGGGTGAGTTTTAACGATGTCGTTCACTCGCTCCAATACAAGGCGTGAGAAGCACCTTTATCTGTCGAACTGAGCATGCTCAGTAATACCAAAGGTACAACTGTCCCCAAGACCCCCTGATGCTCTGCCCATGAACATCATTTGTGTCACCTCTGTAACAGTAATGTTAGCTTTGTAAATCATTGTAAACATACAACATGATTGGCTAAAGAAAGTGTCAATCAAAGCCAGAAAATGTTCCCTCTAATTTCTCTGAAAGATCTAGTAAATATATAACTATAATGTCATATTTTCTCAACACTTTTTGATCCATAAATCATTGATGTCTTTGAGTTGTTACCCTAACTGTTCCCTGCTGTTTCTTATTGATGAGGACGCCAAAAGGTGAAAACGCTGTTTATACGTCTTCATAAATGCAGTGTATATTTTTAGCTGACAGAGCTGCGCGGAGTCCCCAGGGGCCTGTACGACGGGCCGGTGTGTGAGGTGACCGTCACTCCCAAAGTGATTTCCACGGTGACCTCTGTGAAGACTTCTCCGTCCAAGCAGCAGCAGCCGCAGCAGCTCCCTCACCAGCCAGTGCGCAACCTGCACCAGTCGGGCTTCAGTCTGTCCGGTGGGTGAACGCACACATTTCGTTCCTGATGCTGGACGTTCAGTCACAACTTTGGATCTAATCCAACAAATATCTTCATCTTTAGGTGCTCAAATTGACGACAACGTTCCTCGCCGGAACACTCAGCGCATCGTGGCTCCACCCGGTGGAAAAGCCAACATCACCAGTCTCGGTTAAGCTCTCTCTCTCTCCTTCTCTCTCTCTCTCACGAGCCGGGGTGCAGGGCGACACGAGGCCAGAGGCCCGTCTTACCGATGTCACGTCACATTCCTCATCACCTCTGACTCCGCCTGCACCCCACCACCACGCCATCCATCTGTACCCGCACACCCCCACCACCACCACCGCGTCACCTCATCATGCAACAACATGAGATAAAAGCACGACTCTGTTTTGTTCATCTTTCCTGCCATATGCCAGCATGAAGGAAGGACCGAGTGAATCAAAACAGCCATTACACATGTTCACTTTTATTATTGCTGACATTAATTTGTTTACATTTTTGTGTAATATTTTTTACTGTAACATGTTTGAACTGTTTAGTTATTCTAGTTGAGACAGTAGCTTCAAGATGCAGTCAGTTTCAGGAGGTTTTAGCCTTTTTAACCCAGCAGTTTTTAAAGTGAAAGAAGATTCTCCCTCTCTACCAGGAGCCGGAGTAATGCGCTCCCAAACCCAGCGATACTGTGAGAGCTTTATTCTTTGAAACATTGAAATGATCCCCAGAGAGTTTTGATCCTTTGAACAGTATAAACACTCTCTGTACACTGTTGTGCGAGGTTTGCTTGCCTTTGCGATGACTGCAGAGTACATTGCTTTAGTTGTCTTTGCATCTCTGGTGCTTAGATGTATGATAAAAGAGGAAGAAAGTAATTTTGATCTGTGACCAAAGTTCAGTCAAGTTCAACCTAAAAACTGACTGAAGATAGTGATAGCATCTAACTGCTCTCAAATGGTGATTAATAAGCTTTTTCTAATACATAAATATTGGTTCACTCTTATGGAAGTCATCAGCTTTCCTTTATTTGAAGCTCTCTCTGCAGATGCTAAGACTAAAGTTAGCTAACCAAATGATTGTCAGTATCTTTCGTGTTTATTCTCTCCAGTCTCTGACTGCACACTTTGAAACCTGCTGGATTAAGCAACAGTTTGTTGTTTAGTTTCTCCTTCCTGCGCTGTTCATCGCTCAGATGTCAGAATGTTTCGGCGGTCCTGTTAGACTTCCACTCTTCGCTGAAAGTAAAGAGACCACTATTGCCCAGGCTAACACTAACACTGTAACCGTGCTGTTTTAGTGCAACACTCCTCCTACATTGTTGAATAAACAACATGTAGGAACTGATCATGAAAGCTCAGACTGTAGGGAAATGTTTTGACTGTGTTCACACCTTTTAATTGTACTGGGAACGTTTGCAGTATTTTCATGTAGGTACTCAGATGAACTTTCCACCTTTGTCTTCCTCTTGTGTTAGAGTTGCACTTTTTTTTGAAGTCATGTTTCATGTTTTTGTGATTGATCTCATTAAGTCATTTTGGAAAAAGCGCTGACTGCACTGAAAGGCAACGTGAGGGTATTCCGAGGGTTAAACATTCACTGTTAGGGGGGGAACACTACATGTTGTTTCTATTGAGCCTTTTTCCTCGCCATTTTCACCCCCCCCCCACTTCAAGTTTCTTGTAACGCTGTCATGGCAACAAGCTTCCAGTCATCAGACCGGTGTGTAACGCTCACGATGGAGAGGCGGGCGCCACACCGGAGCTTGTGGGGAGGTTTGCAGACGGCCCCTCTGCACCTGGTGCTAAAACACATTCTGCTGCAGACGATGTCCACGTCCATACCGCAGCCACGTTAGCATTGTGTGTCCAGCAACCGTTGGAGTCTCCATTTTTCCTCCCATCTCACCAGTTTTGTTTTGCACCTGTAACAATCCAAATGGTAAAACTTTTCTGTGAGCTTGCAACCTTTGATTTGTATTGGACTTGTCCGTATGTGTTGAACTACTTGCCTGCCTGTTCTGTGAGATATTGATAGCACACTGTATCTATGAAGGCTCCTCAAAGAAATGGGAACGAGGATTTTTGAGACCTGATGAGAAAAATAAAAAAAAGAAGCTCCTGTATGTATACGAGATCTTACACAGTGCGCTGACAACCATGTGTCCACTGTACTTGGTGTTCGTGTTGTGAATGAATTACCAGATAATACCGTTTCTTTCCCACCCTTATACCTTCATCTCTCCGCCCAACACTGTTCACACCGACTCACCTGACGTTGTAACTATTACCCACCGAACCACAAGCAGTCTGCAGTGAGCCGCTGCACCATCACACACTGGACCATCTCTCTCTCTTCCTCATCGCCTTGTCAAGTGTAGGTTTTGTATGCCGAGCTATAATGTGAAGTGATTAACATTTGGGGAACTCTCTTGGTGATGGTTATTGAGTTGTAATATTGAGCACTGTTGTTTGCCCTCTTCCACATATGGTGTGATAATCTTGCTCTTGTATGTTTTGTAGGATGCCAGGTTTTATTTTTTTTGTTGGGATTTTTTGGGAGGGGAGGGGGTCCATCGGTCCTGTCAGCATTTGACCCTATCTGTGTTGACTTAAGTGGATTAAAATGATAAAAAACAAACCAATGGCACTGACTCTTTTATGCAGGTTCAAGTATTGGTTAAACACTTTTTCTCAGGCTTACTCATATTGTCATAGGGCCAAATCTGATTTCTTATTGGAAACACTGGGTTTAGACATGTCTGGAAACATTTGGGCTTTTACTCTGAAAATTTTCAAACAAGATTTGAAGTTGGTGACAGAGCCTTCCAACATTTACTTTGTTTTGTGTCAATTCAGGACGTTCAGTTTTGTTTGACTCCTGAATTTCAAAACAACATTGTTTCATTTGGTCCAGAGCCGAACGAAGCTGAATGAATCTAACTGGTACCTTTATTTTGAAGGTGCATTATTTTGCATGCTGGCGACAGTGGGTGTGTCCACCACTACTTGGCTTCACTGTAAAGTTTTGGCAGACCATTAAACAGAGAGGGCGTCTGCAGCCTTTCAGAGAAGCAATCGGTGGTCTCGTCATTGAAAAAAAACCTAAAAGATGGGTGTAAAATGTTTTTTCACAACAGTGTGTGTCTGGGTGTGTGTGTGTGTCTGTGCGTGTGTGTACGATGAAGCCTTTCCAGTTTATAAACTGAAGTGTTATCTAACTAGTAGTTGTTTGGCGGCTGTTCGTTGAGTCACACCACATCCCTGCAAACAGATGGAGGGGATGCAGGGAGGCGGCGAGGCACCAGGTGGAGGTACAGAGTCGCGTCGCTCGGGCTCGGGCTTCGGAGCGGCGCGGTGACGCTACAGCTCTGCAGACACGTCGCCCACGGGGGCGCTCCCAGCCACGATGAACCGAGCAAGACACCGGCGACGTCACGCTGGATGCACGCGTCAACAAAACTTCCGTGATTAGTTGGAGTGAAGCCCCCCTGGCTGGTTGACAGTCGTCCAATTACGGCTGAGCATGATGAGCACACTGATTAAACCGGAGAGGGGGAATCCTGTAATGTCAACATCTTCAGCCCACTGATGAGAGAGAGAGAGAGAGAGAGAGAGAGAGAGAGAGAGAGAGAGAGAGACTAGGAAGAGTTTACCAGGCTAAACTCTCTTGGGGGAAACGTGCAAACATGAGTCACCAGCAGCAGCACTTGCCAGGCTTTCAATCCACTGGAGCACAGACACTTCTATTATAAGACCACAATACCTTGTAGGATTGATCTGTCACAACCCCGCTATCTTCCACGTTAATAGTGACACTCAGCATTCATGGTGAAATTTATTCCGCCTCACAATCATGAGATTTAGGCTCCGTAATTTGCATTCTTCAGAACAGATACAGTGTAAAAGACCACTGAGAAACATGGAGATCATGATCTCACTGATCATTTTGACCACAGATATTTAGGATTAATCTTCTGGATGAAAACAGGGATTTAGGGCGGAACAAAGGAGGGGTGCTCTCGCTGTTTCTCCAGCCTGTGTCTGATTCCAGCGAGGCTGCACATCTAATTATGGTATTCAACATTGCGCCTGCTTTCGGAGGGTGATATATCTTTAGAAAGCGCAGCGCGCAGGTATTGTTGGCTGAGGTTTTGTTCATGATCCCAGCACTCTATATGAAGAGGAAAACATAAAGGGAGGGCCGAATTAGGAATTAGGTCATGTGTACCATCCACAGTTTATAGTTGGAGCTGGTGGCTTTTCTCTCTCTCTCTCTCTCTCTCTCTCTCTCTCTCTCTCTCTCTCTCGCTTTCCTAATGGCATCTGTGCAGAGATGGTGTGATTTACAGGTTCACAGACGTGCCAGTCAATGACAACGCGGACACAGAGCTGCACTCCGGCCGCTCCGCTGCCTCCATCCTCCCCCGCAGGAGCGCTGCAGGCGGCTTCATCCAGGGCTGGAGTGAGCGCAGGCAGCAGCGCAGGAGATTGGCTTTAACCATGCAGGCTGCATCTCCTGCCCCCTCGCACTCATAAAGAGAGTACATCCCCGAGCTACACGGGGAGCAGCCGGGGGGGAAATAAAATCGATACCGCCGGCAGAAGTTGTCCTCTTGCCCTTTGATGCATCTACGTAAACACAGACACTTTGCAGTCTTGAACTCGCACCACCGCACGCTTGCTTTTTTTCCCCCCTCCTCCCCACTTAGGTGAACAGCACTCACAGTGAGGACCCCAGCTAAGGCCAAGTTGGAGACTGCGTGCTTCCTGTGTGGTTGGTGACTAAAAAGGACGCACGAGGAGCACGGCCTGAGAGAAGAATGTCGGAGACAGTGTATGACTTATCTTGACATCTCTAAATCTGGTGGATTTTTAAGAGGCTTGGGGGCCGGTCAGGATTGAGGCCAGCAACCACAAGGTCAGTTGAAATTCCACAGAAGTATATTAAGACATCCATCTGGCACAGCTCAGAGGTACATGAAATTGTGGGAATGCGGACAGATCAAGTAAAAGTTTGGAGGAGCTGTATATTTAGTCAAGTCAAAACCAGGAGAAAAAAAAAGAAAAAGAGGGACGAAACAACAATAAACAACAATAAACGCTGCTCCAACATGTCCTCATTAATCCCTTCTTAGGAAAATGTCATACAAATTTATTGTGTGACACAAAAGCACGCAGGATCCCCTTGTTTTTTCAGTGTGTGCACAACAGTACACAAACAACAGTTTCACAATAGGAACAGCAATGAGGCAATTTCTGAGAGATAACAGGAGCACCACTGACCAGCGTTTTTAAAATATTTGGTGAAATCATGCAATATAAAAAAAACTCTCCTATTTACATCTTTGTATGTTCAAACTGCTCTTCTGTCATAGAAAATATGTAAACATCAAGAAATATTTGCACTCATTTGGCCCAACTTAGAGGATTTCAGCATCTTCTCCCTCTTGTCCCTAAAGCTTCAGTCTCCAGTAGTCTGTGTTTGGAAATTTAAACCAAAAAAAACCTCAACTTAAAATATATTAGCTTTCATTTTGACCATTTCACATTTGGAAAAAAATAAAAATTGATATTAAAGCTGACGCATTTCACAATCCACAACATGTGATAATATCAGAGATAAAGGAAGCCAGACTCTCATGTGTGACCTTGGAAGAGAAGTCATAACTAATGGGTGCAGGATTAAAGTGGTTACACAGGCTCTCCTTTTTCAGACAGGGACATTTGGTGGATTTTAATGGTGGGAAGGTTTCCGGCAGGAGGGGGCGGGGAGCAGTGGGACTCCTCCGGGGGGGTCCCAGCACCGAGGATGCAGCAGCAGGTCCGGTGGAAGTTCTTCGTGCAGAGCTTGGCTACTTTTGCCCGCCTCGTTTTGGACCCCGACCCGTCCGTGGAGGCCCCGGAAAAGACCTTCCACTCCCTGCTGTCCCTGGAGGAAGGAGTCCTAGACAGGGCGATGGAGGAGGAGGGGCTGAGTCGACAGGGAGGCCCCCTGCTGTCGAGGCCCAGAGTGAGAGGCTGGCCGTGACCTTGCGTCTGACTCTGACCCGCGCTCAGATGAAGGTGGTGTGGTCTGGGAGTCACTGTCAGGCAGTGAACTCCGAGTAAACTCTGGAAGGCTTTTTTAAACTCCTGGTTGGAGCACGGGTAGATGATGGGGTTGATGCAGCTGTTGAAGTAACCGAGCCAGAAGGTGATCTTGAAGACAGTGTCTGAGGGTCTGTAGGCTGGAAACATGGAACCTGGGGTGGAAACAGACACCAGTTAGAGTCAAAGGAGCAATAATAATCAAACCATAAGTATAAGGTGGGGACACAAAGTACAGCTGGAGAAGAACATTCTTATCTTTCTTCTTGTATATGTATATGCATGAATACATCCAGAGAGCTGCAGAGCTGCTGTCTCTGTAAGGATCTAAAGCCTAGCTTTATTACCACTGTCAGTGAAAGTTGTCCCTTGTCAAGTAACTGAGTTGTCTTGATGGCAACTAATGGCATGTTTACATTGTGTTGCTCCCAAACACAGATGTTGCCCAACTTGTCAGTATGAACGTTTGCAGGAAGTCTGACAATCACTGCAGTTTTTGGCAGGTACCATTCAGGACCGTGTCCCCGCTGGACCAGCCAGTGCCCAACCTCTCTCCCACGGACTCATATCAATAGCCGTGCCCTCTCACTGCCCCACTTCTAAAATACACCACACAAAGTTCGACAGGTGAAGAAGCTGAGGCTGTGTGGGGGAAGCTGTCAGTCAAATCTTCTGTAATATAAGACGTTGCCACCTGGGCCACAAAGGAAACAGACAGCTGCATGTTCACTCTACACAGTCAAGCAGCCACACTGAGGTGGTGGGAAAATATTGCGATCTATGTAGAAATGGAAAATAATCACTCTATTGGAGAGGAATCAGTTGAACTGATTAGCTAATCAACTTTATGTTTTAGTGCCAGTTTTCAAGCAGCGAGCGAGCACGGTGGAGTAGTTAGTTACTTCTCACAACCAAAGTTAACTGAATCATTATATTTTGTGGCCAAATTGGAAAGAAAGGTGTGTGTCAGCAGTTGGCAGATGCTAAGAAATGTTTGAAAGTTGAGAACGGGTCAGACTTTATGTTGTCAACAACTTTGCCCTGATTCAGACAGAGTTCGCTCTCCTCGTATTTTAGGACAAACATGGATGTTTTGAATCTACTTGAGTTTTTTGGGACTTGCATACTCCAAAGTTTTTCCAGTGTCCGTCACACACTCCTCGGTCTGCTCTGATCTAATGCCACGAACTGTTTGTCAAGTCTCGGTGTTGTCTCGGTCTCTCGGTGGCACTCACAGCGAAACAGGACTGGGGAGAAAGGTGTCGAGTGGCCGGGGGCTCTGGGACGAAAAAAAAAAATCGGAGGATCTCCACAATCACCAAAATCGGCCCTCGAGGTGTAAGATTTATGACAGCCTGGCAGTGACAGTCGCAGAGATATTTCAGTCTGGTCTGAAGTCACAAAGTGACCCGGAGCCATGTTGTTAGTGTGTCACAAATAACTCGTACTTCCAGGTACTCACAGTGTCTTCTCCATCAGAGGCTGCTTTCACACCAGGAAAACACCCACTCGTTTCACTTATTCCAGTTTCTCTCCATCAGCTTTTTGACCCCCTCTACTTTTTTTGCTAAATAAACTCGTTCCACTTTCCATCGAGGTTAAGCGTTTTATTAAAATGCTGTCATACAGCGTGCTGCTTTTTGATTAGAGGAAGCGTTCGGGGCGAAGGATGTGAGTGGGATCTTTAATGAAGAGGTAAAAGGTAATGGCTTAACGGGCACATTACATGCGGGCATGTTCGTCACCGTAAATGTCGGTGACTCTTCACATATTCAGCGGCTGCCAGTGAAACATTAATATAATTAAACGGCTGACTTCCTCTGTGTCTGCACTATATCCGTCTATCTACCAGCCAGTCCAGCGGTGGAGGGGGAGAAGCTGTCTTGTGAAATGCTTTATGGGCCAAAGCTGTTAGCGACGCTTAAACGTAGGCTTAGGGGGAAAAATGGGCTCATGATGCAGGGATGGATAGAATGGAGAGACGGGGAGAGAGTTGGAGAGCAAATTATTCTGTGCCTGGCTGTGCGGCTCGTACGTCTTCTCCCCAGCTGTGCCAAAAAGAATAATTCTATTATTTCCAGAACCCTTGATAGATGCCTCTTTTCCCCACTGAAAGTACAGGCTATCACAGCTGTTAGATGGATGTATTGTTGTCTAAAATCAATGGAGCATCAGCGGCTGTGCAACTTCAATTCTTGCACTGTTCCGTTCAATTATACCACAACATGTTTCGAACTGACGAAGTTACACGTTGTTAGGCACTTCAAAATCTGTTCATGACGGCGTTATTTTTGGGTGGGGGGAGGTGTAAGGTTTTAAATGATGAGTGGATTGTCTGAGAGCTCAAGAGAATAGAAGCTTAACTTTGAAGATAACTTCCCACTTGTTGGTTTTCTTTCTGAAGAGCGTTTCAATCAATGAATGGATAGCTGATTTTTCTGTGATTTGGCACTGTCTTAGTAATCACTTTTATTTTCACAAGTTGCGTGTCTATGCAGAAGCCTGGCTACAAATATCCCAACTGTGAACAAAGAGTGATGGTAGAAACGTTTTGAGCTGTTTGAGGAGAAAATATTAGCACAACCAGAAGAGTCTGTCACCACATTTTACAATCTGTTTGTTTACTGCAGCTCATCTCAGCTGAAGCTGAATCAAAGATGCGACCTGGACCGGTCAAGTCAAGACGAGTCACTACAACTACACTAAAAATGGGCTCACTCCAGAGTCAAACACTTTAAATCTGTGCTGTTCACAAAAGTCCCAGTCTGAGGAGGAGGTATCATCAGAAAACAAACACTTGTTTAGCATTACACATTTCTTTCCACACTTATGGATGGAAACCAAAACTGATTTACAGCCATAATGACCAGACAAAAACCTATTCTGCAGACATATACCATGATTACAATCCTTTGGCAGCTGTGTTGGTGTCCTGTTTCTTAGGTCAGATATTTACTGTATTTCAGGATTCCAGGAGTTCAGAGTTAAAATCTGGCTCCTGCAGCTGCTTGCTTTCAAAAACAAACGGTGGGTGGACCAAACAGTAAAGCTGTCGGGCAAAAAGCCAAGCCTGAGCTCTCACTTTATAAAGTTTGCTGACACTCAGGGGGGCTGATGAAGACTATCTGTGAATCCATTTCAACAAGTGACATCTGATGATGCTGGGACAGCTTGGTGGTGTAACAAATAGCTTCCTGTTTCCAACCTGCTGACGGGATAAAGCTCTCCTGTGTCGAGTTCACACGTTCCCCCAGTGCCTGCGTGAGCGCGCCTCTGTTATGATGTGATGATTTATGCTTTATGCGAACTGGCAGGAGGTCTCAATGTGTTCGTGAGTGACTGTGTTGCTCCGCTTTGGCTCTGTGATGGACAGGCAGCCTGTCGGAGGTGCACAGTGTCTGGCTGTGCTTCAGCACCTTGTGACCCAGGTCTGGATGAGCACAAAGACAGATACGCTGAACACAGTGCAGCTCTGAAAGAAACCTCACTCTCCCTCTTTTAGCCAGTGGAAAAAAAAAAACTCTGCGCCATCACTGTTACCATACTGAAAGGTTACCCGGGCTTTACTTTACTTTATAGGCAGTGGAAAAATGTGGGAGACAGAGAAACGACAGAGCGCTCCAGCTGGATTTAAAGTGGAGGCGTTCCAGCTCAGGTCAGTGTCTTAACATGTCACCAGGGCACCCTGCGAAGTTATTCTTTAAATTAGCAAAGGCTTGCTTTACACTTGGTTACAGCCCTTGAGAAGGACACCTTAAATGTCAAGGAGAGAGCAGGACCATCCATAAATAAACACAGAGCCCAGAGCTCTCTTCACAGATTATTGTCATGAATAAAATATCTCTAGTTCTGTTTTTTTCTGTTAAAAAATAAACATCATTTACTCCAGTAATTTAAGTTGTCAAGCCCCCAACGCCAGAACTAGAGCACTGGTTTGTGATTCACTGCTACCATTTATCTTTGCCAGCAGACTTATATGGCATCGGTATGCACAGCGATGCCAGTATTAGTAAGGGAGTATTGGTAAGCTGAGGCTTTTACTTGTTTTCCAGTCTGGAAAGTACTCAGTCAGATAATAGCAGCTATATTTACAAGCATGAGAGCATGGAATAAATAAAAACCCAGCAGGATTTGAGAGGGTTTTGCTCCATCTCAAATCTACTTGGGTCAGATTTCTTTTCTCACAATATTGACAACGGCACAAATAGAGCGCACAAGGTTGGCAAGCCGTGTGATTACTTCCTTTCAAGCTCGGCCTCATCAAGCCGGGTGCTCTCGTGAAGGGAGCATCATCTGAGGTCTGACACCAGTGTGATGGCTTTATCTGCCATCGAAGGGACTGGCATTGTGATGAAGTGACTCACAAACAGAGGGGAAGCGAGGGGGTGCGGGAGACGAGAAAGAGCTTGACACCTCATTCAAGGGGGCCTGCGTTTGAAATATACGCTGGTCGGAATTTCAGCGCTTTTGTTTACAGACAGCGGAGCGCCGGAGGATGTCAGCCACCTGAAAGATTTATAGAACCTATTTATAGAGCGTCTACCTGGCCGAGTCGACGCATCGACTACGCTGCACCAGAGGCCACGGGGCCGGGCCGAATGCTCGTAGATTGAGTCTATTACCACTACAGGCCAGCCATTTGATTAACATCTTCAAACTATTGAATTTGCCGGCACTTAAAAGCTGGCAGCAGAATACATTTGATTGATGTAGTGGTGGATCAAATTAATGCTGGAGCTGTGTAGCTCTAAATATCGGACTCGTGCACATTGTTGGTAATCAAACATCCTGCATTTAAACTGTTATTTATTTGTCAATCTTTATTGATTTTAAGTTTAAATGCAGGTCTCAGCCAGTATAAATAAACAGATCTGGGACCTTCTGGATAACACTTACAGAGACTTTGACGACAGTTTATGTGCAGTTATGTGGCTCTCTCTTCTCATTATATTGAACATGTAAATGTTGCACGCAGCAGTCCAAGTGTCCTTTATACACCAGACATTGTTCCCCATTCGGCATCAACCGAACACACAATCCTTTGCAGGCCTGACACATGTCTGAACAAACTTCACCTGGAAATAAACACACAGCAGCTGCACAGACGCTCAGCTTGTACATCACTTTCCTTTTGCTAAGCAGACAGATGCTGATATTTCAAAACTGACAAATGCATATTTAGCTCTTTTGTGATATATGTCTGTGTGTGTGTGTGTGTGTGTGTGTGTGTGTGTGTGTGTGTGTGTGTGTGTGTGTCAGTTATAATAATAATCTTCTGTATGGCCCTTTGTATTATAATGATTTAGCACAGCTATTTTCCCCCAAACATTTGAAATATGCAGCCGAATCACTAATCAGGCGATCTACATTCAAGCTGATCTGCATAATAGTGTTTATGGCAAATTGAGTGTATTCTTTGACAAGTGACGCAAGCATTATATACGACTCCCCAGGTGTAAGATGAATCAGAAACAGGAAGCTGATGATACTCACTGATGGGTAGCACCAGGAAGAAGGGCAGCCAGCACAGTATGAAGCAGCCCACCACGATGCCCAGCGTCTTGGCGGCCTTCTTCTCACGAGAGAACTTGAGCAGCCGCAGAGCGAAGTGCGTGCGGCTGCGCAGGGCCTCGTCCTCCGACACAGTCGTGTTGCCTCGGTGTATCCTGAGTATGACCTGCTCCGAGTCGGACTTCTCTGTCTTTTGGCCCTCTCTCAGGCCCTGGCTCTCTCTGTGCGCCACCACGTACACCCGACAGTACATGGCCAGTATGATGGCCAGAGGCAGGTAGAAGGAGCCCACGGCCGAGAAGATGGCGTAGCCCGGCTCCTCCGTGATCTTGCAGATGGACTCGTCCTCTGGCGCCGGCTCCTTCCAGCCAAACAGCGGCCCGATGGAGATGATGATGGACAGCACCCACAGCAGCATCACCGCCAGCAGGGCCCTGCGCTTGGTCATTATGGCCGGGTAGCGCAGAGGGTAGCTGACGCCGATGTAGCGGTCCACCGAGATCACGCAGAGGCTCATGATGGAGGCGGTGCAGCAGAGCACGTCCACAGCTGCCCAAACATTACAGAAGACGCGTCCAAACACCCAACGGTCCAAGATCTCCAGGATGGCAGAGAAGGGCAGCACGGTGGAGCTCAGCAGCAGGTCTGCTACGGCCAGGTTCACGATGAAGTAATGCGTGACCGTCCGCAGGTGTCGGTGGCAGACCACCGAGAGGATGACCAGGATGTTTCCCACGATGCCAAACACGATGAAGCTGCCCAGCACCAGGCCCAGCGCCACCGCTTTGACCACGTTGAGCTCTGGGACCAAAGCGTGGCTGCAGTTGGAGCAGTTCTGTGTCAGCGGAGCCGGGGTCATGTTGTCCAGCACGGGAACCATCAGTTCCAACCAAACGACTTGAATTCTATGCCGTCGTGTGCAGCAAAGACCGACTGGAACACGCGCACACCTATCTTAGTCCACTACGCACAAAAGAAGGGGGCATCAGGGCATTCTCAGTGAAGCCATTAGAGTAATGATCGCATTAAGTCCGTCTTGTCAAAACATAATTTGAATGATGATGCCTTCCCCAAATGAGCCATTACGTTTGTGATGCATCAAGGAGAATAAAACGACAAGACACGAGCAAAAACACTGAGAGAGAAGTCTAATGTATGCAGATGAAACCTACTGTGCTGAAATCAGGTAATCCATCTTGAAAATGTTACTGATGTTCAAACTGTTATTATGCAGCTGCTGCAAAACACTAAATGCATTAGAGATAGGGTAAACAGATGCGTTTACGCAATCGCGGAGGTCTTCGTATGTTCTTGGAGACAAAAACCTGCGCATCGGGCCCCAAAAATCAAGTCTAATAAAAGCTGGAATGAGGAGACGCTGTTCAGCGGGAGGTGGTGGGCGAGCATCCGTCAGCATCCAGGTTGTTCCTGTCGAACGGCGGGGCACATTCAGCCTCAGCTTCAGCTCCAGCACGACAGCAGCGCGCAGCGGCAGCATCCAGTGGCTCTGCAAGAGAAGGACCGGTCTGCCGTGAGAGGAGTGACAGAACCCGCACGCCGAAACACAAGCTCATGTTTGTCAATCCCACTGTTTTGTTTTTGTGGTGTTCTTTTCTTTGTTATATCCCAGCTGCTTTGGCTCCGTCAAGAGACTATGTGGGAGAAAATGAGCCACGGTTGCTGTGAAATCAATGTGACCGCAGTGTCATTTCGCTTATCGATTCAACACAATGTGAAGGATTCAGAAAAAAAAAGAAAGGAAGACTTAAACCAGGACTGACCCGCTGTCGGTTTCACTGAACGCTCTAGGAAACAGCGCATAATTAAAACTCCAGATGCCAGTGAGCCAACACAAAGAAAGGTGCAGCATCAGCAACACAACCGACTCAATCACCACACCGAACGGGCCTCTTGCGGCCCATTCGCGGCGTCGTGATCTTCAGGTAACCTATCCAGATAAGCTCGATTTGGCTTTCAGTCCATTTCAATACATCAATATCACATCGTGACCTCTTT
Organism: Malacoctenus tetranemus; assembly: GCA_032274765.1. Classification (NCBI taxonomy): domain Eukaryota; kingdom Metazoa; phylum Chordata; class Actinopteri; order Blenniiformes; family Labrisomidae; genus Malacoctenus; species Malacoctenus tetranemus. The sequence continues at coordinate 5,118,943 of JAUESF010000012.1, read as the reverse complement.
AAAGGTAGAAATCAAATAGTTGTTTCAGCTTGACAGCTTGATGTATGTGTTGCTTTCGAAGGTGGCATTGAGCAGATGTTAAATACACAGTTTGAATAGTTTGAAATATACAAGCCCAATTTAATGTTCAAGTCAAATTTCTAATTTGATTACATTCATCAAAGATATTTTTTCAAGATCATTTGAATTGAATTCTGTCAGCTTCTTTGATGTTGTTTATACATCAGGTAAAACATCAAGCGCTGCTGAAAACTAAGGACTAAATGCATGTTTTCATTGCCACGACTGTACAACTGTCAACTTGGCCTCAGCAACTTTTTGAATCACTTCCGATTCGATTGCTCTTTGAATGACAAAAATTCACAAAAGTCCCGGTGGACTCTACATCCTAAAATGTATCAGTGATTCATCCACTTTTGATTTCATCTTCTTTTGTGTTTGACCAAGAGGAGCGATGCGACGATGCAGCCGTTGAGGGCGAATTCATCATCATGACTAACCTCAAACTCATCCACTCGCTGGTCATCCCCCACAGCTCATGCTTCCACTCATCCTCTTTTAAACTGTTCCAACTCAAACTTTGCAGCACGTAGACTCATCAGTGTTTAGCAGTTTGGAAGAAATCAGGATTCTTTAAAGTGGCGTGAGGAGAAACGAGGTGTCACGAAATCTCTTCGAAAGAAAAAGTTTTGTGGTGATGTTGAACTGCAGTTTTTTAGTCATGTCAATTGTACTTAGCTGTCTGCAACTTTAAAGATGGGTAATAATTCATATTCATGTCTAAAAAAAACCCACAAATCTTTTGTTGGGTTCATTGAAGTGATGTTGAATTCTACTTTGTCCCGTAAAAAGCAGCTTTTCCTGCAGTAGTCCACAGCGTGTGGATACTACGCTCACAGCTTAATGCAGAACTCTGACAAAGAGCCAGCAGGAGATTAGATCCGTTTATGGACGAGTGAGGGGGGAAATTGGTGCATGCCTTCTGCAAATAACTGAATGCAAATTCACAAATTTATCAGTGACGGCTTCTTTTTCTTTTACCAAATCCAAACACTGAATTAAGTAACTTTGCTTCCATACTTTTGGGCCTGAGCCAGCAGTTGTTCCCGCTGCATTCAGTGGTACACAGTTAAACTCACTAATTCTGCTTCAACAGCCAATGAACAGCATCAGAGATTGTGTGCAATTAATTGAGCTTTAGAGGTAATTTAATCATTTTTGAACAAATTCAGGCTAATTATTTCCTCCCTCTGCTACATTAAGCTGAACATTTATTCTTACTTTACAGATCAATCATTACATCTGACACACACTTAAAAAGATGCTGCAGATATGTGCATTTTTTCCAGAAGTGCAATGCTGTTTTGTGGCTCAAACTTTTTGGAGCCCTTCGTGAATATATTTCTATATGAGCCGAGTAAAACGAGATGCTCTGTGAACCTTCCCAGTGGCCTTAATGTGCAGTGAAAGTCCTGCAGAGCTGATTGTGGCCGGTCCGTTCCTGCTGGCAGGGAGGCCCTGAATTTATTTAACTGAGTCTTCGGTGCTCCAAAACAATGTTTTTGGTCCCCACACAAACCCCTCTGCTCTGACAGATGTGAAATTAATCTTGTCTGTGCGGATTAAATAAATGTAGATTAGATGAGACTAAAAGTAGTGTGGCCATGTTGGATTTGGGTAAGCTGCTTTATTTGAGGCCAAATTAAAAGTTCATCTGAGTTGCCCTCTTTTCTCCTACCTATCTTTTCTGTCCACGGCTCTTTCTTGGTGGTTTTGGCAGCGGCGTCAGGGACGAGCACGTTTAACACAAAGACACGGAGCCACGCTGGCAAAGGTGAATCACTCAGACCTCTCCTGACTCCACCTCCCCACCTCCTCTTTTGCTCCTCAGCCCGCCTCATTAACCACTGGCTGACCTTTTTTGCCGTGCGCCCCACAAACCACGGCTCTGCCCGGCGTGTTGGGATGTTTTACATGTTTGACTGACTTTTATGTGTCAGGTTCGCCCCGGCGATGGCACCGCGCCGCAAAGGCTGCGTTCAAGCAGCCATCATAGCGCAGCAGGCAGAGCGTCTCCCACCCACTCAAGTCGAAGAAGGAGGCAGGCAGTAAACGTAATTATGAAACTAAGAGTTACATGTTTATCCACAGGAGCTCATTACGGCACGTCGCTTTTGCCCCGCTGAAAGGATGAGATTACCTCAGCTCAAAACATGACCCGTCCTCACTGCGTTGAGAGGCGTTCCTGCAATTCTGAGCACACTCAGTTACAGTTGGAGCAATGAGATCGATGGATTGACTGTCAAACAGTTAGATCCCCTCACTCATGATTGGCTCTTTCTCTCTTAGTGGCAGTGCCACTTAAACAGCAAGACTATGAATAATTGCCTCTAAAACTGCATTAAGTAAAAAGGCACTAATGAGGGCATAACTTCCTAATCATCTCATTCATCTCTTTTACTTTTTAACAAAGAAATTGGGCTAAAACTCTGTGATGAATTACATGAGCATCGCAGTGGCCAGATTTCTAACACACATAACAAACCTAATTCGATCAGTTCATCAAGTTGGAACTTGTTTTACTTTATGATCATAAGACTTCAACTCGTGGTCACAACTGACTTGGTTCAAACTGGGCTTCGGTCGTAAAAAAACAAAAAAAAAGGAACTTGTTGATTTCACCAGACTGCAGTCTGAGGAGTGTGAGACTTCTTTGGGATTGGGCATCCTGTTAAGCCTCTGGTGAGACTCCAACTCTGATCTGATTCATATTCATACGCAGAGCAACACGCATCTCCACTGAGGTCTTGCCGAGCGAGCGAGTGAGCGAGCGAGCGGGCGGGCGTGCAGCAGTGTGACCGCAGGGTGACCAGCGAGCCGCTCCATATTCATACAGCTCCGGGATACGTGTCGTGCTCATGAGCACGGCTGTTATTCGCCTCTCATTTGTCTCTGAAAATGCCAAAGGTGCAGAAGCGTCTCCAGATACAAGCTGTGTTTTCCTGTCTGTTTTCCAGGCGGACACACAACAATGTGTCAGGGAGGCTGATGTGCAGCTGCTGCTGAGACTTGGACGGAAATCTACAATATTGTTGAGGACAGCTCTGGGGGTGTAGCACCCCCCCCCCCTCCTCCCCCTTTGTCTGCAGTTATTTTAATTGGTCAGGAGTAAGCAGCAGCCTTTCTGGTGAAGATGTAATCTCCACCTCTTGTGTGCAGAGCAATTCCCAGCTCTATAAAGTGGGGCCACTGTGCCAGACTGCACCTGACAGAAAGTGGCACCTGCCTTAATAAAATGACAGAGATGGGGGCTTGTATCCCCCACAGATCTCAGATGAACGCCTCAGCCACACACCCACCTAAAGCTCCTGTTTCACAACAACAAACAATCGTCTCTGATTAACTTTAATCAAATATCTGTGGTTGTCTTTGAGATTTGGCATAAACAAAGATGTCAGAGAATTAAAATGGATTAAAAAAGCATTCCTTACAGGGACTATTTGTTACATCTGTGTTATTACAGATGCTGCACGTTGGAGAGGCGGTTGTGGGCACGCTCAAATGATCTTCTTTGGTCTCCAAATAGATTCAACACGAGAAACAATCGTGTTTATTGAAACCACAATGAAATGATTTGCGCCGCACATCGATGAAGAAGCTGTATCCAGAGACTGCTCAGCAGGAGGCACAAACAACTGAAGACACGCAGAAACGAAACGAAACAAAAGAAGAAGAAAAAACACAGGTATCACATTGAGACCAACTGTCTGCTCCAAGCGCTCAACAATTGAGCAGGATAACATTCCCGGTACTCACCTAACTTTCTGTTTGATTTTCACATCGCGGCGGTTTGCCAGAGCCACATTTGTCTTTGCTGAGTCGAGCAAAAGAAGGAAAAACACATACAAAAAGAAAGAAAAAGGCGGCGGAGGGAGAGCCCGGCGCGCGCATCGCGGAGAGTCCTCACATCCGCCGGTGGCGCGGACGGACGGACGCCAGCAGCTCCAGGTGCTGCGAGTCCCCTCAGAGGGAGGAGGAGGAGGGTGATGATGATGAGGAGGAGCAAATCTCTCACTGCTGGCTCCTCGCGACACGTTGCCCCCTGTGTTACCCGTCCCCCCCCTCCCCACTCCCTCCTCCTACTTCTCCTCCCTCCCTCCACCCACCCCCCACCGACAACCAACCATCCTCACTTCACCTCACTCCGGGTACAGCATCACTCCCCGTGCGTCATCGCAGCCACTCACTGTCCACCCAGTGACTTTTCATTCAGAAATGTTTGATAACGAGCGTCATTCACCTTGTCAAGGAGTCGAACAGCAGGGGGGCACAAGGAACGCAAATGCTGAATGAATAATTCACCCTTTTGGGTCAGTTTAGATATACATATTTATTCACTTAATAACAGCTGATGCTTTGATGATGATGGTTTCTGATGAAATCTAATGAAAGACTTGAGTTGCATCAGCGAGGTCTAGTTTGAAGAATTTGTCCACTTTTGTTGTTTGTTTGTTCTTTTCCTTCTCACGGTGAAGTGGTGAGTGGCTTTGCCTCCAAGTCCTGAGTTCCCCCCAAAGACCACAAACTTCACTGAAAATTCAGAAGTCTACAGCTTTGTGTGTTTGTGACTGTGTGTCTCTGTTTGTCCTGTGGTGGAGTGGTCACCTGTCCAAGTGTCCTCTGTCCTCTGTCGCCCAGTGTGAGCTGAGATTGGCCCCCAGCACACAGGCGACCTTGAAGCAGAGAGGCAGCCTCCAAATGTATGACAACCTTTTGTTGCTTTTCCATCAAATGACTTCCAACCTGAATAATGTAGATGTGTTTTCATTAAGTTGAATAAACGATTTGGTGACAGCTTGTTCTCTCACTGCCTACAGTCTTGACATTTTCAGAGTGCAGCTCCCAAAGATGGTACCATTTAGATTTGCAGTAACAATTACGTTAACCTGAAACAACAGTTTTTATATTCATAAAAGCTGTGAAAAAATGGACTTCTTTGTTTTACTGCCCACCCACTTGCTGGATGGTATTCTCCCTCCATCTGTGTTCACACCACCTATAGATTACTCATGCAAGCTTGGAGGAAGCTGCATTATTGTACGTAGTTACTGGATAAAAATTGATTGGCTTCCCTCTTTGCTTATTCATGATATGACAAATATTCAGTAGTACTTTGTTTCGCCAACTTGCAAAAAAGAAATTGATCTTGTCTTGCAGGAATACTTATAAGTTCAAAGTGAGACATACCTTTAATTTTCCACCTTCCAAAACAGCAAAATTACACAAGGCTTATCTAAACTTCACACACATCTTTATTCTACAAGCAACTGCACAACAATAAAACTATTCCCTGGAGGTCATTTATTTCTAAATCAGTTAAACTCACAACGTGATTCGCCCTTCATTCCCTGTTAGTTTGTTGTTGTCTCATGTTTACATCCTCGCCAGTAAAAACCCAATAAAAATGTGTTCTGTGGAACAGTTACTTTGTAATTACTGCAAGTCAAAATCTGAAAGATTGCCCATTTGTTTTAACAACTGAACTAATGTCTGCCTCCAATTTCATTCTAATTTAAACCTTTGCCGATACAGTCTGAAAGACTCGCTGGAAGATCTGTTGCACAACTCGCTCGATAGTCATTTGTTAAGAGTCAATTGCAATCTATCTGGCACTGCAACTTCAAATAGGACTTTATAATTCAGGACTCCTGTTGGTACTTTTCTCTCTTTTTTCAATTAAACCGCACCGAACAGATGAAACGGGAGCAAGTGTGCAGACACACCAGCAAACACACATGGATAAACACAGCACATTGATTCTGTTAGGAGGGGGTTTGGTCCTCCTCATCCGACTGTGGACAAATCCTCTCTATGAGTCCAGTTGGAGTGTTCTTTGTTTGTCAAGCTGAGTCCAGATATGAGGGCATTACCTGGGGCTGCTGCCTGCTTACAGCGAGGGATGTTAAGCCCGTCTGTGAAGGGAACATCTGACCGCTTTAAGTACAGCTTCTGTGTTCGGTCGACGACGAGACTTTCATCTCCCGTCGCTGGCCTTTTTATCCTGCTGTTATATCCTGGGGACAAATCTCTGTTGTGTCTAAAGCAAAACCTCTGAACTCCCCGTTGGTACAATCAAATCCATAAGGACACAACATTTCTATCTGCATGCACAGCAAATTGATTATGCTGCGAAAACAACGGCCAACAAATGAATTTTCCTCATAGTGAGAAAACAGCTTTCACACCACTTTGAGCTGAAATTATCACAACATTCACCGACCATTCGCTTCATTATTGTGCTTGCATGCTTGTCCAGCGCTGACGCTCACAAACCACTCATTAAACAGGTGTTGAAAGCACAAATAGTTGCGTGATTAGGCTCTCCTTCAAATACAAATCAGTTCAGCAGCCACACTTAAAAGATGATTCGATGATGAAGCAGCGAAACGATTCTCACGTGTTCTCTCGCTGTCCGTTGATTTTTGACGCATTTGCATCCAGTTAGAGTCTATTGTGCTATCAGTTGGAAAAGTAATTACCTGTCTGAGCCGCCCATGCAGAGAGGCGGGCTGCTGAGTTTGAAAGATACTGAAATCAATATCCAAGCACCCGGAAGAAACATTTCCTATCATGGAGGCAACAAACCCGAGTCAGGCTCACACTAATGTTGGCATTTACGGTGACATTCACCTTAATTGCATATCAAGAGATTTCCTTTCGTACAGTACGGCCTTTTAGAAAATACCAAAAAGAAAAAAAGCATTAACAAGTACAGATTTTGATCATCAAGGTAGCAAAATGCACATAGGTTACACTGAGCTGCAGCTCAGAGAAATGCTTTGTGTTTAATTTCAGTGGAGGAACAGCTGCTTTATATGCCACGCTGTCATATTCCTGAAGCCACCGAGCGACTGTGGGTGTTTTTCATAAACTTGGTTGGGGAAATGAGTTATCAGGAAATAAAGGTGAGGGATGCTGTCATCGCATCGCTGGAGCTCCTCGTGTGGAGATGCCGCAGTCAGCTGTCCGCCCACTCAACGGCCAACCTGATGTTCACACCTGAAACGCAGAGGATCGCTCTCGCTCGCGTTTGACTCACCGGATGCAACGGTGGAGTCAGCAGACGCATCGCTCAGTCTGGGCCGTGACCGTCCTCTGTGACATCCAGTGGCTGCACTGGTGTGAGCAATGCCTCATACATCACATGATTAATGCGGGACATGCATTTTTCATGAGCTTCTGTACCAAGTGACCGCGTGGTGTGATTCAGTCCAAGACGGCTGATCGTTTCTGTGTTTAATCGTCCTCCATCACTTTCCAGGCCCCCCGATATGATTATTTATTTACAGCAGGCGATGTCATTGAGTGTTTCTGTTCATTGAAGCAAAGCGACAGTCATTAAGAAGTGATTTCATGACGTTTGTGTAATATATTTATGGATGGAGCTGTGAACTGCGGCTGCAGGAGCTTCAAACGACTTTCTCGGGACCTTTCACTCATTTCACATGATAAGTTAGAGGCAATCTCTAGATTAAAACACGCTCGAAGGGCTGAAGAGAAAAATGTTTGACAGGTCCATCGGTTTATCTGATTACTCAGCCAGAAACGAGGGAGCAGTCGCATCTCTTTCTGCCCTCTGCACCATTTTTGAAAGACAAACTGTATCAACTTTGCCTGAGTAAGAAAACCTACACAAGTGGACAGTATTTTTTCCAACAACCAAAGACAATAGAGATGATGAGTGCTGGATAAACTTGAAACAAAACCAGAACAAAACAACTTCTACAGACTACACCCGACTCTGGAAACTGCCCAGGCAGCGTACGAGGCATTAGAAAGAAATTGGATCATAATCTTCACTGAAGTCCAAAAAAAGCCCCATTTTTTTGGCCTGTTTTCACCAAACTTTGGCCCGGTCCTTTCTGTGAACAGAAATATCTACCTGGACAAGTCAGAAGTTTGGCCCGCCCAAGGCAGCAGAGAAAGAGTCAGGCTTCTGTGAGGATCACCCAAAATGATGGTAATCCGTTTAATATTGTTGAGATATTTCAGTCTGGACTGACGAGCGGTGGCCTCCACTGAGGCGTACCTGATTACGTTAAGTATCTCTGTTCATCGTATGCACACGTCCAAATCAAAGCACACAACCACAAATCTGCTCAGTCCCCCATGTCCTCCACGCATGCATGAAGCTCAGCACATCTAAAAATAAAGTAATTCTATTACATGGGGAAAGTTTATTATGAATTCTAAAAGCTTGTTGCAGTGCAGCACCTGAGCACCAGCCTCATGCCACGGTCGATCATTTCTGAAATTGGTTGAATTTTAACGCAAAAAGGCTGTGCCACAGGGAGATTACGTGGCGTTCAAGTGGTGTAATGGCCGAGGCTTTTATTGGACTCCAGTCGTGGTTCAATCTCCAATTGCTGTAATGAAGACAGAGCTAATTATCTCTACAGACAGAGCCGGGCGATGAGCAGGACACTAATTATGGCCTGAACGTCGCTCCCTTACTGTGCAGCGTCATACTCCAGGGTTATGATGATTATGGAGGGGTGACTGCTGCTGCTGCCCTCCGCACACACACACACACACACACACACACACACACACACACACACACACACACACACACACACACACACACAC
>JAUESF010000012.1:5084726-5101921 GCA_032274765.1 Malacoctenus tetranemus | reverse complement strand
ATTTCGGTGGGATTTCGTAGGAGGGAACACAGAGGTAAAAAGATTTCCAGATGTCCTCTTTTGTTGCAGTCTAGCTGTGTCTTGAAAAAGCGTTGAAGTAAAAACTAAAAAGGAAAAGAAATACTTGAGTTTTAAGTGATGTTTAAATTGAATGCTAAGCTAATAAACGAGATAACAGAGCTCACCATAGTTGTTATATTCTTCAATTTTAAGAATGAACCCAAAAACAAAAGGGAAGTTTTAGTTTAAACGCTTTATTTTTCTCAAATTTGTGCTTTACTTTGTTTTTTTAAATTATTTTATATAGAGGGTTTTATATGTTTAGTTTTACTGCCGCTAACACTAGAAAGTAATGCAGCTAGCCTCAGTTTTAGCTACATTAGCACCAAACACCAACACTTAGTCTGTTTAAACCTGGGACAGATTATCCCAGATATCCTAAATACTCATGTAAATATGGGCTCTGATTTACTCTATTTGCGCAATGCAAACATGAGAAATTAGTTTTTTTCCCTCCCTCACATTTAAAGCTATATTGGACCAACTCCACAAGTGAAACCAACATTATTCAGCGCAAATCCAGGAGGGATTATAACAGTTAGACTCATGCAGCAGCAATATGTTGCATGTAATTTTGTGAGTTAACATTCCAGTGAGGTTGATATGTAGAGTATCATAACTGGAGTAAACTTAAAGTTGTCACAGTCAGGGAACTGAATTTGCGAGGAGGCGGTCTTCAGGGTGTGAATGTAGTTAACCGTTAAAACCCTCCAGTGTTTAAAACAAAAGAAACATACCCGTAAATACGTTTTATGGTCGGGGTGAAACGTTGTAGTGAAAATACAGTGTTGTTACTGTTTCCCTTAAACTGGATAAAGCAACAGCAGAGTCAGTTGTGTTCTTCAGTTTTGTGTTTGTCTTTTGTTAGGACCTCTGAGGTTTCCCACGGAAAGGCGCTTTTGTTTGAGGCGCTAAAGTCGCAGCTCCGTCAAGTCGCTGCAGAGACAGGAAACGCGCTGACGGAAGTACGTTGTTTCACCTTCAATATAAAAGCATCCTCAGCCTTCAATTGCCCTCATGTTCTACAAGTCTCTTTTTGCCGATTAATTCTTTCTCGAATCAGTTCGAAAGAAAATTGCTGATTTTACATTCGACATAAACGCACCTTATAGATTTGTAAATGTCTCTGAAATATTGTTTCTCTGGAGCTTCTACTTCTGCTTCATGTTGATCTATTATCAATAGTGAAAATAGATCAATATGCAGAACACAATATCAATAAGGATTTGACAAAAACTGCCTGGAATTCAACATATTAATCTATGTCTCCTCAAGTATATTTTTTTAACTCAATCTCTGATAAACTACACAATTGCCAATGCTATAATACCAACCACCATTGCTGGTAAATTAGTACATTGTGAGGAATTTAAGGAATCAGAATGTTCACAAACTGAATACCATTTCCCCACCTTGCTCTGCTTTTTGTGTGAATTTCTGTGACCAATGATTACCCACCATATTAATAAATAATCTTAAAAATTAAGTGATACAAGATGGACATTGACTCAAACTAATAATTGCTTACTTCAAAGTAAAATTAGCTTTCTCAGGGAGAATTATTTATTAACTAAGTATCTTATTCATAATGTTCCAAAGCGAAAAGTGACGGTAGTAGGATGTGTCGTACTTGTTTTCACCTGCAATCGAAAACGTGATCAGTTTGTGTAGTAGCTTTATTTTGAAAGGCGTAATTCTGCGTGTTGTGGTTGTGTCCAGCGTGACTTGACGGCGTCCGTAGTGCTAAGAGGAGGGAGTGACAATAATAGTGGGAGGAGGGACACCACGGGGAGAGTATCAACAGCAGGGATACAACCAAACGTGCGGTCTGCGCTCTTTCTGGCGATTATTGCGCTCGTTTTTGATGATAAATGCGCACCGAGGCGATTCTGAAACAGTTTCTTTATGTTTATATGATCAGTGATTTCCTGTTAAAGGGACTTTCAACAAGTTTGGATTGAGAAGATTGCGCGCAAAGATCTGTAAAGTTTAAATGGACTTTAAATGGGCTGGTGTTGGACTCTACAAAGTGAACTGGATTAATGGGAGTTTCTGAGGCATCAAAGAGGGTTTTTTGAGGTCTGGTGATGGATCTCCACGAATAATCACATTTGCTTTCGCACCATCCTTGTAAGGACTCGTGAGAAAGAATGTGACCACCTGCGCTGTGCTCAACGCCTCTTTTTTATTTTTTAAAGTCTTTTTTGTTTTTGTTTTTATCCTTCTTCAAATCTTACTTTTCATCCTCGGGGGAGAAAGGAACGGATGGGTACATTTGGTCTGCAAGAGGAGTCTGAAGAAAAAGCTTCAATGGATTGAAAGATTGGACTTTCAGCTCCAAGTGAAAAGTGCCTGAAGCAAGGTAAGGAGGGAGCTGTGCGGGCAGCGCTGAAACATCCTCCACAGGCCCCTCAATTAAAAGCACAGCACCACTTGTAGTGTAGTTTGGTCTATTGATCACTAAAACTGCTTTCACCCATGTGATGAGATGTGGTAAACACATTTGTAGTGCAGTAATAACCAGTTATGAAAGGCCATTTTAAGTAAGAACACTATTCTCTTTTGTTTCCAGTTTTATGGCTATATTAATTATTTAAGACTCAAAAATTAGCCTTGATGTGATTCTGGTTTCTTTGTGATTCGCACACAGGATATTTAACATAGTCTTGTCTTTTGTACAGTGTTTGTGTTTTGATATCACACTCTGACCTCATGTTATCTCTGAATAAGTGTGTTTTTTATGTAAATAGATTTTTTACAATCTAAGAATCCTTAAACTAGCTGGCTTCCTGGATTACAATAGAAAAAAAGCAGTGTTTACTTTGTATTATTCGGGGCTCCCTCATCTATACTGTCATCAGACTCCCTGAGTCAGACAAAAGATGCACCTGTGATGTATTATAGGAGATCCGGGTGTTGACATTGAGCAATGTGCATCAAAATTCACTGTAGGGGTGCAGAGATAAAGGGTCTGTTTGCTGTGGACCAGACACTTTTATCAGCCTGCTATTTTCCATGGTGCAATGTGCTGAAAAAAAGACACTGTTACTATTAGCAGGTTTATTTTTACAGAGCAGTGTAGACGTCCTGGATTTTTTTTTGATGCATTATGTGCAGCAGTTCATCCCCTGGTGTTCCCTTTCCTTTGTTTTTGTTGTGCTTTTTAATACTGATCCGTGAGAAGGGAGGTGCATAGAGCCCCACTTCGCGCTGCCTGTAATCCCCCGTGTTCGACAGACAGCAGACTCCACGGCACTGTTTGTTTTCATAAATATAAACATGCTTCATTATTTATCAGAGTCAGAGCTTTTTCATGCCTTTATAATTCTGAAATACACTCGCACATTTTTTAAGAAAGGTCATCAATTTAAAATATGAAATTTCAGTGTGTTTTTTAAGGGAAGAAACAAAATTTCAAGACTTAATTTGAATTACTTTTGCGCTATTCTTATGTGATAAACATTGGAACTGCGTTGCTTTCTTTCAGAGAATCCTTGAAGTCGATGTTCAACAATATCATCCAGGCCCCTTCAGCTTAACAAAGTCTTTGCATGTCAGACACCAGGAGTCATTTTACACAGTCGTATCCCTCCGTTACATGATACCTAGAAAGCTTCGGCATTTCGCCGGTGTTGCAAGGGCTGAAGAAGCTTAGTATGTGGTGAACTGTCCCCAGTAGGTACGTTGTCATCCGGGAGGAAATTGATTGATCCGAGACACCAATTATTAATGAGCTGAAAGTGGTTACTCCAATTTGCGGTGTAGGTTGTGAGGGTTAAGATAGTAATTACAGGACTTTGACTCATGGGGCTCTAAATCATATAGAGAAAATTAGACAACCCCTAATTCCACCATAAATTGAGACCATTGTATGTTTAAAATCATGTGACTTTTTGAACCGGTTCTAAAGGCTATTCACATCAGTGGGGTGAAATGTGGACCTAAATGAGGAGCATATCGCTGACAATTTAGGGTCCGTTCGATAGACCCCCATTGTGCCCCACTGATTGCTCAGTTTTTCAAATAAATCCCGAGCCATTCTTCCACTGCAGACTCGTGAGTTCGCGACCTTGTCTTGAAAGTAGCTTTATGGGTCTGACCTGCCCCTCTGAGCTGGGGGCAGGAAAGGACATACACCCGGCACTTAGAAGAGCGATGTTAGCAGCTTTGTTTTCACTAGACACATGTAATTCTCTCCTCCCCTGGGATGTCTGAGCTTTATGAAAGTGGATCATCCTGAGAAAGAAATACATTGAATCCGTCCTCTCATGCGTGAGGCATATGAGGGATTTATAAAAATCTGTGACATTGTTTACTATCTGCCAAATTGCACTGTCAAGGCAACCCAGTGGAAGAGTGTGCGACTGAATTAAAAACTTTCAACCTCGGCTCCGCAGTCAATATTTTCATTCCCAGCAGTTGTGTGTCTACGCCTGCCAACAATCACTGTTAATCCATATCGAGTAGGCTTTCCCCAATAGACGAGAACTCCGCTGCAGTCCCGTGCCCAGTGCGTGCCCAGCTCATTTCCTTTAGTTAAAGCTAATGTCAATAGTGTTCCAAAACTAGGTTGCAGAGCCACAAGCCAAATCTATGAATTGACCGCAGCGCAGTGGAAGCTGGTCCAACCAGTCAAGGTTAGATTGATGGTTTTCAACCCATTTCGGTGTTGTTTGTGGTTTGCACGTACTCCCCCCTGCTTCTGTTGGGGATGTGACATTTGCATTCTTGTGTGAGAGTTTTCTGCGCACCTGTCAAAGATTTTGCCCCACCAACACTTGAAGTTCCTGTTTGCGGCTGGCTTGTGCTGAGGCTACAGCCTGTCAGGATTAACAAGGATTACTAAGAGAGTAATGCTACCGCTTATCAGGCCTGTATCTGTCACTAGCATCACTGATGGATTTGCTTAGGTACTGAGGGATAATGCTCTCATATACATTAAGTCAAAAGTTCATTTTCTGTGAGTTTAAAAACATTGTTCAGAGGATAAAATGAAAGATTAAATGCTCCCTCACCAAATAGTACCGCCAATCTTGCCCATTACAAGATGCACCCTACTTATGCATTATTCAATTATGAATAAATAATGTAATAGTGTGATACAGCGATGCATATGGATGGTTCAGGCCTACCAGCTGTTAATGCTGGCAGGTTGAACTCAGCTTGGAAGTCAGATTTGATGAAGAAAATTATTTAGCAACACTTTGTCTGTGGTATCTTTGACCATTAGTCTGTTCACTGATGCTAACGGCTCATTTATAACAAATCCATTTCTGAGATTCTGCATCTTTAATTTTATGCTACATAAATTCCTGCTACGTCACGAGGACTAAAACATGGATTTGTTCTCTGAAACCGCCCAGGTTTCCACGTTGTGATTCATCATTGTTGGCCCACCAGCAGAAGTGGGTGAATCCCTTTCAGCAGACTTGTGTGATTTGATCTTCACAGCAATTCATCACATCGCTGAGCGGCTCACTGACAGAGTGTCCTTGATTTGTCTCACCAATTTGATCTCTAATTCAATTACACTATTAACACTCGAAGCAGCAGGGCGGGATTAGACTGGGTGTTACAAATGTACCGACCAGAAGGCTAAGTCATGACTAGATCCAAAGCAATTTGTGTCAATGAAATCCAGTGAAATGCTCGACTATTAGATGGTGTCCGCATGAGTGTTACAGAAGAAATTGTCGTGTCCTGTTGTGCTCCAGGGAGACTTGACTATTTTGTCCAGTTTCTTTCTGGGGTCTGCCTTTCCCAGACTCATAAAAGCCTAATTTTGTTTGTCATCTTGAGAGCTTTTTGTGTTGTATTCTCTAAATCGGGAGGTCTGCTTTCCCTCAGATACCCTTGTGAGGGGATTAGTGTGCGGAAGTAAGCCCCTCTGACCCCTCACGCGCATGATACAGACCGAGTGTCGCACTTTTCCACGAAAGTTGCCACATCTGACCTTTTGATCGGGATGAGCTCAAAGCCGTATCGGGTGTTTCTTTTGTGTTTCATCCAGATAAATAGCAAAAGTTAAAATCAAATGTAGGCAATTTAGTGTTCAGTTGAGTGCCCTGTTGAAAAGGCCTTGCTGTGCTCTAGTGCTTTAGGAAATGACCTGCTTGCGTCCTCCTGCACCTGCAGACAAAAGCCCTCCTGCAGGCTTTCCTGTCTGCCTCCCTGAGACAGTCATGTCTGGGAGTTGTGGAGGCGCAGCACAGCAGACTGCAGCTATCATGAGATGTGTTATGTCCCCAGGTTGTCAGGAGTTACTGAATGTTGAGATGTGAGCTGAAATCATAGATATGAAACAGGATTGGCTCATTACATTTGCCGTCATGTTGCTGAAATGACTGTGAAGACGACAGGCGAGATGATGCAGTGATGTGCAATCACTTAAATCATCCGTTCGACTGCAGGAGGTGATCTCACTGAGCAGATTTATTCTGTTTTTCTGAATCCATTATTAGTGAGTGCTGTTCATTCCAGCGTCCCCACAGAGGCAACATTATTTGCACAGTAGGAACCAGCCCCCTCCTTACTGGCAAACATTGTGCTGAAATGATTCTCTCATGCAAAAACTACTGACCACAGTCATTCCTTTTGCCCCACCACCTGCAGTTTTTCATTAGCTTTCATTGTGAGGCTGATGTGTTGTTGTCCCCCAACACTTGTGTACCCTTGGTTTTTTCCCGTTTTTGCTTAATTTAGTCCAATACAAGATTAATGGTGGTGCTTCTTCTCACTGGCCCAACACACACAGTCCTCAACTTGGTTATGTACAAGGAAGTAAATGCATCTTTTTGCTTTTTATTCAGCTGTTTTATATGTTGACTCAAGTACCTCAATTATCTTGACATTTTTCAGGCTGCAGATGTCTAATGGTTCAGCAGTGAGTTTCTGGTTTTATGGGCAGCTGAAATAAAACACCTAACGGCTCTCTGAGAACAGCTTTCTTTTTATATTCTTAAACTGGTGCGCATGGAACTGAACAGAAGGAGTTCAGGAAAGGGTGTGAGGGCTTTCATTATGTTTGAAGGGCACACAACCTAGAAGTTGTTGTTCCAATCCAATTGGAGGTGGAGAGCCTCACAAGTTCCTGCGGCTGTTCAGTCCGTGAAGGAGACCCACTGTTTTTCTAAGTGGAGTCCTGTTTGTGTCTCCAGTGAAAACGAATGGATTAGGTTGGGGCCTTTAGCATTTTGTGTATTTTGTTGTCAGGTGAACTGGTTTTGATGCAGACTACTTGGAGTGTGCAATAGTCAGTGTTGTCTTGAAATAATTTAAAGCACAACGTCAAATGAAAGTCTGTGTGTTACTTTTCTTAGACATTGGTAATAAGACAACATCTGGAGTTGGGAGACACACCTCCCAGTGCTGCGCGTGTCCACCTGTCAATCGCTGTTAGCCTAATTAGCGTGAGACGAGACCTTGTGGATGAGCTGGACCAATGGCAACCTTCAGGTTAATCTGTACGTACTCACAGAGCCTTGTACAGGTCTTCTCTGTGGCCACACACACACACAAACCCTTCAGCCTCTGTCGGCAAACCTCCACAGTCTCACACCCCACTGTCTGTGTGACTGCAGCACTTGTTGGAATAGCTTATTTGACTTCCTCCAACCACTGCCCAGACATGCAATTTTCCAAGGGATTACGTGTCTTCAAAGAATACAGTTATTTATTAACCAAGAAGCATCTGGAAGGGAGCGTAGTTGTTGGATAATGAGTTGATGTTAACTCGAGGGATTACATTTGTCAGAGGGGGGATGTGAGGGGATGTCCTTGTGCAGCGGTGAATCTCTCTGTGTCGTGCAGCATCATTCTGCCGAAGAGTGAACGGGATGTGTGGGCTTCGTTTTCAGGTTGGGCGATGTGTGAAGGAGTGTGACGGACGGCCATGGGACTGGGGAGACGGTGGCTTCAGGCTGTCACCACTGCTGTAGCCATCTGTCTGCTAAGTAAGTATGCTCATGCAAAAATGGATCCATCACATCTATTAAGACTACATTTTCACAAGCCACTCTGGTTTGTGAGTGTTTATATCTTTGTCAAATGAAACAACCCCCAAAAATATCCGTTTTTTTGCAACTACTGTAATCTTCAGAGTGAGGTGGTTTTAATGGAAATTGACTCTGATTCTCTTAGAATTAAACAAGTTATTCAGTGTTCATTGAACTTAATGCAAAAGTTTGAAACAGTGAAGGAAATTGATGAAATGTTCTAATCAGGGATTTTCAGTGAACTTGTTTGACAAAATCATCTTTGAAGTGCTCTCAAAATTACATAATCTCTATTGACTGTGCTTTTTCATCACGTTTATTATTGTTACAATATCTATATCACCTCCAACTCATCAAGTACAAATTCTAGTTCAAATTGTATTTTTTTGAAGAACATATATAATAAAGAGGTGACATTAGAAAAGAGATCATTCATATGGCATAAATCACTGTTGTTCCTGCATATCTTCTGGACCAAAAGTCACTCAAGTGTTTTACTCTGTTGTTTCAAAATGACTTTTTGTAAGTTCCACAATGAGAAAATTATTTGGACACTATCAACTAGAAGTGTTATTTGTCACGGTAAGTCAAAGCAAAGCAGTTGGCATATGTTGCTGTCTGGCTGCCTACATACAGTCTGCGGGACACCATGATGAATTTGGCACAGCTCCCCCTCGCTTTACGTAGGAGAGAGTGAAGAGGAGGGGTTACGGCGCAGACGCGAGTGGACGAGAGAGAATGGGGCCAAAATCCAACTTAAATAATATCTCTGGGTGTGGATTTAGATCAATCCTGGATTTATGCAACCCCCAACCCAGGGCACGCTTCTGTGTGTGCGTGCGTGTGTTTGCGCGCGCGGGGGGGTTGGTGGTGGGATTGATTGTGCTGGTCCGCAGACCATGTGTGTACCCCAGGGGGCGGTGGGAGGGAGGTCGGCTGGAGCAAGCACGGAGGGTCCTGCTGTCCTGCATCAGAGTATCACCACCATTACCAGCACGGCCACCCCCACCCCCCTCGGAGATTAAAGTAATCACAAGGCCAGATGAGGAGCAGAGCAAACACTGGCACCCAGTTGCGCACACCCTCACATGAGCACATGGCATTGACGGGAAGAGAGAGGCCGCGGCTCCAGGTGCCACTAATGGGATTGCCGTGTGTTTGCTGGCTTTGCATCTAAACGATCCCTTCGCCAAATGGCACAAGATTGTTTTACATGTCCTCTGGTGGCCCAGCTTATTACCTGGAAAGCCATATTTGGTGGCTCATGTCGATGTCTAACTGATTGAAGCATTATGTTTAGTTATACCTGTTGGAACCGGCTGCGAATAACTCTGCTTTATCTTGCTTCATTCGCATAGTCACTCACACCCCACTTACTTCAGAGATAGCAAACAATTCTCAGAAATATGTGAGACCAAAAATATTTGAGTAAGGTTATTATGACCTCTCAGACAGCAATAGCTCTCTTTTAAAGGGTCCAATACAACATGTCTGGGATGATTTAACTGTTTATTGCCCTCTATGTTATCAGCCAATGGATAGAGTAAATATATTGCTTTATCTTTATGACTTGCTCCTGTCTTTCCAGGTGTGCCTCAAGGTGTGGCATCACTGGTTCATGCCAGAGTGGGGGGCACTGCAGAGCTTGGCTGTAGTCTCAGTCCTACATCCAGAGAAGCCACCTCTCCAAACCTCTTTCCACTGCATGTCGTGGAGTGGGTGCGTCTCGGCTACAACGTTCCCGTCTTGATCAAATTTGGGGTGTATGCCCCCCGTGTTCATCCAAACTATAAGGGTAAGCACCTTTTATTTATGCCCTTGTCGTGCATTCCTTTCTGTGAACTGGTGAAAAAAAACTGTCAGTCAGTCATTAGCTGATTCCCCTGAAACAGATTCTGCTGTAAATGATTGTTTTTGAGTATTTATTTGGAGTTTTAATGAGATTTCCTGAAAAACATTGAACCTGTTTGAAGCCACGTCTCTGAGAGTCTCTGTTTCCGGTTGACAGACTTCTCTGGCCATGCTTCAGTAGATATATGATAGGAGAGGTGTCTGTGTGGCAGCTGCTCTTTTTAAGCTCATTTGGCTTGTGTGGGCAGAGCCAGGTAGAGGGAGGTTACACCTGTATTTATGAAGACTTTAGGGATGGGAAGTTTAGAGGAAACAGTACCCCAAATAGATAATCCATCCAAGGCACAGTCCCTGTAATTACAGCTGCTGTTCAGTCAGGGTGTTCTCTGTGTGTTGATCCACTGCAGGGGAAAAGGGGAAGGGCGAGAATGGATGTGTTTTAATGGAGGCAGTTAAAAGGGGGTGGGGTAGCCGAGCAAGAAGAAGGGGGATACCAGCAAGCGCTGTTCATAGAAGGGATTAGAAGTGTAGGTGGGGGCCCCGGTGGTCTGATGACAGTGTTTTATTAGTATGCTGAGGGGTGACCCAGTAAGGGGAGATTGTTGTGCTGGAAGGAGGATAGATGAAGCATTGGGAATAATGGGAGTTTTCTTGCTGGAGCCCTATAATCCCGCCATTGTCTACTAAAGGACAAAAGACAAAGAGGGGTATCACAACCTCCTTTTAGTCCAGCAAAGCCAACAGCACTACGAGGACAACCAAAATCCCATACTGTCCCAACTAGGTCAGTAAAATGTACCGGGGAACCTTTTTTTTTTAAAATCCCTCTGGATTTGCAGTTTGACAGCATAAAGGAATTGCTACTGAGAATGCAACAGGAGCACGTTTTCAGACAACTCTGAACCTTGACTGGAGGCTTTCAAGGCCCAAGCCACAAACATCCTCCCCCTGCCACCAGGCAATTGGCGTACATGTGTTTGGCATGTTAACCTACATGTAGGCGGTTAGCCGTGTCATTGTTTCGGAGCACTCATCTGATGCACACGCTGCCATAATGAAGTAAATAACGCCGCACCAGTGCTGTGCAGAGTGGGACGCTGTTTTGGAGGTCCTGATGCTTTGGCGTACTCCTTTCTTGTGCAGCGCGTCTGATGTGGGCTTTGCCCCTGTCTGCCTCAGATCCTCATATCTCCCCTCCCACTGGAGGCAGATGGCAGTATGTGAAGCGTGTCAGTGCTGTGGGGTCTAATGTACTCTACCCTCAAATTAAAATGTTGTGGGATTTAAGATTTAACCACAAGAGAGTCAAGTTAACAACCATTTCCTGATCTTTGTCTCGACTTGTCTGAGCACAGGAACGGAGGTGGAAGGATGAGCTGCAATTCAAAGTGTAAGAAACGGGTTCGAGGTTGAAGGAATCAAAATGAATTTCAACATTGTTGTTCAGTGCTAACATTGATTCACAGCATGTTTGGCAGCCTCCAATAAAGCTAAGTGGCAAACTTGACAATAAAAAAGCAAATCAGATTTAGCCTTGACATGTATTTACTTTCTGTTGGATTGTAAATGCCACACAGCAAAGTAGATTAAAACAAAACCATCAAAGTGTTCCTATTGCCACCTGTCTCACACTCACTGAAGCAATTTTTAGCAGCTGAGATTAATGAGTCATCGTGAGTGATATCTTAGGTATCTGTTGGGTCCATTAAACCAGCAATTTTTGATATGATATCAGGTGTACTTGAGATTGCACCCTTTTTTTGAGGAGTGTCAGCGCAGCGTCCTTCTGTCGACCCCATTACACCAGCCTGCCTTCGTCCCAGACACTGTCTCATGTCTGTTTCTCCTGAATGAGGAAGATATAGGTGCCTCTCATCGCTCTTCCTGTCTGCCTCTGCATGCCCCGAAGGCCTGAACATCAGGCGGCTCACAACAAAGCGGAAACAGCCAGATAATCTCTGACTGACACACTATTATAGCCTGTTTGAGTTGTATTTGTTGAGACAATATGCTGGAGTATTGTGGTGTCAGGATGGTTTACTGTTGCGGGTCCAGATCAAATGTCTCCTGCGCGCTGAAGTAAATCAGGAGAGACTGTGAGCAGGAGAGTCTGACCCGAGGTTAGAACCACAATGGGCAGACCGCCTGATCTCAGCAGGCCTCCATCACACTCTCAGTATGACCTCTGAATCTTAAAGAAGTTAGGTTTGTATTTGAGACCCGCGTGCATGAGTCATGTTAACTTAAGATGCTGAAATCTTCAAGTGCACACTAAGAATGCCTCTGTAACCTTATATTGGTTAAATTTCCAGTCTGAAATTTAATCTACAGCCATGTCTTTGAACGTGTCTGCTTGATATGTCCAGAGACGGGAAAAACATTCCTTGCTGAAATGTGAAACTGATCACTTTATTATCTCCAACCAGTTTTTCGGCTGCAACTTGACCAGAGAGAAGTGCAGCAAACAATGAGTCACTGAGAGAAGAATAGGTGGCTGCAACCTGGGAATTTCATGTTTGCCAGCTTAGAGCAGCCCCATTACCTCATGCTTTCGATGGCCCGCTGGCTAGACTCATATTAAATCCTGCTCCACAGTAGAAACAGTCTCTAAGTATAGCTTCCCTGAGCAGCAGGAGGCCACTCGCTCCAACGAGTAAGGATTACTTTGTGTTTTATGTCATTTTCACCAATTATCCTATATTTCTGCCACTCAGTTAACCTCAGCAGAATTCAGCAAACTGACAATGATCAAAATCCCAGTTATCCATGTACAAAGTTAAAAAACAAACTTGTTACAAGCGGGAAGAAGTTCAAATTCCTCCTGTGACCTCATTACACCAAACTCTGGATTTTATTTTTGAAAGTTTTTCATGTTGAAAATTAATACTCTGCTTGGTGATCATGCACAAGAGCTAAAGCCTACAGGGAGCTCAGTTGCTGCTGTAGTAAAATTCAGCACGTGAGCTGTGTGTGTGCTTGCTATTGCGGAGGGTTAACAGAGCCGGACAGAGCGAGAGGGACAGAGTTAACTGTAATCTATCTCACGACAAAGAGCTATTCATAAGAGGGTTAAACTGATTAGGGGGACAGGAGGATTGAAGAGAGAAATTTGGGGGAATGGGAGGGGTGAGCTGTCAGAGGCAGGGGGCCGGTCCCAGACTTATGATTGTATTCAAATCAAAACACATCCCACAATGCACCACTGCCCGGCTCCCTTATACACATACGGATGGACAAAGAAAAGCAGGGCTGATGCTTCTCCAAACAGAATAATCTGTCTTCCTCCATAGTTACCCCTTCTATTGTAATACATGAACCTCACAATACTGCAAGTATTACTTAGTCAGTAAGTTTCTGTGGGAAAATACAATGAAAAATGCAGATCCAGATTTTATTCCTTTGAAAGAGTGAAACCCGCGTCCAAGTGCCGCAGCAGCCACGAGTCTGAGAAAATATGATGCACATGCAGAGAAAAAAGTGCAACCCTGAAGTTAACCATGATTGCAGGACAACTGAGTGTGTGGCCAAACTCTTCTCAGCTTGGTCACACAGCAGTGGTTTCCTTTGAAAAGAAAAGCCACATCAATCTTGTGCTGGGAAAAAAAGGGGGAAGAAACGGGAGATCAGATCAGTGAGACAAGACCAGTTACCGGCCTGCGGCACAGCTCTGAAAGATAAGTTGTTCCAAACCCGTCACCCATTGGGCGAGAACCCGACTCTCTCCGACATGAAGAGGGTGCGTCTTAGTGGTTCAAACAGCACTGCTGGATTAGCCTTTCTATTTTATACCCTTGGCTGCACTGCAGCTCAACCTGTTTGAAACAAGGGCTCATTTTTAAGATGGACTGGAGCTGTCATGTGATAGCCTCTGGAGGAAAAACAGTGAGGAGGAGGAGGAGGAGGAGGAGGGTGGACACCAGGAAGACGTAGCTCAGCTATTGTTTTAGCTATCCTATTGGTTCGCCTTATAGTCTAATGATGTTTGTCTCTGGAGGATGGCTCGTGGACATTGTGTGGATGTAGGACCAGGGGGAGTGATGAATGCGTCTGCTGGAGCGCAGAGGTCACAAAGGTCAACCTCTCATTGGTTGTCAGAGGATTATCAATGCACATAATTCGAGTAACCTCCCTGTAACCTCGTCTTCGATTCATCTTGGATTAAAAAGCGGGGTGTGTTTCTCTAGCAGCGTTGATCATTTTTTAACTCTTGTGTTCGGTCGCTGCTGCGTATCTACATCTTACGTGCGTATCACACGATCATCTAGGAACAATAGGACTTTTCACCCGACATCCTTCTTAGTGAGCACCTGCCGAGTGACGCCTGAGATTCTTCAAGCCCCGAGATGCAACATTCAAATCCAGATAAAGCAACATTTGTCACACAGCCTCCGTGTTTTGTCTGCGTGCCGGCTGAGAACAGCTCTCTTTCTTCCTCTCACCTACGTCTCTCGCTCTTCCTTCTCTGGCTCTCACATGCGACATTAGTGGATTTTCTCCTCATCTTAACATGTTTGTCCCCCACTTGTAATTTTTCAAATGTGTGACAGTAGAAACCCACCCCCCACCACAATCGACCCGCCTCCGGCCGTGTTTGGCTGTGCCGCGTTTCTACAGCAACTGAATTCAAATCTAAACCTACAGCCCGGGCTTTCCTTGGTCTCGTCTCTATGGTAACCGGAGAGAATGAGGAATGGGGGGCTGCCGTCTCTTTGTAGTGATGGACAAGAGGGAGGCGACGGGAAAGGGTTAAGTGTTCGACAGGGAAACCACGAATTCCCCCGTGGAGACCCGAGGGGGGCAGGGCATTCGCCAGATTTTGAAAATCAACATGTATACACACACCCACGTGCTTCTGAGCCCACCAGACCGGAGCACATGGTCCATCACCAGGATTTCTACATGCTGCGTTTCAGACATGCAATTAGCTACAATAATCTTTAAGTATCCCATAACATTTACCCACACCAGGATTAGGTCGACGTTAAAAGAGTGATGGTGCACGTGAAAGGGTTTTTCCTCTTAGCACAGGGGTCTTTAACCACTGGCCCCGGAGCCACATGCAGGTTTCCATCGTCACTATGGTGGCTGCTTGTAGCTTTTCACAAAACATGTTAGTTGAGAGTCTTTCCACTGGCAAAAAAAACTGGAAAAAGACACTTTAAAAACAAAGTGAGATGAGTAAATAATTTGGCTGATGTAAAATGTGAAAAATGTCTTAATAAGTTAATCAAATTCAGAAAAAAATCTTGTTTTTCTTTTCATTTAGAAGGTGAAATATGTGCGTGTGCAGGAGGCTGAAAATGTCTCTCTTCATTGTAAAGGTTGCATATCCTGGTTTCGCCTTTCGGCTAATAATTCCCTCTCTGATCAGTAAAGGTTGCGTAGGAAATGGGCATCAGGGAGGGTCCCTCGTGCAAAAGATAAGGGAAAATGCCTAAATTTATCTTCATACCTGTTATCATCCGTCTCCACGTTTCCCCTCTTTGAACCCTGCCCGGTTGTTTGAAAGATGCTGACCTGAAGTCAGAAGCGTTCAATTTATGGAGGCTCTCAGTGAGCGCTGCCCATCGAGCGCTCGTCTGTCGTTTGAGGGGTCAGTCAATCATTAAACTTAACTATAAAGCACAGCAACAGCCTCAGTCAGGAATGCAGGGTTAATTGTTAGCCATTGTAGTCTGTCTTTACTCCCAGTGTGTGTTTCAGCTGGGCCATATACAGACCTCTGTGAAACCCATGGCTCTCAGGCGCTTCTGCAGACTTTGTGTGAAAGCAGAGGGTGTTGCTGCGTTTCTTGTGATGTTGTCACATCAAAGTTAGAATGAAAATACTTTGTGTGAAACATGCTCCAGCACACATGTCCGTGGTTCCTGAGAGGTTGATCCTCTCTCTGGATGGTTGTTGCAGTGTCTTGGAGAAGCAATCGTTAGGAGCGAGGAATGACAGGAACTTGGAAACTTCATTGCACTTCCCTGTTTACTTTCAAACTGCCTTGGCAGGGCACGGTATGAGCAACGTGTGTGTTTTTCCCTGCACGCATCCTCCTGTCTGTTAAATCCGGAGAGTGAAGGGCCAAAAAAAAGAGTTCATTGAGAGACTGAATAAAAGGAGGAGGAGGGGGGTGTCGTACCCTGAAAAACCAGGCGGCAGTCACCAGGCAACCACCAGATCAAGTTTCAAAGCCTGACAAGGAGTTGTAAGAAGTACAGAGGGGACGAGAGGGAGCAGGGGGACGGCTGTGTGTGATAGGGAGATGTTTGTGTTTGTGTGCGCATGCATCCATCTGTTTTTGTGAAGTGTTCACACACAAGTTCATGGTGTGCATCTGTCATGTTTTACTTTGTTTACCTCTCCACATAGCGCACACACACTGATCACTGATGACTGGTTTCATTACACACCATCACAGATATCTCTTTCTCAGCCGGGAACATGCAAAGAGGCACAAACGAACAGACGCGCTTTCTCTCTGTCTGAGACGCATTGAAGTATTCCTGGCACGCACGTCGCCGCTCTCCCCCTCCTCCAACCAGACCCTAAATGACAGGACACCATCTTCATCTGTCATCTTGCATATCATTATAATCATCACTCGTAATTCATGTGTTGTTTTTTTTTTCACTCCAACTCTGCGAGACTCACGTCTCATCTCTGAGCTGCATATTTAGTCTGCTCCCTCAACTATTTTCCATGAACAGTAATTAAGTGGCTTGTTATTTGCGGCCGACGTTGGAGCTGCAATTACTTCCAACATGGCGAGTGGATTTGTGTGTTCGCAAAAAGCCAATGACTTTGACCATGGCCTTTGTGACACTGGATGCCAGTGTCCTCTGCATGATAAGCCCTCTTCCTGCATGTGCTGACTCTGCCTGTCTGCTCGTGCAAGCGTTGACCCCCCCCCCCTTCTCTCTCTCTCTCTCTCTCGCCCCTCCGCCCACAGGCCGTGTGTCGCTGACCCGGGGGGCCTCTCTGCTGGTGGAGCGGCTGACCCTGGAGGATGAGGGCTGGTTCGAATGCCGCATCCTGCTCCTGGAAAGCAAAACTGACGACTTTCGTAACGGCACATGGACGTTCCTTTCCATCACAGGTGCAACACTGCAGGGGTCTGGCGACTGGGAAGCTGCTCCTTTCTGTGCTCGTCACTGCCACCGACTCTATTTAGATCCGACACGGCGTGGGTCCTGGCTCAGGCTCTCAACGACCTGCACGCCCAATTGCCTGGTTGTTATTACAGAAGAGTATTTTAGTGACGTGTCACATTAACAGAATCTGTTTGTGGCACTTCCCCTGGGA
>JAUESF010000012.1:5050507-5068158 GCA_032274765.1 Malacoctenus tetranemus | reverse complement strand
GACAGACTGATACCTGTGAGGATATGTGCAAAAGCATATCTGCGCGTGATCTTCAGGGCCGGGTGTTTGGGTCCAAACACGTCCAAGAGGAAAGCAGTCAGGCTGCACAGGATGCCGAGGAAGCAGAAGGCTGCGATTACCCTCAGCAGCAGGATGGTCTGCGGGTTCACACAGTAATCTGCCACAGACAGAGACAGACATCGCAGACAATTACAAGACGGCCACTGAGATTAATCTCTGCAGCAAGTTTCAAACTGCACTGAAGTCTGACGCGGACGAGAAAGCTTCCGAATCAGTAGTTCAGTGGAAGAAGTTGAGCTGACAGCGTCTGGTTTGCAGCCTGTTATTTTGTGAAGCTATGACTGGATTTCTGTGAAACCTTTATGAATCTAAAACTTCTTCCAGAAACAGTATTGTAGTTTCACACATTAGATTCGGTGTTTCACCACCGAGTGTCACACCTCTCAGGGATGCAGTTCAGTTTGGAGGGATTAGCAGTGACTGTTGGCAGCACAGGCCCGCGGTTGAGACGATTGCTTCACAACAGGAAGCCGAGTTTTACAGCATTAAAGCTTTCCACGGGTTTACGTTTTACCTGCCTGGAGTTTCTCTGGTTCCTCCGAATTTAATCTGCCTAAAGACGTACTTATTAGGTTAATTCACAAGCGTGGTGTGACCCTTTGCCCTAAGAGGGTTTGGATGGACTCCAGTGGATGGATGTAAAGTGTTGTTCATCTGAACCTTGGTTTGTCTTTTATTTTTTTTAAGTTAAGTTCACATGCTGAAAAAAAGGTTTACAATCATTTTAAATCTGGAGTGGACACAATGGAGCTTAGCATGACTTTCTTTAGATCATTAAAGGTGGAAAGGCTCAGGATCCGTCTTTTAGCACTTTGAGTTAAGTTTCCTTTTTTTAGATCTGAAGCTGAACCAACTTTATCATCATGCTGGACTAGGACTGGTCCTCACCATCCAGCAGCTTGGGGTCAATGTATCCCAGGACGTCTGCCACCCCCAGCTCTTGTCTGGGGCAGGTGCCTCCGTGAACCCGGAGCCAGGCGGGCTCCGCCAGGGCAGTGCACAGCGCGGTGATCGACAGCGCTCCGGGCAGGGCGGACACCAGGCTCCGCTCCGGCTGCTTCGGCAGGGAAGTGTTCCCTCGCCTCCTTCGGCCTCCAGGGACGGCGGATCCCGGCGGGGCGTACATGCTCATCCACTCTCCTGTGTGTCTGTCGCCTGTTTCGTCGGGGCTTCGCTAATCAGAGCTGGTCAAACTAAACCTTTGAGCTGGCGAAGCTAACGTTAGCAAGCAGGTGGCCGGGTGACAGCGCTGCTGAAGCGAAGGCCTGTCCTTTGTTGTGTCCACTTTTCTGAAATAGAGTCCAAGCAATAAATATCCGCTTTAAAAAAGTTGATTTTAAGACTAGCGGAAACAAAGGACAGATGGCCTTCAGGCCTGTTAGCTCTGTTGTTAGCTTCGCAAGCTAAACCGCAGTTAACGCCAAATGTCGACAACTTTAACCTGAACAAATAAATTTAAACCCCAACGAATAGGATAAATTATAGTTCGCTCACTCGGTTAGTTGACTAAACAACTAAAACGGTCAACTAACTGGTACAGAAAAACAAAGAGAAAACAAAACAAAAGGCAGCTTACGCTGGCTTCCTCTAAAATATTGACTTCCTTATCATTCTTCTTCGTGGCTTCTGGAACGGTGATGATCAATACTCCCATCTAGCGGTGTGTCATCCAAACACACGATTGAAAGTAACTCCATACATCAAAATCCTAAACGCCATGGAAAAAAATGGATCAAATACAAAGGTTAACCTTGCCGATTTAATGTTTTTGACAAATTCCAAGGAAGGCAAAAACACAAATCTGTTCCTAAAAGATTAAAAAATGCACACAAAAACAAAGTTGACACGAAAAGCCTCAAATCATCTACAGTCACCGCCTATCGAAACTGTCACAAGTGACCACAGAAAGATTTACCATGACAACAAAGATCTTTAAATAACCAGCACAAGACAAAAACCCACCATTAAAATTATTTAATACAAAATTGCTACTGAAGCACGTGACGAATATAAAATCGACCTTTAAAATACACACAGTCAGAACCAAAAATATCTTATCAAATATCACATTTTATTTCAACAAAAGTCTACAGATAAGTTACATAACCACCAGGGGGCAGTAGTACGGAGACGATAGTGCACAACTTGGTAAGACGGAAGAAGTGTCGCACCGGATGGGGAAAGATGGCCGCATTTCCGTTATAGCTGCATCTCTGAACTTTTGTACTTTGTTCTTTGGTGCAAATTCTGACTTTTTGTTCTTTCTCTCTGCATGGTAACTTCACCTCCTGTTTAGGGCCGTTGCGGTGCGTGTCTGTGCGGGTTGTTTCGGCGCGTCGTTGCGTTTCCTCTCTGTTTACAGTGTCACTGTCAGCAGCAGTCAGTCGGACTGCGGTCATCCAGCGATAAAAAAAAAAACACGCACCAACCGCTCTTGAATCGAACCGCCGTCGGACATGAAGGAGGCTCTGACCCTGGTCCAGAGGATCAGCGCGCACCCGGACTCTCGCTGCTGGTTCGTCTGCTGGAGCCCGAGCGGGACGCTGCTGGCCTCATGTGGGGGCGACAAGGCCATCAGGATCTGGGCACGGGAAGGTAAAGCTGTCATACACGGGCGGGAATCAAAAACACCTGCCTGGGGGGGTGGGGGTAATTCACGTGCCCCCCCCCCCCCAATACACGCACACACACTTGTTTTAATCACTATTACAGAAGAAATGAACACTTCTTTTGAATCACTACTTGAAGTTAAACACTTGCATTTCTGTCAGTAATGTTTCTGTTGAGTGTTTTGTACATGTTTTTGAATGGACTGAGTCTTCAGTGATGGCTGATCTCCTCGATGCTTCCCTCTCTCCAGGTGACTCCTGGGTTTGTAAGAGCGTTCTCCAGGACGGACACCAGCGCACTGTGAGGAAGGTGGCGTGGTCTCCCTGTGGGAACTACTTGGCCTCCGCCAGCTTCGACGCAACCACCTGCATCTGGAAGAAGAAGGATGACGACTTTGAGGTGAGATGAGACATTTCCGTCCGTGTTTCCGTCGAGATTTTGGATTTGTTTTAGTCTTGTTGGTTTCATGCAGACCCTGTCCGTCCTCTCAGAGCTTGACTGTGCTGGAGGGACACGAAAACGAGGTGAAATGTGTCGCCTGGGCGCCGTCGGGGAATCTGCTCGCCACGTGCAGTCGAGACAAGAGCGTGTGGGTGTGGGAAGGTTTGTGTTCACTTTTTAGAGGAGCAAGAAAATCCAATCATATACTGGTCAACATGAACCTCTCAGTATGTTTTGAAACATGTTCCCTGCACTTTGTGTTTCACAGTGGATGAAGAAGATGAATATGAGTGCGTTACCGTGGTGAACTCGCACACACAGGACGTAAAACACGTCGTGTGGCACCCGAATCAGGAGGTGGGTGTCACTCTGCTTCTCATGACTTCTCTGTGTGATGATCCGTCACATTCATCTGTGCCTGCCGTGTGTCTCTACAGCTGCTGGCCTCTGCCAGCTACGACAACAACATCTGTATTTACAAAGAGGAGGACGACGACTGGGAGTGCCGGGCCACCTTGCAGGGACACACGTCCACGGTGTGGAGTCTGTGTTTCGATGCTGCTGGAGAGAGGCTGGCCTCCTGCAGCGACGATCGCACTGTGAAGATTTGGAAAGAGTTTCCCAGTGAAAGTGGACAAGGTAGGAAGTTAGAGGAAGCGTTATTCATTGTTGTCATATTTAGATTGTGGGTGTTTTCATTCATTTCTTTGTTCTGCTTGATTGAAGGAGACTTGTCATGGAAGTGTGTCTGCACCCTGTCTGGGTACCACGGACGAACAGTGTACGATATTGCCTGGTTAGTCCTTTCTCTTTTCTCTGTGTTGGTTGAATGTAACTTGTATTGAAGCTTAAGTGTATGTCAGCTATCACTGAGGAGGTTACCAGTCAATCACAGGGGTGAACACACACATTCATAGTTATGGGACATGTAAAGTAGCATGCACACTCACCGCGTTGCCTCTTCCTTCTTCAGGTGTGGGCTGACTGCAGCCTTGGCGACGGCCTGCGGTGACGACGCGGTGCGAGTGTTTAGGGAGGACGAGTCGGCCGATCCGGACCAACCGGTCTTCTCCCTGGCCGCTCAGGTACCCAAAGCTCACAGCCAGGACGTCAACTGTGTCGCCTGGCACCCCAAAGAGGCGGGACTTCTGGCCTCGTGCAGCGATGACGGCGACATCGCCATTTGGAGGTTCAAAGAAGAAGAATGAAGGCTTGGCAACGCGACCCAACTCGCTCGCTCCACTGGATCCTTGGTGGTTTGAAAACTGCCACAACGCTCAGAAAGCTCTGCAGGATCTTTGATCCACAATGTTACAAACTTCTGTCGCCTCTGAATAACCTGCTTCAGTGCATCTTTTACGTTGTTGGAATTTTTTTGGTAAGAATGTAATTGAGAATTTATTAAAATTAAATGTTTATAATAAATAAAACACAGAATAAAAAGAAGTGATGTCTCTTTATTGCAAAAAAGTATTTCAAACACAGACTAAAAAGTTAAAGACCAGCACAAGAAAACTATTCGAATCCAAAATATGAACGGGGCAGTCGACGTATTAAAGCAACAAACCAGGACTGAGTGAATCATCCCTGAATTATTTTCTTCCACAATGTTTTGTTGACTCATGTGGACTCCACTCAGGAAGTCAGGTTTACAGAGGAGCTTTAAAAAGCATCGCCTGAATGCATCAGTGAGCTGAGTTTGCCGTGTATCTGTGATACATGCGTGACTAATAATGGTCCCGTACATTTTATTTCTGGACTGGTGTACATCATTCAGCTGGTTCAAACTGAAAACAAATGAAGGAAACGATAAAGTCAACCAACATAAATCAGGATGAAGATATCTACAGGAAAGAGCCCACTGATCCCTCTCGACCAATCACAGACAGACAGATACTGATTAGTCTGAGTCGCTGTCTCCCTCGCTGTCCGCCTCCTTCACGTCAGCGCTGAACTTGTACTCCTGGTCGCAGCCCATGTACGCGTCGCTCATGAAGTACAGAGTGTAGTTGTGGACGCCCATCGCTGGTGCAACAAAGTCCAGCTTCACCTGCAGGGGAGGGATGGAAACAACATCAGGCTTCTGCTGGTTTGAGAGAACATCGTGGGTGGCAGGACCACCAGCAGGGACAGCGCGCTGACCTTTGCTTTCTGCTGCAGCGTCAGCCTCTTGATAGAGATGAGGCTGTTGGACTTGGGGTCTCCGATCACCACCCACCAGCCCTCCTCACGTTTCTGTGGAGGGAAGCGTGAACACGCGAGTTGGTGGAGACGTTGAAGTCTTTGATCACCTCATTTCACAGCGACTTCGTGGAACTTACCTGAGGGAAGAGCGGAGCGATAACGGGACCAGTCACCTCCTCCTCTCTCTCCAGCTGAACCTGAACCAGAACCGGGCTGCCGCTGTGGACGACAACAGCACAGAAACAAATTCATGCTTAGCTCCACAAAAGTTCATCTGGAACTGCATAAAGGTTTGTTTCACTGCTTATTTTTTTAGTAGATTTAATTTGTCCAGGACACGACTGATGAACTCTCTTCGTACCTCTTGATGTTGTCTTTCTCTGCCACTTCGTATGACAGCTCGATGTTGGGGTAGCGATTACAGAAGCGAGCGACGTCGGCCATCTGTGCGTCGGAGAGCTGCAGCAATGCCGTCCTGTCTTCATCCTCCATTTCCATGATGTCGAAGATGCTCTCCACACCCTGACGGAAACCCACAGGGAGCGTTACACGGTCACGTCCAATCTGCTTCATCGTTCACAGGACGAACCGAAGTCTGAGAGGCAGGCTCACCTTATCGGTGCAGCGCTTGATGTGCTCTGAGGTGAAGAAGGGCAGCTGCTTGAGGTACGAGTCCTTCGACCACATGGCCTGCGTGACCATCTGAGCGAGCTCCATCGCAGCCAGAGCAGGACTCAGCCAGCCGTTACTGGACAGCACGTCCACGCAGGCCTGAATCAGACGGATGGCCTGCAAGCACAACAAACAGGAATCAAATGCACTGCAACAAAATACACAAACAGGGCCGCGTTACGATCCAAGAGGGAGGAAATGTGAACCTTGCTGAGGATTTCCTCGGTGTCTGACTGCAGCTCAGCACTGAGCTGCATCCTGGACAGATGAGCCTGCAGCAGCAGGTTGGTCTTCACGTGAGGATCGTTGAACTTGGGGTTGTTCAGTTTGTGAGGTACTTTCTGTGCCAGCTGGAAAATAAGACGACACCGAAATTAAAACCCCGCATCCTGACTTGTAAGATGAAAGATGATCAGCTTCCTTTGAATGAGGTTTGAGTACCTGTCGGAGGAGCGCGTCCTCGTGGTGTCTGATGGGAATGTTCTTGTACTCGGCAGCGTTGGAGATGATCTCGATCAGCCCGCGGATCTTCGTCTTGGCGTTCAGAGACATGCTGAACAACTCTGCAACACAACAAGAAAGCAACACAGTTCTGTTTCAATTCACCACAAATGCACACCTGATAAATCTGAGGTACGCGCTGAGGCTCTGGCACGAACCGATGGTGGTGTAGTTGATGTAGTAGTAGGCAGCGATCATGCCCAAGTTGAGCGGCGCCACGTCCATTTCATCCTCTATGCTGATGCACTTGGACTGTTCCAGGTCGTGCAGCGTGTGCTCCACCAGCTCCGACAGGTGGTCCGACAGGTGGCGATGCGACATGCCTGCAGAGGACAGAGCAGCGCATTATGTAACACCAGGGAGACTTTCAATACGGCCTGCAGCAACTGTGTCAAGTATAAAAGTACAGAGAAGAAAACTGCAATCTTGCAATAAAAGTAAGCGCTGTTCTTCTGAGGCATGTTGTTCAATCCAAGGACCCTCAGCCTACACCAGTACTCTTTGTTCCAGCTTTAAATCTGGATCTCACCTTGCAGGTTGTAGTAGTTTGGGTTCTGCGTCATGCGGCGGTACAGGAACGTCCAGGTCAGGTAGTCCACGGCGTCCTGCTTGTTCTCCACCGTCTTGGTGACAATCTCGGCGTTGAAGTGGTCGTGGAGACAGTGATCCAAGTGAGACTCCACCGGCAGCGGCTCGTACAGGAACTTCTTGAAGAAATCCTAAAAAAAACGCAGACGAAAACAGCGGCTGAGTGCTGTTCTGGTGCCGAGCGTTTCCTGCTTCAGCTGACGTCGCTGCTGTACCTTCTTGGAGCCCTGACACATGATGACACAGCGTCCCTCGTCATCTTGCATGGGCCTGTTTGCTTTGCCCACCATCTGGAGGACATCGTATATGGGATAGTCCACATATCTGAGAAGAACAGACAAAGCAAACAGACATTAGAAACGTTCTACTCTTCATACTGCAGACACGTTTTCACTACTAAAGTATTGGAGCTTACGCGTGGATTTTGCCGTTGTAGTACTGAGTGTCCATGACGATGACGAGGTGTGCAGAGATGTTGATGCCCCAGCAGAGAGAACGAGATGAAACCACCACCTGAACGGCGCCTACAAAACAGCAAGGCCAGAATACGTTTAAACTGTGGTGTCGCTCACTTCCACAGCGAGCGGATGGAGACGAACCGCAGCGAGTCGTACCAGAGTTGAAGAGCTGCTCCACGATTTTGCGTTCAGTTGCAGACAGGCCCTCGTGCAGGTATCCCACGCCGTTGGCCAGCGTCTCCTTCAGGGTGGCATCGTTGATCTTGTCCAGGAACGGAGCCAAGTCCTTCTCAGTGCAATGCAAGAACCTGAACACATGCAAGTGTTCATATTTGAATCGGTTGAAGTGAGTTTGTTCCCCGGTGAGAGACATGGACCTCAGGGCAGCAGCTCACCTCTGAGGAACCACGTCAGCAGCGCAGAACGTGAGGATGTCGATGGCGGTGAGACGAGTCTGTCTGCGGGACGGGACAAACACCACGGCCGGCTTGGAGGGCGAGTGCTTCATGATGGCGTGATACACGGGCTTCGCCATGGAGAGCAGGCGAGTCTGCGTGTGGCTCACATTGAAACCCTGAAAAACAATCAAACCATCAGGAACCTGATCGCCGTCTCTGCTGTCAATGATGAAATCCTGCTGCAGTGGACTGAGAGCGCTCAGAGACCTGGATGTGGAGCTCCAGAGGCACAGGCCGGACGTTGGGGTGGAAGTTGAACGTGGCCGTGGTGCTGCAGCCCAGCCAGTGAGCCACATCTTTGGCGTTGGACAGAGACGAGCTCAGGGCCACGATGCGAATGGGACGCTCAATCTGAGAGGAGATGTACCTCATCCTGGAGCAGATGACCTCCAACACAGGCTGGTGAAAAGACACGAAGAATATTAAGAAACTATTGCTGCACACAACTTGTGTGCAATCACAGTTAGTATTTGGTTCTTACTCCGTTTTCTCCTCCGATGAGGTGTGCCTCGTCCACAATGAACAGGCTGACGTTCTGCACGTTCTTCCTTTGCTTCCAGCGGCGAGAGAGGATGTCCCATTTGTCTGGTGTGCTGACAATGATGTCACCTTTGCCCAGGAGCTTCAGATCGGTGCTGGTCTCTCCTGTCAGCAGCACCACCTTCTTATTCAGGATGTCCTGGAACTTCTGGTGCCAGTCGATAAACACCTGAAGAACAACAAGTGCCATCCTTGTGTCACTTTTGCTTGTTATAGTTTGAGATGTGTAAGCTTGGACTCTGTTTTTAGCTAACATGTTTTTGTAGCTTAAGTGTTGAGATAAGCACACTCAGCTTCTCACCTGCTCAGCCAGCGCTTCCATTGGTGTGATGTAAACACAGCGTCCCTCTGCGTTGTGCAGCAGCATTCGCAGGATGGCAAACTCAGCACAGATGGTCTTTCCACTGCCGGTGGGAGCTCCCACAAACACATTGTCATCACTGTTGTAGACCGCGTTGAAGACTAAAGAAATGGAAAAAAGAAAAATGAGACAAGAAAACAAATGTTCACAACCTCAAAACAGAGAGTTGAGACGACAGCTTTCTTTTGAAGAAATAAGAGGATAGAGAACCATGCTTTTCCTCGTGTTGTACCTTGTGTCTGGATGGGGTTGAAGAAGGGGAACTTGTTCTGGTAGAGTGCCTCGAAGGCAGAGTTCCTGAGAGCAGTGACGGGCAGCGGCTGCAGGTCGAGCAGCTCGGTCGGTGGAGGATACTTCTCAGGAAGGATCAGGTGGCGGAAGGACACCGGCAGCTGAGTCTCACAGGCTGAGATGGAGAGAATCGATCAGAGGGGTTGGTTATGATTCTCCAACGCAGTTCCTGAGATTTTGAAACACCTAATAATTAAGGTTCACTTACACAGCCATCGGTCTGACACCACACGTATGAAGTACTGCGGCGGCAGAGGCTCGAACACCGGCACAAAGAACGTCACAAGGTGCTCGTCCTGGGCGTATTTGGCCTTGAGGAGGAAGTACTCGTGGTGGAGGATGACCTCACTGTCCACATCCTCAACCAAAATCCAGAAAGCCTCGGATGATCCGTGGATCTAAGTGGGGAAAATACAGTGGGTCAGAAGGCTGATGTACAGAGTACAGCTGTGGAGCTGCATGCTATGAGTTTAACTACAAACCTTATCATCCCACTGGAAGTCAGGCGTGATGGTGAGCTCCACTTTGAGCGTGGAGCGAGTGATGGGCTGCAGGTGGACGGCCAAGTCCAGTTTGGGGAACTGATGAACGTACTTGTGGATGGTTTTTCCCATTTTAGGCATTCGGATCAGCTCACCTGAAAAAACCAAATGGCTTTAATAACTTTCATGGTTGAAAAAATGGAATTTCGAGAAGGGTAAATATTGTTTCGAAAGACATCTAACCAATCTCGTTGTGGTTGAGGTCATAGAGACGCTCGAAGGGGAAGTTCTTCTTCTCGATCTTCTTGATGACTTCTTCTGGCAGCTTCTTGAACTGTCGCAGGGGAGACATGGACTGCCACCTGAGGACGACGAGGACACAGATCATCAGCACGCTTTCACACATGCCAGTTTGTGTTGAGTCAGGGAATAAATGACACTCACATTCTCTTGTCAATCATCTTGCAGAGATTCAGCGTCTTGTCCGTGAGCTGAGCCCAGCCGCGGTTCAGCACAATCTCAAATATGGCGCGCATCAGACGCCCGGCACTCTGAAAGAGGAAACCACAAGTCTCCTGATGAGTTTAAATCACAACAATAATATCAAATGTATACAGTTTATGTTCCTATGTACACAATATCCATTGTTTATTGGTGCCATTTATTCTAGTGTTGTACTTTAAGCTGCTTACTGCATAACAAGGCTGTTATATGATTTGAAACTGAAGTTGAGTGACCAAAATAATAATGTAGATATTTGTCTACCTGTGTGACGTACACCATGTCGGCCATGAGAGCAAAGCCCTCCAGTTTGAGCTGAGAGATGTACGCCTGGAGCAGCACATTGATCTGAAACAACGAAAAAGCACAAATCACAAACAAACCAGGAAGATTTTATGAAATAAATATGTTTACAGAAAAAAACCCATCACGCAAAGACTAAAGCAGGATTGATAAGATGCAATTCGGACCTCATATAAGAAGACCCCCTTTGATCATACAGTTCTGAAAAGTACCTTTGCGCTGGGCTCCTCGATGCTTTCTTTCACAGGAATGGGAACTCTTTCCAGGAGTTTCTGAAGCTCCAGTTTTTCCTCCTAAAGCCAAATATTTTATCACCATTTACATAATGAAGTGTTGACTGAGGTTTTGCTGAGATTTAGAAGCAAACAGAAGCACCCGTCTGAAGTTCACCGACCTCTCTCACGTTGATGTTCCTGAACTCTGAGGAGAGCGAGAAGACTCGGAAGAGTTCGATCTCACTCAGGGTCGGTTTCAGCAGCTGGTTGTAGGTCTGGATGGAGTCGTGAGTGATGTAGAAGTGACTGGCGATGCGTCCCAGGTCAGTGACCTTCAGGTGAAGAGGCAAAACAATTAAACACAAAAAAACAAGACTGGTTTATTACTGATCTTATGAGCCGTTATCACAATTTGGAGAAATTAAGGAGAAAGGTTCAAACCTGGAAGCTTCCAGTTCTCTTGTCATATTTAATGAGGGTGTTCTTGTCCAGGACATTCGCTGCTGTGTGCACCAGATCCATCCTGCGCCGCTCCAGCAGGGGGTCTGTGCTCCGATCATCATGGGAGACGCCGTACAGGGTGGGATTACGAAGCATGCGCACATACAGGTAGGTGTAGCCAAGCCAGTTCACAGCATCCTGATAGTGCAAATGAGAGAATTGATTTCAAATATGAAAGTCATCAACTCTTTCTATGCTCTGTACATGTTTGTGCTTGCTTGTACATGCTGTTGACTAACCTTCACATTCTGCACATTGCCCAGGACGATCTCAGCGTTTAGCATGTCGGCTAGTTTTTGCACCATCTGACTCTCGATGGGCAGCTGCTGATTGAGCAGGGACAGATAATACTGCAGCTCTCCATGTGACGTGATGAGGATTCCCTCTCCTTTGGTGTCATACTGAGGACGACCGGCTCGACCGAGCATCTGAGGTTAGAAATGAGCTGTTAGTTACAGTGATCATTGTGAGAGGAGTGACAGATCAAAAGAAGCTGTTACAATGAGGCAGAAACAGACCTGGAGGATGTCCAAGGCTCCCAACTCAGTCCATCTGCCTTTCTCTGGGCTGTACACCTGCGTTCCTTTGATGATGACGGTGTGCGCCGGCAAGTTCACACCCCAAGCCAGAGTGGCTGTTGAAACCAGAACCTGGATGTGTCGATCAGCAAACAGATCCTCCACCAGTGTACGGTCGACCCTGGTCATGCCGGCGTGATGGATCGCGAAGCCGTAGGGCAACAAATCCTTCAACTCGAGGTTCTAGATGAGAAAACAATCGAGTGTTCAACACAGATCACATTCTTTTAAACTAATAGTTGAGAGAAGAGATGCTTGCTCACCTTGCACTGCTCTGCTTCAGTTCTCAACACTTCTGTGGAGGCAGAACCCTCTCTGAGGAACAGACCCAGGGTGTCCTTCTCCAAGCACATGTCCCTGATGGCTCGGGCTGTCTTTCCTGTCTCCTTCCTGGAGTGAACAAACACCAGCACCTAAAAACACAAAAGAGGTAGCGATGTGATTTGACACAGCTGCATTTTAAGACACATTTATTGGTTAGTCAGAGTTTACTATTTATAGCAAGACAGGTGCGAACCAGTGAAAGGAAGCCAGAAAAGACTCACCTGGTTCTTTCCAGCATGTTCCATTATTTTCTCATAGACGATCTCATTCATGATCTGGAAACGTTTAATGGCCTTCTTCTCAGTGATGCCAACGTAAGTTTGTTCCAGAGGCACCGGGCGAAAACTACGGAGAAAAAAAACAGTTAAGTCAGCAAATGTGAAAGCGCTGTTTTGCAGAATGTTATTCAAAAATGGGTGATCTTGCATTTCATTTCTGGCATTTTAACAGCAAACCTGTTGTCAAAGTAGAAGAGTCCCTTTGCTGGATCAACTCGCAGGCAGGTGGCCACATCTTCGTAGTTGGGCAGCGTGGCGCTGAGGCCCAGCAAACGCACATCCTCCTGCGTCAGCTCCACGTTGCGGATCGTTCTCGCCACCAGAGACTCCAACACGGGTCCACGGTCATCGTGCAGCAGGTGAATTTCATCCTGAACGACAAAGTCACCTTAAAGTCAGATTGAGAGCAGCTTTTGCTTCAGGTTTAAATGTTCCTGCAGTGTATTCACGGCACTTACAATTATAATGAGCCGCACGAGCTGGGTGTAGGTCCGCTCTCCACCTTTACGAGTGATGATGTCCCACTTCTCTGGAGTGCAGACGATGATCTGGGTGGCATTTATTTCCTCTTTGCAGAGCTGGTGGTCTCCTGTCAGCTCAGACACGATGATGCCATAACTCGCCAAACGCTGCAGAGACAAATAAAAGTGAGTAACTTAAGTATTTGTTCTTCCCATTCGACATTTCTCATGTGTGTAAGCAAACACGTCTCTGGGAGCATGAATCGAAGGGACTCACCTTGCCGAAACTTCCCACCATCTCCTGCACCAGAGATCTCATGGGAGCGATGTAGATGATTTTGAAGTCATCCACGTTGATTGTTCCATCGATGTTAATGTGCTTCCCGATCTCTCTCAGCATGGCCATCAGTGCCACGTTGGTTTTTCCAGCTCCCTGCAAGCACAACAAAAATGGATGAAGAGGATAAAATCCACAGATAGAAACCTGCTTTTAATGTTGTAGCTTGAATGTCTGCTCACCGTCGGTGCACAAACAAGCAGGTTCTCGTCCGTCTCCATCGTGGTCTTGAATAACTTGCTTTGGATGCGATTGAGAGTTTTGAAACCCTCAAATCCAGCCTGAGCATACTTGGGCAACTTCTCAATGGGGACGAGTACCTGCCGAAGATATGACAACAATCAATGTAGTCAGACACTTCTCAGAGCTCCCATATGTTTGGCATGACAAACTTTTCAGAATGAGACAAAGTCAGCAAACCTCCTCTTCTGCAAAAGGTTTGGGTTTGAGTGCGGGCACGTGGACCTCTTCATAACCTTTGCGCTGTTTACGGAAAGAGCCGTCTGGCAGCTGACAACGTTTGTTGGCCATGAAGTGACTTCCCTGAGTGAAAGCCAAGTCCTCCAAATCGAGCAGCTGACGTGGAGCCATCGACTGGTAAAAGAGACCAGATTGATGGGTCATCACACACTGACTTCTGCTCAGGTTACACCAACAGTGTTAATCGGAACAGGAATTTATTGTGGTTGTTGGATGAAGAAACAAGAAAACGTTTAGCAGCTTTAGCTGTCAATGCAAATAAATGAAAAAACTAAAACAGACACAGAATGAGGATAAATCAAGTTGTACATCCAGATAAATGTCATGTTCATATGCGAGCCTGGTACATTATTTACCTCTCCATGATCGATGTCCATTGCTTCCATGTCATCAACTCGAGACTTCCTCACTCGCTCCCTGCGAGATCGTTCCTCCTGCAAAAACAAAGCATTTCAGATGAAGTTTACTCAAAACAGATTTTCAAGTACAGAGATTCTTTGCATCTTTTTTTTCAAACTTCAGGTCTCACCCGAATAATATCCTCCTTTTCAGTCTCTTGCAGCTGATAGAGAATCTTTGACAGTTCCTGATCAGACTCCATCTTTCCAATAATCCTCTCCTTCTCAGCCTCGCTCTGAGCGCTCGCCAGCATGGTACAATACTGAACTGTTTATCAAAGGGACAAAAAGAAAAAGATTAGGAATTTCCAAACAGTGTCAACACCACATCTATGACAAAATGCATTTGACAAGACGTACTCATGCGGCGATGCTGACGGAGGATCTTGATGAAATCGAAGGTGTTGAAGCCTAAAAGCAACACCAGCTGGTTCTCACACTCCCTGTCATCGCTGGCAGTCTGTGGAATGACAAGGACACAAAATGACGTCAATGCACCTCCAACATTCACACATAACCACTTCAAAGTCAATCCTGTCTGCAGACACTGCGTCAAACAAACCTTGAGGATTTCCAAAACCTCGTCAGCTTTCTTCTGCGAGACGATGGCGTCGTCATAAAAACGGCTGAGCTGACGCTGGAGCCAAAAGGCGTCGATGTCCCGGGGGTGGAGATCTTTCTTCTTCACAGTCATCACGTCACCAGTGGCGCCGAGCTGAAAACGACAAAAACAAATGTTTTGATTTTAGCATCAAAGAGGGTCAAAACAATGTGCTGTAAAGAAAATACAATACAAATGCTGAGGCAGGTTTTGTACTCACGTTGGCTGAAAGAGTGCAGCCCACATCTGCCTCCTCTCCTTCACTGTCCTCATCCGAGTGCTCATCTCGTACCTCACCATACAGATCTTCATCTCCCTCCTGAAACAAGAAGAAAAGGGATTTAACCTGTGTCTCACATTGTTCTTCATTTTTCTGAACTTGGGAGCTTACACTTGAAGATTCCCTCAGAATAAATTAACAACTCACCTCCTCATCAGACTCAAACTGGACGTTGACTCCATAAGTTTCATCAATATTGTCATCTGGGAATATACACAATGAGCAACATGAATTTCAAAAAGAACAAAATTGTGACCATCTCAATAAAAGCAGATACTTTTGCAATAAAATACTCATTCAACGTGAGATTAGTGCTCACCCATATTCTGCAAGTCCTTGTCTCCTCCATAGTCTGTGATCTTCTTGCCCAGATTGACCAACACATGGTAACGTGTGTCATCAGCAGGTCCGAGAAGCTGTTCCACTTCACGCCGCCTTTCTTTGTCCCTCATTTTGTCGTTTTTCAGCACTGCCAACACTTCATCTGCAGCCCCACACAGGATATCACGAGGCTACACACAAGACAGTAAAGTTGGTTGGCACGTTAGGTCCATCATTTGAAACATGAGACGAGTACTTTGGATTTACGGGACTCGAGCGATTACCGACCTGATCTCCCAAAGCAGCGTGGATGAAACTGAGCAGGACCTCGTAGGTCTCTCTGGTTTCTTTGGTTTTGGGCTTGTACACGATGCCCACCATTTCATCAATGCCCTCCGACAGAAGGGTGAAGCCCTTCATTTTGTTGATGTCATGTCTGTCCTCGTCTCTTTTTCTCCTCCTGTATGAGAAGAGATAGGAAAACATTTGATCACAGAGTTAATGTCATTCACAAAAATCATAACAAACTTGGGGTCCCTAAAAACACCAAATTCAAACGCTGGAGTTCACTTGTGTGGGATCACTCAGAGACAAAGGTCTCCCTCTCCAGCACTGACATATTTTCAAAGCCGACTTATAAATTGAGTTAAGAACCAAAAAAAAAAGTTCAAATGTTCTCAAAGTTCAAGGGAAAGGTTCAGTTTTATCTGCTAAAAAAATCGAAATGTAATCGTATCAATTTCCCCATTTTTCCCAAAGACAAAAGCGCCTGAACTACTTTTTATAACGGTTGTTATTGAATGCACTGACTTGTCACGTCGCTCCTCCAGCTTCTGAGGTTTGGTCCTCTGAGATTTATCGCCCATCTTCGTGCCCTCCAGCTTCCCCACCAGGGACAGGACCTCTCCGGTGGGTTCATCTCTCCGCGTGCGGTCGATCAGGGAGCGATCGGCTTGAAGCACCAAGTTCGAGTTCTGCAAAAACGTCAACACGGGGTCAGAGGCGTTTCAGCCTGCGCGGCCACGGCTAAGCTAACGGCTAATTAGCACGGTGGCT
The DNA here is from genome assembly GCA_032274765.1 of Malacoctenus tetranemus. Classification (NCBI taxonomy): domain Eukaryota; kingdom Metazoa; phylum Chordata; class Actinopteri; order Blenniiformes; family Labrisomidae; genus Malacoctenus; species Malacoctenus tetranemus. The sequence continues at coordinate 5,051,857 of JAUESF010000012.1, read as the reverse complement.
AACCAAACAGCGTACAATAAAAACAATAAAGATAGTATGCTTAGTGATGTTGGAGTAAAACATGGGGAAAAAATTCAAAAGCGCGAAAGTTTCAATGTTTATTCAACAAACTCACCGCTTTGTACTCGTACTGCAGGCTACGTGCAGTGACATCCGCCATGGTGCCGCTTTTCTTTCAGCTTTCACCGCACGTTGAGTAGAAGCCTCCCACAGACTGTGTTAATCCGCAGAGTTCACTTCACTCTGTCGTTTTAGGAGAACAGTCTGAGCATCGGTCCAGTGTTTATCTCGATAGCATGCGGCTGTTCTGCTAAAGTCCAAGTTTCAGTCGGGTAAAATGCGTCTTCCAGACGTTACAATGGCCCCGCTGCTCGCACGAGCGGACACTTTTCCTCTTCCTCTGTCAAAGGTGAGACCTGAAGCGCAGACGGAAACAGAGCAGCGCTCTCTGCCGGATGAGTGCGTATCACAACCTATTCAACGTACATACACACATACATTTTACGACTGCAAAACTGCTACAGCGTGGCTTCCCCCAAAAAAACTCTTTCATCTGGGGACACGCAAAAATATCACCTTTCAGTTTTGCTTCATTCAATCACTGTGAATCGTCTGGTTCAGAAAATAAAAAACAAAAATAAGACAATTATTGACTTCAATTTGAGTCCAGTGTTTTCAGAATCTGGAGGTGTGAGAGAAAAATGAACATGGTCCGTGAGTTTGTACAACGTTCAAGAATCACTCAAGGAAAGCTGTGTTTTTTTTTTCGCTTTCAATGATAGTTCGCCATTTATTATTCAGGAACCTGCAAGAAAACTTTTAGTGCTCACATGCATTGTGTAAAAATAGTGAAATTTTAGATACTCAAAATATATTTCACATAAATAAAGATATCAAACATATCAAAATGCAAATAGTCTTTAAATGGTAAAGGCAAATTAACAAAAACTGCCCAACAGAAAAACACAAACAAGTACAGTACTTAAACAAATATATTTCAAAAGAAATAAAATTTTAATTATTTTTCTGATAATGTATTTTTGAATATTAATCTCTGCTGACGAGCTGCACTTACACTATTGCTACCGCCAGGTAGCAGCAGTGAGAGGCCTTTGAAAAGCAATAGCTTGACTCATGCACAGGAGGGGGCAGTTTTTGCCAGAACAGCCTCTGTTTGTTTTCAAGACCCCCCCAGCTCTTCCTCCTGTAATACAGCCACTCCTACTGCATGGAGAACAGCTTCCCGTCTATTTCAGTGGTTCATGAATTTAAAAGTGATTCAACAACAGTACAAAGTGGCATTGTGTGTGGCTTTACATATGAATAACAAGACCATTTCCATTTTTTTTT
>JAUESF010000012.1:5037826-5050407 GCA_032274765.1 Malacoctenus tetranemus | reverse complement strand
AGTGATTCAACAACAGTACAAAGTGGCATTGTGTGTGGCTTTACATATGAATAACAAGACCATTTCCATTTTTTTTTTTTTGAGGTCGAGACGATTTGAGATGGAGCCAGTTGCTCCGAGAAACAACAAGAGGAGGATGCAATTAATGTGGGTGTGACTGTGTTCTATGGACAGACAAGTCTGTTCCCCTTTACGTTTACAGTCTGTGGCCTCATTTAACTTCCATCCCTGTTACACATGCAGCAATAACGTGTCATCAAACTGTCAGATGTGTTACTTCTCCTGCAGCTTTGTGCTGGCACTGATCACACCCGGTGTCACAGAAAGGGAGGGTGGCACAGAGAGCTGCACACATCAGTGAAACCAGTTGTAGGTTAACTTGCGTGTGGGCAGGCGCGAGATTACTGAGAGAGAGAGGGAAGAGAGGGAGAGAGAGAGAGAGAGAGAGAGAGAGAGAGAGAGAGAGTTCAAACCTTTTGCACATATGCACACACATCTTGTAAAAGAGTGATTTAGGATGGCGGCAGTTGTTCCAGGTCATATTTGGAGTGTTAATCCTTCTCTCATCTGTCTCTGCGTCACTTATGAATCCTGTGGTTCACAGGAACAGGCAGGCTTGAGGTCAGCAGTCAGGAGGATGAGAAGGGGGACAGCCTTTAATTTGCAGTGACTGCTACAAGCTGATTTAAAGGTCCCAGTGATTGTCTTGATTTGACTCGCTCGGAAGGAGAGAGATGTTTTTTTTCTGTGTGTGTGTTTTTTGATGCCTCAGTGGAAACCCTTCTTCGTGCTCCAGACTTGTGTGCAGACAATGTGATCTCTCTGTCACAGGAACACCACATGAGCACACCTCAGCTGTCTGAGCAGCTGTTGCTGTGACGCCATCTGTGAGCGCACTCTGCCCCGCAGCTCCCAACAGGACTGTGAGAAAAAACACATTGTTTCTGAAACACACACTTGCTCGCACATGATGACCGCTGTGTGTGTGTGTGTGTGTGTGTGTGTGTGTGTGTGTGTGTGTGCGCGCGTGCGTGCGTGCGTGCGTATGTGTGTGTGTGTGTGTGTGTGTACAACGTTAGCCTGGATAGCCTAAAACAAGACTGCTTTCTTGCAGGGTGCAGGGATTACTGCTTCCTCAGTGACCCAGACGAGGTTGGAACAGGAGTGTGTTGAGCCAGGTTTAGTGAGAGGTCGGGTTAACCTGGGTGAACCATGACTGACTAACGTCGCTGTGGTCTCCTTGTACATCTAACAACCCTGCACTCTCCATTCACTGCCTTTATCTTACGAAAAAAACTACATTTAGGTCACATTTCTGGGTTATGGTCCACTGAAACTGCTGACTTCATCTAAAGTTCCCCTTTGTGCCCGATTGTTTTGCCACACAAGACAGTTTTACTCTTGTGCAAACACAAAAAAACCCTCCAACGATACCAAACAGGACTGAAAAACAGTGTGCTGAATAAAGAGCATGATGTTGAGAGATGCGCTAACTTAAACGTCCTCAACATGTCCAGCAGAAAATTTCGGGAAGTATCGCAAACCCATTTAACAATTGCTGTAATTATTAACAAAGAAAAACAAGGTAAGTGCCAAAAATCTCCTTTGGATTTGGGTTTCAGACGTCAAAAAGCATCAGGAATTTGGCACAAACTGCCGAGTTTATAGGTCAACTTTCTCAAACTTTGCATATTTGAATACAAATTTGTTGACTCACTTTTAAACAAACATTTTTTAGTCTCTCTGGAAGCTGAATGAATTTTAATTCCAACACACAGAATCCAAAAGAATTTTAAAAAGCAGTTTATCACCGTTGCACCCACCCACTCACTCGCCACGGTGATCTGCATCAGGAAGCACACAAAGAGGCCTGGTAATGTCTCTCTGTACAGTTTTATTTACATGATACTATTCTGTCGTAACGCTGGATAGCAAGATTATATGTAATACATAAATATCAACACAGTTTGTTGTTTTTTAATTTTTTGTACAAATTTGCATAACTAAGAATCAGAAGGGAAAAAAACTCAAAATGGATACATACAGTTATCTCCTAAATGAAAACACACACACACACACACACACACACTTCCTTACAGGAGAAATAAAGGAGGAGTAACACAAGTCACAAACATACGTGAGTTTCCATGTGTCAGGCAGCCTTAAAAACACACCTCTGCACGGTTATGTGCACATGCACGCCCACACACACACACACACACACACACACACACACACACACACACACACTTTTCTACAGTGATCTATAGCAGACACACAGACCCATAGCTGTTAGACAGATGAGAAGTTACATCTAATCTTGGTATCTATTAATTGTCATAAATCTAGCTCTGGCATGCTCCTGTAGTTCTGTAAACATGTGCTGATAAACCAGGTAGCTCCACAGTCGAGGGGGGGTTCAGCGAACAACACGCACATCCACACAACATACATACACGCAGACACACACACACACCATCTGTGCTCACATGAATGTTGTGTTAGCGCAAAAAAAAGAAAAAAAAATCATGGTTCACATACTCTAGTTCCACAAATGCACTGAATACATGCGCTAACATCAGTACAATGGAAGAGGAAAAATAGCTAATAAAACATAACAGGTAATTGTCTCTCAGCAAAAAAAAAAACAAACATCTGAAACCATAAAGTGAGTGATATTTCTGAAAACACTAATGCAGATGAAGAGTAACTCATGCATTTATCCCATTCGTTCATGCCCATACTATAGTGTAGCCTAAAGTCACCCACCAGGCCTGCCAGAGAAGGGTGCTGTCCGTCCCCCCAGGCCACACGTCGGTACAACACAGGCCTGCACCAGGCGTCTGTGGTTACAATCTGCACTGGGGCCAGCTGCTGAACACGGTTTGTGTGTCTGTCGTGAGCGGTCGGATTCAGGGAAATGCGGAGCAATCTTGTTTGTCCCTGCCTAGCATAATACCCTCCAGGTACAACTGAAACAGCCTCCTCACAATCAACCTGATCGAAGTGAAAGAGGGTCACTGAGGCCCACCGTCATGGTGGTCCGTTGCTCTGCTGGGGTCCAAGCTGATGACGAACAAAGTAAAAGGGAAGACAACGTGGTTTCACACAGCAGCTGTGAGGTAGGTAAAGCTAGGAGAGAGAGACGAAACAACAAATCTCCTTGTGCACGGTGGGAGACGACAACGGACCCACTCCGGTACCAACAGAGCACACAGGAAGTTCACGAGGTTGAGGGACACGGCTTGCATGGACTGTTCGCGTATAGTCTGGATCTTGTCAGCATGTGACACGTGAAGGGGTCTGAGTGAAATGGCTCTTTACGGTTTGGCACAAAATGGCGCCTGGTATGGGTGAGAGGAGCACAGCATATCCTGGACACTTAGCCTGGTCTGTTCTTCGTAAGACGATACATATTCTTATAAAAAAAACAAACAAACAAAAAAAAACGGGACTGAACAGCGGCAAAGACACACCACAGAAAATAGGATCAAACAAACTAATGAATAAATCAATCGAAGGAGAAAAGTGATCATTCATGCATCTTCCTCAGACAGGATCTTTTCATTTTTTTCTTCTTTTTTTTCCCCACTATTTTCTTGAGGTTGTAATTTTGTAAATCAAGTCCTTTCGATCCTCACTAGCCACTCATGCCAGTGCTCGTTTCAAAGGCTCACACGCATACTCCAGTCTTTGTCAAAGGGGGGGTTTTCCATGTTGCCGCCACCGCTGTTTGTCGTCTTCACATCTATATTCTCTGGATCTTGTCGGCGACCACCACGGGGTTCTCTTTGCGGATTTTGGCGGCGGCCTCGGCCTTGTAATCGTAGGGACAGTTGTGCTTGTCAGAGTACCGGTGGATGCCGCAGAACAGGTTGCCACAGCGACAGTCGAACCCTGGAAGCACAAAGGTCGAGGGTCAAAGCTAGAAAACAACTTCAGCGCATTATCGGTAAAAGGAAAAAAACAATACTTGATCTTACTTTTCACTCAGCAAAAAAAGTCCTTTTTAAATCATAAGATTTGTGATACTGGTGCAAAAATCCACTTGAAACCAGCTGAACTGCAAACCTTGCATGCGGCTTTTGCTCACCTGTGAGGCCCACCCGTTTGCGGCACATGAAGCACCTGTTCTTCTTGGGTTTGGGGGTGTCACCCTTGCCTTCTTCACCACTGGAAGAAGCTACAGGGGTAGGGCTAGAAGCAGCAGGCTGGCTTACAACTGCAGATAAGGAAAGAAAAGACAAGAAAAAAATGAGTCATGGTTGCTCTAATTTGCTATTACCCTCTTAATTTGCAAGGGCAGCAAATAATGATGATCGCCTGTGCTTGTATATGATTATCAAACGCACTGGGACCTGAAACGATGTACTTTTGTCCCACATGACAGTAATTAGTATGTTTCGTATCTCTCAATTGGCCCTCTTGTTATTGGCAGAATATAGTGCGGTGCTCTGAGAAAGCCTCAGGCAGGCAGCTACGAGTCTGAGAATGCCCTCTGGTGTAGAGATATTTTTAAACAGGTTTATTTTTAGGTACCCTCAATTTCTTGGGAGGCTGTAAGTAAAACCAACAGTTGAGTTCAAGGTGTGCAGCGAAGCAGCAAAAATAAACGGAGGGTAGAGCGATGTTTCTCTCGCATGTCTCCATGTGCGCTTTTAAACGGACCATGTGTCAAATGTCGTCCGTTCCCCCCCCCCCCCGGTTCCTCTCCGCCAGCGTGCCGGTTAGCACGTGCACGGCTATGTCTTACCAGGCTCTAAGGGTTCCAGCTTGTCCTCTCTCGAAATGCTCATCTCTGTCATTTGTTGAGTCACAGGAAGAGATCCTTGAACAGTTCTGCAGAGTTAAGGACAAACGAAGGGTTAGCCAGACAACAACACACAAAAGTTCCAATCTGAAGGAGCACGAGTGACCAAAGAGTGATTTAAAGAAACAAAACAGTCCCAGCTGAGACTGACCTAGACATTTCTGGTGAAGATGCAGGTGAGGCGTCAACCTTGGCTAGACTGGCTTCTAGTCTCTGGATTGCAGAGGCCTCTGAGGTAGGACTACCAGCGGACCCTGCAGGAAAACACAGTGAACTCAATCAAGACTGTTGAAACAGGAAAGGTACAAACAGGATGAAATTCAATGAATTCAGAGAAAAAGGAATACATGAAAAAAATGAAGAGTTTCAGAGAAATGCACGTTTCCTTTCACTTTCTTTGATTTGTATTTCTTTGATCTTTGCCACAGTTGAGCAGCTCTGCTCTGCTTTTGATTTCACTTACTGTTGATTTTAGGTACTTTCTCATATTCATGCACTGCTTTTAGCAGCACATCCCCTTTTGATGTATTAAAAATATCATTATCAAGGATATAGATAACAGTAATAGTAGCAGCAGTACTATTCGTGTTCTAAACCAGCTTTTCCTTTTACAAAAGTACATCTGAAACACTGTATTTGTCTTGTGAGGTCTGTTTATCTTGTTTTTGTTGTTTTGCGTAGTCAGCCAAAGTGTGCGATGTGAGGGGCGCCCCTAACGTTGAACACTGCAGCGAAGTAAAACAGCTGCCTTTCATTACCATGAGAGGAAAGAGGGTGGGGTAAGGGGGTGGGGGGTGGGGGCTACTGGGAAAACAAACTGACCGGCTGAGAACTGGTTGTGTTTCAAAACAAACTCCACATTTCCTCGAGTCACTCCTTATCTTTAACTGTTAATACATACATGTATTGGAGTATTTGTTGACATGGAACAGTGCTGGGGTCCTGGAATGAGAACCATAAAGTGCTTCGGGGAGGCTTTTTTCTTGCTGGTTAACAAAGTCCTTTGTTCCTCCTAATTACCATGTTTGTGATTTGATGAATGATTTAGTTTAACTATTGATTTCCTGGTTAGCCGCGTCTGTCTCTGCTTTTTACCGTCCCAGAACAATAAAAACAGACGCATAATTTGGAAGTCATTTCTGCTGAGATCAACCTCAGCCTGTACTGTTTGGTGTCATGTTTGTAGTGAGAGGGATGAATGTATGTTTCGTGTGCTGTTGTCTTACCCATTGGGCTGAGGGGGCTCATGCGGTCGCTGCTCTGCTGTCGTGTCAGGTGTTCCTTATAGCATACAGAACACATACCATTGGTTCTCGGGTTGCCATAGAAACCGCAGCCCGTGGCACAGAGCATGGGCACCGGGCTCTGGTTGGTCTCTTGAGCCATAGCTAACAGAGAGAGAGAGGGAGAGAAAGAGACAGAGTGAGAATGCTTATGAGACTGATGGGGATGTTTCGGCGCCTCCATGTGAAAAACAGCACATGAAAGCCGAGGCGCTCTCCTGTTGACATGTTTTCCCGTCTGCTTTCTCGCCCGTCTGGTTTTGAACAGAAACTCGCAGTGATATCAGCGGTGCCGTCAGATAACGGCAGAGTCATGTTATGAAAATGGGAGAACAACATGCCTTGTCTGTTTTTGACCTGCCCTTTAGCCTGAATACAGTAATGAACTCGTCTCTGCGGGAAGTCCAGAGAACAAACAAACACTCACTGTGCTCTGTTCAGCACCTTTTGGCAGAAGCTGGACTCTTTTCTGTCCTGCAGCTTTGTTCACTGCCCCCCCCTCCCCTCCCTCCACTTCCCACATCCCTTCACCCCTTTGCAGTCAAACAGTTCATACAGGAGATACCGGCATCTCGCCCACCTCATATGCCTATAAACACATGCGTAATCCGGGGGAAATTGGGTGTTCCTATCCTAGTTCCCTTCCAAAAACTATGACACATAACATGTATGAACCACCACAGTCAAACAATAGACTCTAAAACGATCCTGACATATTTAGGCAGCGAGATTTAGGATAATCTAGATGCACATTTTTATGAAGGGAGGATTTTTGTCGTTTGTCTCCTCAAATGAACTGTCAACAGCAACTTAATTCCATCGTTTTTAAATAAATCTGTTAATCTGGCTTCCGGATTTCAACTCATAATTCACCAATTGGAGGCTTTGTCTCAGCATGAAGCTCTGAGTCACTACTCACGTCTTAACCACAAACCCACAATCATGAGCCATCAGGTGAAATTATGTTCCATTTGTTCTGAATTTTAAAAAAGAAGATAATAAAATGAACCAAGTAGGTCAGAACGCACGGTTCCCTCCCTCTCTGCGGCTCCCAACCACACAAGGCGTTTCAAAACTTCCCGAGTCATTTCTCACCACACATACGCCCATAAAAGAAGCGTTTATGTGCGTAACTTGGCAAAACATGAAGTCCTTTGACGTCCCTTGCTGCTGCTGCAATGCAATACAGCAGGAAGTTGTGTAATGGGAGACGCTGACTTTGAGGCAACAGATCAAAAACACCTTGATGAATGAGCGAACAGACAAGACAGGAAGTCTGAGATTAGTCGGATAAGAAGCGCCCTGGCTGCCAGTGCTGCGCTGGACGTTGTTCAATTCATGTGATCACTTCTGACAACCCCCCCTTAGACAAATACCTGCGTACACGGCAACAGTGTCATATTTCCCTTGTAAACAACCTTTGGCCCTGTTGTGCTGCAACATGGCAGCTGCTTTGCTCGCGTTGGTGTGCAGCTCGTCTGTATTCTGGTCACGGACACAAACAGGGCAGGCAAAGCCTAATGTTCCAGGAGGAGCTGGCAGTTATTTCCGAACGTCCTGTCAGTTCAGCTGAGGTGTCGTGACCTCGCCAACTAACGAGTGCCATTAAATCTCTCACTAACCCCCCCCCCTCCCTCCTCCAGCCCTGCCTCCATTTCTCTGCCCTCTCTCTTCATGCTATCACCACCGTGTGTCAACAAAGGGTTTCCTTGGAAAAGCCCACAAAGACCTTCTCTCCCATCAGCGTCACGTGTTCAGCTGCTGACTGCTGAAAAATACCAGACAGGAGGATTGAGGGAGAGACTGGTCACCGCTGTGCAGCAGGAAAGGAATTTTTCTTTTTCCTCACGTGAGGAACATGAATATCATGTTTATTACAGCTGCGTCGGAGCAGTTGGTCTCAATCAGCCCTTCGCGGGGAGACAACAGGAAGACAATCCCACCCGATACACAAAGATAAAACTGAAATATACCACAAGGTCCTAAAGGAGCTCAAAGAGGAATCACGACTTTCCAACGCAGAGGAACAATAGACAGTGTGGCTCAGCTGTCACTTTTAAATCCAGCTGTCAGGCAAAACAGCTTCAACCTAACATGCACCAGGATCTCTTACAAATAAATACAGCCAGTTTCAGTGAGCTCCAGTCGTAAGAATGACATAATTACACAGCAACAAAGGGTCACTTTTAACTTGATTATCATTAAAGTGGGAGGTGTGTGTGAAACACACCTCGATATGGTAAATCTGGGGGTTTCCAGCAGGGAGATTAACCAACAGCAACCATTCACTACAACTTCCTTTCACAAAAAAACAGCACCCCGGCACAGCAGAGGGAAACTGGTAGGACTTGAAATCGCAACTCGCGGCCACAGTGATGCAAATCGGAAGCTACAGCGAGAGGACATACATTATGTGTGAAAATCTCTCACACAAAAGGCAAAAAAAGACTGTGCTCGTCTATCAGCCGCAAGCTGAGCTCGTGTTTCAGGCCCTGCTGGACTGAAAACTCCTGAGTCACACTGAAGGACGGACTAGAAAAGGGACCCCGCTGTTGTTCGGTCTCCGGAGCCACGATACGGTCCCGACGAGGTCCACGGGGGTAAAGAAAGAATCACCTGAGGCCGACGAGGAGGCAGCAGCAGTGGTGTTTGGTGAAATAACCCACAGTCTAGACAGTGTGGTCTCTGCTCCCCCTTTGTTTCTTCTTTGCTCCTTTGTCTGCAATCTCCCTGGCTTCCTGTTTAGAGACTGTATCTTCTCTCTGTCTCGCCGCTCGCCCTTTAAACGCAGCATTATGGACTCGAAATCGTTTTCTGTGCCTTTTCACACGCAGCAAATGTGAACAACCACGATTATATAATCACACTTTGGCAGTCAGTAAAACGACTTCGTGGGTGCCACATAGTTCTCCACATCAGGCAAAGCAAGTCTTTATCCCCCCGCCCCCCACCTCCTTCTGAAACTACGGCGGACACGGGCAAAAAGCAGGGCTGGCACTTCATTTAATATTTAAAGAAAAGCTCTGTAGTAATTTGTGAGACACACTCTCGCTCTACTTGCCCATTCGGCTTATGAATTTTCTATTTCTAGACAGGAATTAGCTGGCTTTGGTTCCCCATCCCCCAGCTCAGGACAAACAGAAAAACAGACAAGCAAAGCAGCACTATCAAGCTCCCTCCCTTGTTTTTTCCCCTCTCTCCTTCCTCCCAGACGGAGTCACGTTTAGGGGCTTGTGATATTTACAGATAAGACGAGGTCACAGTGCTGACGATAAATAGAGAAATCGCTCGTTTACCACACACAAAAAAAACACCCCATCACGCATGCAACACCTGACCTTTCAATCCACCGTTAAAGGTCGCCACGACCGATCACGGTTCAGTCAAACACCCTTTTTTTCCCCCTCTCCGTGTTTACCTCAATAAAAGATGAGACCACTTCAAAATTCATCCTTGTTGTTAAGAAAAAGCAATAATCCAAGATCATCACCTGCTAAAAATCGAAGTTTTCTCAGGGACGAAGAGGGGAGGAAAGTGGCCGTTTGGAGGAAAAAGGTCCGTCGCGCGCGCGCGTCTGGTGCTAACGTCCTGTTTTCTGTCCCTCGGCCTCCGTGCCAGGCAGGTTTCAGTCGGGCTCAGGTCTTCCTCTCCTCGGCCTCCGTGCCGTCCGTTCCTCCTCGTCCTCGCTCCGTCTCCCGTTTCTTTCTGGATGGATGTGTTTGTTTCCTTCTTTAGTAAGAGGAGTGGCGGATGATGTCACGAGTAAAACAACGTGTCCTCATTGGCTGCCCGCGGAGCCCCCCGAGCGCCTTGTACAGTTCTGCCAGACGGCGGCGCGGGTGGTGTGCGCATGCGCGCGGCCAGAATGGCGTTATTACACATGTATTCGTCATCCTCCTACAAGGACACGAATCTTTTTTTCTATTTATTGAGTAATCCACCAAAATGAGAGGATGAATGAATAATCGTGCTGACATGACTAAAAGATGATAATGTGTGATTAACAGGGACTGGCTCTTCAGAAGAGGGCAATATATTTGATACAGAGACACTTCATCCTTCTCACTCTTATTGATGTTTGTGTCAGAGTAACAGCATAAACTGAAAACGTCCAAAACTGACTGCCTGAATGATTTCTTACCTGACATGATTATTGTCACGATCATTTCTTGGGCCTAAATCAGCTTCTCCTACCATGTTCACAAAACACATATTTTACAATGCCAGGTTAGTGCTGCCGCCCCACAACAGGAAGGTCCCAGGTTTGTACCCAGACAGAGCCAAGACTGAATTTTTCTGCCAAATGTGTTTCCTCCAGATACGTGCATGCGCTGGTGACCCTGGAACCAGACATAAGATCAGAGGGGACTTTGGGGTGTCAGCGCCTAAACTGTGGAACAACCTGCCACCTGAGTGAGCTTGTTTTTGTTGGAGGTGGAGTTTCCTTTCTGGCACACGTCTGTCAGAAAAGTCATGCTTCTCTGGACCGGATCCCTGATTTTGTTTCAAAACTAGATGTGTTTTTGGTGACAAGATTGTGAAGTTATAAATGAACCACGTGTGTATACATGAACTAGCAGGACTCTGGGTAGAGATATTCTTTAGGTCCTCCACTGTCCTCAAAGAGACAGATATCTGCTTTTGTTGTTGTCCTTTTTGTTTTTGTATTCTTTTTAGGTTATTTTGCTTTTCTTTGTGTTATTTTGGGGAAAACAAGTGTTTTGTACCCCGAGGTTTGTTTGAGCCCACATGTGCGGAGAGTGTAACACCCAAACTTTGCGAGTGACAATAAAACTTGTCTGTATCATAACAAACACAAATGCTAAACACTTGGGTTGTGAGAGTAAACACTCCCAAAGATATCTATCTACCAGGAGCACAAAAGTGAGTGGTTGTGAAATTGTATGGCCCTTCTTTTAAGTGTTAATCAGACTGAGGGTAGTTTCCAGCATTGGTTCAGTTGATACTCTTGAAAACAAATTGCACAAGTTGAACTGTTCAGACTTGCGACAACTCTTAGAGTGAACATGATCCAACCCATTTGGCCCCTCTTTAACTTTTAGTTCAAACTCATTTTTTCTGAACAAAAAAAACAACAACCTATAGATCCTGCTCTCCACACGTGCCATGTGTGCTGTGTGGATGGCTTTAGGGTACAACAAGCCTCAACACATTCCCCCCACTTAATCAGCATAGCGTCACTCACATCCCCAGGCACAACAGACCACTCCGAGCACAAAAACAAACACTTCAAGCGGAGCGTCGAGGTGTCTCTTCGAGGGAACATACTGCCGTCTTTCAGTGGGTGGATTCGTGGAAACCTAGAAGGAGAGTCTGGAAGCCATTGGTTCGTTTACTCAATCTTGCTGATCCAGTTCAAACCAGACTGGAGAAGCCCGGAAAAAAAAGATGTACAGTAAAAATCAAAGTTGTGTGCTGCTGATTTTCATGAAACCTTGTGAGGGAGGATGAACTCATAGCCCTCCCTTAGAGGTTTATTGAGGACAACAGTGTTTTCATCATCAGCACAACATTTTCACAGACAATCAAAGAACAACTTGCTGTCTGAAAATACAAATGGTCTTTGATTTGTTGAGATTTTTTAGGTTTATTTTCAGGGTGAATGAGAAAAAGACAAGTTGTTATTATTTGGCCTCAATGTTTTAGAAATAACCACTGATTATCTGCATGGCAAGCGTTATTTTGGCATTATTAAATTTGCGTTGAGTTTAAAGAAATAGCAGTCCTCAAGGTGGATGACTTCCTGTCTTTAAGGCCAAAGGTCACAAATTTGCATTTTGTTCAGCAAGGACAGGGGTGAATGGATGCGTGCATAACTCACCATGCTGCATTTTTATGCAAATTGCTTTCGGTGTATAATAGTGTATCTGCTCGTAAAGCAGGAAGGAGCAGGCACAGAAACCCCATCTCCTTCCTACACTGAGGTCTTTGTTTCTGTTGTTTCAACACAGCTCTGTGCTGAGCAGAAAAGAGGGAGCGTGTGCATGTGAAATGTATGTCTATTTAGTATGTGAAGGTTCATGAGTATCAGTGAGGGAGGAGGGGGCAGGCGAGGAGAGGGAGAGTGGGTGGTGTTGAGCATTGAGTATTATTACCCATCCCCCTCGTTGTCATTGCTCGCCTCCTGCATGTGTGGGTTCGTAGATTGTAGGTGTTTGTCGGTTTCTTTTCAACAACCATGACGGATACACGTGAGAGGAGGAAAGCGTTAATGTTGTCATGGCAACAGATGCAATTGATTTCCAGCTATTTTCTCCCCTTAATAAAATTGTTATTGTGTCTCTTTTATTGTGTGTGTGCGACAGAGAGAGAGCGAGAGAGGCTGTGAGGATTACTTATTTGAATCTGGAGCAGCCTGTCTGTAGTTACTAGGCAGATACTGGCCCACCCGGCAGACACACACACACACACACACACACACACACACACACACACACACACACACACACACACACACACACACACAC
>JAUESF010000012.1:4983650-4996261 GCA_032274765.1 Malacoctenus tetranemus | reverse complement strand
GTAATTCAGGCTTTTAAAGGGAAATCTGACCCAGAGCTTCTTGAAACAAGTGGTTCACACACAATAACATTAAACCTGCAATCAGGACAGAAAGAAAACTAGCATAATTATAAATCCTGTGCTTCAGCTCAAAAGCAACTTATAGTTGCACTATCAAAATAAAAGGTTTCTTATGGGGATTACAAGTAACTAAGAACCGATAATATTGCAATTGTGGCTGAGGGTTTAATGTTGATGGGGTAAAATAGAAACTGCCCTCATTTCAAGTCCAACTCAATTCCTGAAGAATATTTGAGATGCAGGGAACATTTCAGCTCTTATGTGTCAATATATGCAGCAATCTATCGTGGACATACCAGAGTAAGTGCACATCTGTAGTGTTACAGACTCTTACATGATCAGTGTGATGAAAACTAAATGGTGGCAGACCTGAAGAGCTCGTCTCAGACAGAACGAGTCTAAAAGCCACCGGGGAGACTCACAAAAGACGAGTCCAATCTGCTGACGCCAGAGGTACTTTTGAAGCAGCCTGACAGAACTGATGCTGTCTGTTCTGTGGCACGTTGCGTTTTCAGGGAGCAAGTCAGACAGTGAGGCAGAAAGAGAGAGGGAGGGAGGGAGGGAGGGAGAGAGAGAGAGAGAGAGAGAGAGAGAGAGAGAGAGAGAGAGAGAGCTACGACGCGGAAACAGGATGAATCAGAAAGAGAAAGAGGTTAGAGAGTTCGTGAGAGACACAAAGGCAGCGACACGCAAAGCATTGAACACACATGACTTAAGATTCTTCACTCACTCATCACTTAAACTGTAACTGGTGTGGTTAATTAGGTGAGAGGCTTTTATTCTGCTGTTTGCAATGGCTCATCACTTTCACGGGAGCCTAGTTCACTTTCAAGTTTCACAAGTTGTCTCTCTTCTTCACATTGTTCTTTAAAACTGTCGTTTCTTTCTTTCCATTTTTGAAGACGACCACGTCGGCCCGGATCGGCTCCCTGGGTTCTCTGATAAGCCCAAGATGCCGTTCACAGAGGCTTTTTTGTACGAGGTGTTTCGTCACGCTTCCTATGTTCCTTTCACTATTCCTCACTGGTGAGCAGAAAACAGTTCATTTCATTTGATTTAAAAACAATCTCGTTTGGGTTCGTAAAACCTTTCCTTCTTTTCCAGCACTACGAGAAACATCACTCTGAATGGATACTTCATTCCCAAAGATACGTGTGTCTTCATCAACCAGTATCAAGTCAATCATGACATGTGAGTGTCCACATCAGCTCCAGCTCAGAAGCAGTGCTGCTGTTGTTCTGCTCCTCATGTTGTCCTGCTCTCCCTCAGTGATCTGTGGGGAGACCCGGACACTTTTCGCCCCCAGCGCTTTCTGGGTCCGTCGGGGCTCCTCAGCAAGGAACTGACCGAGAAGGTGCTCATCTTCGGCATGGGAAAGAGACGCTGTCTCGGCGATGAGTTTGCGCGCTTGGAGATGTTCGTGTTCCTCACCACGCTGCTTCACAGGCTGCGTATCGGAAACGTTCCCGGGCAGGAGCTGGATCTCAGCACTGACTTTGGTCTGACGATGAAACCGCATCCGTACAGGATTACCGTCTCCTCCAGGTTTTAGGTGTTCCCAGAACCCAAATCTCACTTTTCTTTGAAGCTTCAAAGCATTTCAATGCAGAGTTGGATTAATACTTTTGTCACCATCTTTCACTAACCTTCATACAAGAACTATCTTGTTATTATTTTCCTTGACAGGCACACACCAGAGTAAACAAATGAGTATTAACTAACTTTTTGTGTTGAACACTGTAAAGCCAGGGGGGTCATTCAAAGTGCCTCTGTGGGAGTTCTCTAAAATAAGGTCCCTCGTTCTTTCAGTCCCGTCGCATTAAAAAAGAAAGTAGCTGAAAAACAGTCTCCATTAAAAGCCGTTATCTGAAGCTATTAGTTCCAGTTAAACACAGAGGGAGGGAGGGAGAGGGTGCTTCAGATCAGCCATCACCGCTGCAGGCCTCAATCTGTGTTCATGCAGGGTTCATCCCTCCACTCTTTTGCCCTCTGCTTTCCTTTCTTGCTCTTAACTTTTCCATATCTGCTTGCCATCAGTTGGGTTGTTCTCACCCCATCATGTCCTCGTCCCGTCCTTATTCCCTCCACACTGACTCCTCCTCTCGACGTTGCTCCAAGGCTTTTTACTGTCAAACGAACCCGTCTGCTCCCAGTGTCTCTGAGGAGTGACGCAGAATGTAGATGATTTTTTTTTTTTAACAACCTCCTCCCCCTCATCCATCAGCACTGTGACCTCCCACACACTCAGATCAGAAACAACTTTACAGGAAGTGAAGTGTGAAATCATGCAGTTCTATACTCATCAAGTTAAATGTAAAGAGGAGCGTTTGAACTAGAAAACAGAGAAGATCACTCATGAAAACTTCCTCCTTTCAAAAAGGGTTCAGCACATGTTTGTCTTGTGCGAAATGTTCATATGTTCAAATCTAGTCGCTGAAGACGCACAACGTTATGTGAACATGTAATCAAAAATACCAACATTGGTGTATTCAGTGATGTTTCATATGATCTCCAGAAATTAAAAGACGAAAAACAAAGGAAAACATGTAAAACGTACTCACCAAATCCAGCCTAGAAAGTAGGTGGTCATTAAAATATGTTGATTGACCACTATTTCTGCTGACTGAGAAAAAAAACCATGCTGATAAAGGAATTTTCAAGAGATTTTTTTTGTCCCAAATATTGATTTGATATTTAGCATTACATTTTGCTGAATCGAGAATTTCTGCAGTAAATTAAACATTTGTTCTGTTTTCACCCTTTGCAATAACACAATCGTTTTGAGTCCCCATATTCGTTTATTTAACATGACACGTGCTCGGGTGGAGCGATCAGAGATCACTGACATTTGTTGTAAGCTTCGCTGTCACTCGTATTCAGGGTGTTTGTGATTCAATGAGACTACAACTACACTGAGTCACCTCTTCAGGAACATTACTTATAACTCATGTTAGCATTGATGTTAAAGCATTTATGTTAAATTCAATTTAAATATTGGAATAATCTAGATATCCAGCTTGAATGATGCGATTGCTTGAATAACTGAATTTAATGTTATCTTTGGTCAAAATGGGATTTAACAATGTCTTTGTAAAAATGTGACTGTGAAAATATTGCATGTGAAATAAAAAGGAATCAAACCTCTTTGTTTGTGGTGTTTTAATCAGTAAGAGTTCATCATTTTAACCTAAATGTGCCCGGATACAAAGTAACTCCAAACATGTTGCTGTTTGCACGTGTTAAACATGTCACAAGTACAAAAAGCTGCTATTTACACATGTGGTATTTTTCAATGATGACCTTGGTTACTGAATGATGCTGCAGAGTTTTTCATAGTTTCAGCTGTTTCCTGGCGAGTGAGATTTGTGGGAAATTAATTATTTTCTCTTTATTGTTACTGTTAAAATTAACAAGGTAGTTTGACCTTCATCAACTTTCTGTAAATATTTAAAGAGAAATACCGAGAAATGCCGTTTTTAAAGTATTATTCTACAAGCAGGCGTACCTGTTTGCCTCAGTCCTTTAATCATCTGCATGTGTTATTGTTGAGGTGACCCATTTGCAGCTCATTTTGTTTTTGAATCTTTCTGTCCCTGTGATTTGTACACTGACAATTCAATCCTGACAGAAGTAACATAACAACAAAGCGTCTGCGATTTTTCTCTTATGGTGAAAGCCTCACTGCCAGTTTGGCAGCGTGAGGTCATGTATACAAACCGTTTACAGCAGCAAATTGGTTTGCGGTGATTAATTAACAAAACACACCCAGAGGATGAGACCTCAGGCCCCTCATCAACCCTGTTCCCTCTCCGTGTGCTCCCCGGAGCTCACTGCATCTTTGTCCCCGGCTTTGTCCTCGTCCACAGAGCTCACAGTATGATTTTAAACCACGGCCATCATTAAGAATAACAAATCACGGTCAACATGTGCCGAGTGGCCTCTGATCTAAAGCAGCCAATAAAACGAAGCACGCAACACTGGGACTCATGGCCATAGTATGTCCCAGCAGAGAGGACCACACAGTACAGATGGGACACGGCGGCCAACTGACACTGGGCCAACTGCTGACATAACACAGTCTACTTTTAGAAAACCATCACAAGACGAAGTGCGATTATCATGCTCAACCATTTCTGTTTTATTCTGTTTTAACATAAAGCTGCAAGACAAGAACAAGTCAGTGAGCATCAGATTCAGACTGTTTGTAACTGAATAAAAATGCACAATATGTACATTAAGTAGCTTTATCTAGATTTAATTTAACATAACAAATTCTCCTAATTTCTTGAATGATCTCTTTTTAAGTGTGTGCTCAGTCGATTTCATTGTAATCTCAATGTTTTGTCTGAATTTTTCTAATCTCATTAAACCCATCTCTGGTCACAAAAAGGACAAAAAGACATAATGTAACGTTGCGTGCAAGTGGGTGTCTGTTCCCAGCCAAACGGGTCTGACCCCTCCAGAGTATCACCACAGATCATGGGTCATGGAGGCTCAGCTTCTCCGGCGCTAATGGGCTACAAACTTGTTGCCTTTTCCCAAATACAATAGAAGGACAAACTGAGTGACCGACTGACTTCCTATTTTCCTCTTCAATTACATGTGGGGCCCCCGGATCGAGGGGACCCTCATTCTATAGATCCAAACAGGCAGCGCCCATTAAGAAACTGCACGCAATCCTCTGAAGGCAGCTGTCAGAGCCCCCATTGTGATGTCACCCCTCCTCCTGTGTGTGTGTTACAACATTGGAATGACTTCATATGTGCACATACTGCTGCAACAATGCAAAGAGCATGCACGAAATGGTCCAAATATAGCAGGGCTCAAACATCCTCCTCGTCCACTGTCTGTCCAGATCTCAGCTTCATGATCACCTGACAGAAAAGAAGAGAAGAAACAAAGTTAGACTGATTTGTTGTAGTTTTCCAACTCACTGTATTTCAACTCTTTGACACTTCGCTCCTCGCACCTCTTTGAGCTGGGCAATTTCTTTGCTTTCCACATTCCTCTGAGCGCTGTTTGTTATGGCTTTCACTCTCGTTGCATAGCTGGAAGATTTAAACAGCTCAGGTGTAAGTCTGATACCTGCGCTCAAAATGGAAAAAGTTACAAGCTCTCCGTCTTTCCATCTTACACAAGAGATGTGAGAGTCTCATCGAGGTTGCACTCCGAGGGGGAGATGTTGACGATCATGAGGGTTTTGGCGTTTCCACCCAAAGAGTCCTGCATCACCTGAAAAAGAGAGACGAGACGCACCCTTTACCTAACGTGGAAGCATGAAGCCGCACGGTGAGCTGAGTCCAACAGCAACAACACTTTGGAAACAGAAAACAAACAGGCATAAAAACCAACAGCCCAGTGTTACCTGTGTGAGCTTGCTGTTCCTGTAGGGCACATGAGGGAGTTCAGCAGACAGGGCTGAGATCACGTCACCTAATGCACTCAGAGATTTGTTGATCGAGTTTGCCTCCTGTCAAAGTGAGAAAGTAAGAAAATGGAGGAGAAATAACACAGAGAAAATGTGCTACATACTGTAAATAAAGGAAATTAATGAATGAGCGACCATTTTATCTGTGATATTTTAAAGTCTTCAATATGAGGTAGCTGTTACGAGCTCCAAATAAGTCTGAGATGATCTGTTGGGGGGTCTGAACAGCCCAAACCTTCAGCTGGTGGTCCTTGGCTCCAGTCTTGGCTGCTCGCTCGCTGCCAGCCAGATCCACAAGGCTCAGCTTCCCAGTGCTCACGCTGCCATTCGTCAGGTTCCTGCTCTCCACCATGATGCCAACAATCAGGTGGGAGCGGGAACTCTCCACATTCATCTCTTAAAAAATGTGCACAGCAAAAACAGAAGCAACACTGTGGTCATCACCACCAAAAGACACTTCATTTGACCGAACAAGAGTCCACTTGTCATCAAGAATTGTGTGTTTAAATACTAAGATGTTAAAATCATGATACAACCAAAAAATTCAACATCTCTCCTGCGTCCTTTTTGCTGTTTCACAGTTCAGTAACAGAGCTACCTACCACCCAATCGCACGAAGTGTAACTAACTTAATTGATCCAAACCATTTAGCAGGGCACTGTTTGAACTGGGTGACACTGTACAGTATGGGGGACTGACTGGTGGCAGAGATGTGTCGGTTGGCGCAGGCCTGCTGGAACAGAGCGTAGAGCTCCTGGGCACTGGAAGCCTCCTTTGTCTCTGCTCCTTGGGCGAACACAACCCCCTTTCTGTTCCTCTTGATCTCCACCCGCCTGGCCGGGACGTGCGTTTGGGTCTGTGCGTGGGCCTCACCGGCCTGGCTCACAAAGAGGTCCTGCAGCCTGTCGTTGTACAGTTCCAGCATATAGGCTGAGACCTGAGAGGCGGTTGGGGTGGTGGAGGAAGTAAGGCAAAGGAAGAGCTCGTGTAGGGAAAATGTTTCTTGTCCATTTCAAAGTGTAAATGACATCAGCTACCTTGAAGTCAAATTTACAGCTGTTCTCTCTCATGATGTCGAATATGGCGTTGAAAGATCGGGGCATGAGTCCGGGGTTCTTCTGCTCCTTGTCTCCCACCATGGTGAAGGTCTTCCCCGAGCCCGTCTGGCCGTACGCAAAGATACAGACGTTAAAACCATCGATAGCTGACTGGATCAGCCTGCAGGGAGGAATAACAAAACTGCTGTTGTTTCTGTGTATTTTATTTCCTTTCTAATAATAGTAGAAAATGACTACTTTATCTAATTTTTACATTCTAAACCAAAAGAGAAAACCTCAAGACAATACATTTTTTAAAATTTTCAGAATTAGATCTGGTTTTATCTTGTTTTGTAGTGAAGGAACCAACCGGTTTGTGTCTTGAAACAAATCCTCCTGAGAGGCGTCGGCTCCGAACACCTTATCGAACAGGAACTCTCTGGGCCCGCGGGGGGTCTCAACTGTAACCGAGAACTCGTCTATTTTGTCCACAACAGCGACGCCTCCCTGTGCAGCTTCATTACGGTTCACAGGGCGAATCCGGCAAAACACCCTGATCTTGCCTGAAGAGGAACACGGAGCACAAGAAACATTAACAAAGAATCATTGGGAACAAGCTGAAAATGAGCCAGCAGAGCTGGAACAGAAGCACACTGATACCTTTCATGTCTTCCACCATATTGTAATATTTCTTCCTCATCGTCCTCTCTGAAGTGTAGTTCTCAATCGTTTTCTTTTTCTCTTCTTTCTCTTGCTTCAACTAGGAAAACAGAAGTACAGCTGGACAGTGAATCTCTTCCCTCTCTGCCAGACTTCTCATGGCATTATCACACACACACCTCAGTGCTTTCTAACCAGTCTGTTGTGTCCACATTTGTCTTCCCTTACAAAACGGTGGGGCTCGTCTGATCTGTGAGGATGACTTGATGACTGGGACAACGCTCACCTGGTCCTGCAGCAGGAGCAGCTGCTGACCGATATCCTTGGTGTCATCTGTGGGTCGATCCGTCCCCTGTCCCAGTATGTCCTCCATCTCTGAGGTTGCACAGTCCCAACAGGGAAGAAGCAGAATAAAGCAAAGAATGAATGTCATGTCAATATAATCCTGAACAATGGATAGTTTCAGCTGCAATAAATGGCCACATTAACCTCACAGCATGATCTGTTCAAACCCAGGCCTCTACCTTCCTGTGTTAAATGAACACAGCTTTTTCTGTTTTATGTGCACTTTATATGAGTTTGCTTCCTCAAGCCAAACAAATGTTCAGTGAACTGCTGACTAAATCAGCTGGAGGTGTGAGTGTATATGTAGTACTGTGAGATTTACTCTTTGCGCACTGTCACAGGGAGAGGTCTGTAGGTCCTATGACTTCAGCATGTAGGAGCTGAACTGTTCTCTCACCATCTGTGACTGGGCTTTCTCCTGTCTTGATGTAGTTCAGCGCGATCTGACAGACTTCGTACTCCCTCACTGTTTCTTGTTGTGAAGTGATGTTTGACCCCAGTTCATCTGACCTGTGAAGTGGATGAAATCCAACATACATATAAAATACAAAGGGGTATAAGACAAATCAGTGTCCCTCACGTGACCAAGAGTGTATGTGTGTTGGACTGTCTCTATGTTTGCTCAGTGACGGACCGCAGAACTGTCCAGGGAGTGGCCTAATCGACCCCTACTTCATTCTCATGTCACCTGGGGCCAGCTTCAGGGTCTGCCACCCTTTGAGTCTAGTGGAATAAGATATGGACGCACAGATATTCTCAGCTACATGACGTGATGTCTCTAACCCCTCCTGATCAGTGTCTCTGTCTACGGTTTGTTCTTTGGCCATCTGCAGCTGGTCCAGCTTGTCCCTGGCTTCCACCAGAGCAACCCGGTTATCTTCAATCCTCTGGTCCAAAAGACCCCTCGCTTCAGCCACTGCACAGCAAATTTCATGAGCCTATAAAAACAGACACAACATCAGGTGAATGGTGCAGCCTCCAGAGTTTGGGTCCACTGTTCAAGCAGCACCTTGTGAATGACTGTGGGCAGTAAGACGGTGCAGGGCGGCGGAGGGACTGGAGGGATGGGACTCCTCTCCGCCTCCAGCAGCTCTGTGAGCTCCCGCTCCCTCTGGTAAAGGCTCTCCTTCAGTTCCTCTAGACGAGCTTTAGCGCTATCGAGTGGTCGTTCGGAGTCACTGCAGGACTAAAAATAACAAAACAGGTGAGTTTGTTTCGTTGATTTGTTTTATGAGTTGTTGAATGTGCAAGCTCAATTTATCAAGCAAGAGTTCAAGAGTTAATTTTTTTGATGCATCTATATCAGGATCAAGACATCCCGTCATTATAGTGACAAAATATTGTCGACCATTTAAAACTGAATGTCACAGGTTCTTTTCATTTTGTGGGTCTGTGATACGCAGCAGTCAGGCATCTAACCTACCAGAGTTTGTTGTGGTGCTGGATTTCCATCATTTTCTGAGCTTCCACTTTCCTCTGCGGCTTCTTGCTCTTCCTGGTGTGACACCATCAACATCTCCTGGACTTTCCCTATTTCTTGTCGTGCAATCTGTAGTTCCTGCAATGCTGTTCAGTGTAACAAAGAGTTATGAAATGATCTTGTGTTGTTATTTTCCAATCTGAAATCTCAACACTGAGTCAGACTCACTGGAGGCCTGGTGGTTGTGCATAACATCCAGCCGACTGGAAAACAGCTCCAGCATTTTACTCTGGTGAAATGACAAAAATTAGTCAGTTGATTATGTAATGATGGATAAAAAAATGCGGTTTTGTAAGCTGTGACATCCTGGCAGATTTCTTTGTGACCTTTTCTCTCTGCCACTGCGTGGCCTCCTCTTTGCTCCTCCTCTTCTCAGCTCTCTGCTCCTCCAGGAGCTGCTCGTTTTGTGATGCCAGGTCCTGCAGAAAAGCCAAGTGAGGAAAGCAAAGGACAACTGCATGTTGTGCTAATGAACAGAGATCTAAAGGGACACAAGGCCGTTCGGTTATAGGCTGTGGACAAAGAATAAGCCAGATAAATGGGAGGAAAGCTGCACAGAGAAATTGAAGCAGGAGGTTTTTTCCTCACCGAAACTTTCCTCTCCCAGTCACATTTCTTCTTCTCCACCTTGTCCTGGTAGAGATCCAGGATTCTCCGCAGAGTGTTCAACTTATTCTGGTAGTGAGACCTGATCTTCTGCACAGTGCACTCCTGACAACACAGTTTGCATCAGTGATATTTTGTGCACTCACCAACATGCGATCATTCACCGACACACCTTTTTTTTTTTTAACCTGGTTTTCCTGCGCGGTGATCTGAAAGTGCTCCTCCAGCTCCTGGACCATTGTCACATGTCTCTTCTTCATCGCTTTCATATCTTCAGTCATCTGTTGTGAAGCGAACAGCACGCAGACACAAAATACAGACACACTAAGTAAACTCTGAGTATTACTGTACAGAGCACATGCCTCTGGGGGCCACAGTACCAACACCACAGCAGCCATGTGAGTGCGAGTATCAGCACAGCAGAGAGTCTAACAGAGACGTCATTGTGACTTTGTATTTCTTCCCATTAGACAAGTGGACACACTGAAAAATCACATGTTTGAATGGAATCTAAGAGAGAGACACTGCAGCACTTTGCACTGTTGCATCACTCTAACAAGACACACACTGGAATTAAACCGAGGTCTTTTTTAGACAGTGTGAACCACGACGCCATCTCTGCCGTCCTACTTTGAATTTCACTTTGGATATGTTACATTATTTTCCTCCTGCATGGCCCCTCTATCTTCTACTTCACCTGAGCGATGCAGAGCTCAGCGGACTCGTATGGGATGTAGACCTTCACATCCGAGGCTCCGTTGGCTCCTGTTGCTTCAGTCGCATGTTTGCTGTTTGGCATCTGAGAATCTGAGGAGCCTGCAGGAGTAAGCCGCTAATCACCACCACACAGAATTCACCCGGTGAAACTGATAGTTAGCGGTAGAAGACATTTCTCTGCTCTCACCCTCACTTTTAAAATACCTGCTGCATCTATGGCACCACTCAATTTCTTGCACCAGATTTATTTATTGTTTTTTTTTGCCAGCCAAAGTTAACTATTCACATGCGGTTTCTGTACTTGTCCTGCACAATAAAGCCTAATATAGACATTAATTTCTTTGCTAAAATATGGTTAATAAATGCATGTGGAAGAGTGACTGCCTGCCTTCACCTTTCTGTGGTTGGTCTTCTGTTTATAGTTGAAATGTACGTCTCAACATCTGAGTCAAAACTGATCACTGTTAACAATGTGATGACATGAAACATGAAATACAGCACGAGTTACTCCATTAATTTGCCTTCTGAAATAACTTTTATTTCTAAATCACTATTTCTCTTGCCATCACTTTGAATTCTTCCTACACTCAAGTTTCTCAAAAACCCACATAATCGCCCCCCCTCCCTTTTCTCTCCATGCTTTTACCGCACCTAAGTTGACTATTTGTCCTCTTTGTTTTTCTCCGTCGACACCGATCCAGCGTCTGAACGCGGCCCACCTCCTCGTCCACGGAGTCTTGTGACAAACGACAGCTTGAACAATGAAGAAACGAGGGTGGATAGTTGGAACCAGATCATAGAGACGTCACTAACAGATGAGGGAGAGAAGGCGCCACAGATTGGCGGCCGCATGTTGCAGTGTGATGAATATGATAGCTGATACTGCAATTTAAAATTTCATAACCTTCATTAATAAATCAACGGCAGTATCTTAAATCAACATTGACAGAAACAATTTGGCTCACAAACTGCAGTTCAAGTCAGGTTTATGATGTTTTTTATTGATCATTAGAAGATTCAAAAGTTTATGGAGGAAACATTTCAAGTAGTCTGTCAGGAATTTCAATGAAAAATGCAAATAAGAGGATGTTTGCACAGTTTTTATACCAGACATGCTAAACATGTTGAGTGAGTGTTGAGAGTATGAAACCGAGGAATCAGTCATGAGACAGTCCTGCAACTAATGATGTCTGGAACATTTTTCCTAATCATGTACATTCATGGTCATCATTGATTTGCATGAGTGCAGGCTCAAAGAAACACGTCATTCACATCGAGGCCATTTAAAAGTTTATTTAGGTTTAAAACATATTTGACATCTTGGTGGTGAGTGACTGGCATCCAGGTTAAAGTTCATCGGCATGTCTGAAAGTTTCGCTCAAACTGAAGCTCATGGCATACGAGTCATTAGTCCCTGTTTATTTTCCTTTTAGGTTAATGCAGATTATGTTCAGTGTTATCTGAGGTACTCCAGAAAAGTCTGAAAAATTCGTAAGTTCCTGTCTCCTATTATCTAAATCCCACCCCTCTCTTTTCTTTGTCTTGCTGTACAGGAATGTAGGCGTGTCGTCATGCTGTTACTTTCCTTCCAGAAACACCTTTCAGCAGAGAAACAGAAGTTATGTCAGGAATGACAGCCAGTGTCTAGCAACATGCGGGTTTGCTGCTGCCTGAACTTGACAGCAGGCTGGAGGAGTGGAGCAACACCGACGAAGTCTGACCTGCTGCGTTGTCCTCGTGAGGGTCAAACTGTGAGTGGTGAATAATGGGATGCGGCCTCGTCTCCTCCCTGAGCTCCGGTATGCTGCCAGGTAAATCCTGCAGCATCGGCGCTGCCACTGGGGCCCGGGTGGGCCGTGAGGACATCACGGGGTCATGTGGGCAGGTCGACGTCGTGGTCGTTTCCCAGGCAACTGATAAAAATGTAATAGAAGTCGGGCAAGTCAAAAAAGTGTGCTAATATGAAAAAGATGACAAACTTGATGACAGAAAAATGACAGAATATGTATTTGAAAGAACACACATATTTGCCGTTTCAGGAAAATGAATCAATGATATTAAGGTTGGTCTGTTTCTTTTTGTGAGGCCTCAGACAACATAAAGGCAAGCAGGTGAGTCAGGTGACAAACAGCTAATTCTGCAATGATTTGAATGCAAAATTGACTGTTTTGGCTTTTGGCTCACTTGCGTGTGTGTGTGTATGTGTGTGTGTGTGTGTGTGTGTGTGTGTGTGTGTGTGTGTGTGTGTGCGCGCGTGTGCGTGTGTGTGTGTGTGTGT
>JAUESF010000012.1:4971673-4983011 GCA_032274765.1 Malacoctenus tetranemus | reverse complement strand
TGTGTGTGTGTGTGTGTGTGTGTGTGTGTGTGTGTGTGTGTGTGTGTGTGTGTGTGCGTGTGTGTGCGTGTGTGTGTTAGGGTCTGGTTCGAGTGGACCTCAGGAGCCTTCTCATCCAGAAATCCAACCTCACCAGGAAGAATGTGTTGTGTTTGTTCTGATACACGCACTGCTTCAGTGGCTCACAACGGAGGCAGCCAAGCAGCTGAAATATTTAAACCTCGTCTAACTTCACCCGTCTGCCTGTAGACAGAGCAGCCTCCTTTGTGGCAGATAATGTGATTTCAGACCCAGAAAAGATGCCGCGAACACACAGACATTTCTGCCCCCATTGAGAGAAACATTATCAATGTAAATGTGTTTGCTTGCTGTTAGCATGTTTTTTACTCACGTTGTTTGCCTGCAGGAGCCACCGACTGATGCCTTCCTACTTTCTTTCCCAGGAAGGTCAGTGAATAAGATCCACTCTCAGCTCCAGAGGAGTTCACATACATCATGTGTTTAAGGACACACTGGCCGTCACCACTGCTTCTGTGTCAGATCTTCGTAATCACCTTCTTCTGCCTAAAATCTGCAAAGAAAAACCAATTAAAGATAATAAAAATAAAGAAAGATGAACGATTCTACTCTCTGAATTCTTGTTCAACCCCTTTAAAGTATTTGCAGATGTTAAAAAGCTCACACAGCAGATTCGCTCAGGGAGCGTAATCCTTTTGTCAGCTTCTCCAAACTCCTGTAAGCTGCGAGCTCCTCAACAGGAAAAACTGAAAATCCCAACCCTGAACCGTTTTCTCTCCTGCTTATTTCATGGTGCCACATCAGAACACATCCTCCATTTCACTTGGTAAGAGTTGTCACAATGACATCTTTTTTTTAAACTGAGCTGTAGCTTTAAAGGAAGGCCCCCCCCAAAAATGAATCTATGAGTGAATCAGCAAATTTATTTACTACACTAAAAACGATGCTGAAATAAAGTTGATGTCCAAAGTTTACCTTTTCCCTACAGCAGCTGGGATCCCTTCGGTGTGATTCAGTGGAGGTTGTGTGCTGCTATGCAGACCAGGGCGACAGGGACGAGTTGATTGTGATCTCTAAGGGGAACCAAACTCTCAAACAGTCTTTAAATATTAAACCTGCACAGATGGAGTTTCACCTGGTACGGGCTTAAACTCCAAATAGCCTGTTGGTAAAGAGATGCCCCAAACGGTCCTCAGGTTTCCTGTGTGTGAGATAGAGATTGTAACCGGATGCTACATTAACTCACACACATATATAGGTTAGCACTCACTCCCCTCATTGGGTCAGCCTTGTTTGCATTGTTTGTCTACTGTGTCCTGAATATTAGGATCAAGGTAATGTGAATATGACCTCTTCCATCCAGGAACTGAGGAGCAGCAGGGTATGGTGGTTTTTTGGAGGGGGTGTTATGAACAGATACTATGCAGGTGTGGGTATTCTTAGTATTCTTGCCCAGGTCAGATAAAAAGAGGACACAGTTCCTGGCGCTATTGTTTCATCTGTACACATTTTCTTTTCATTGGAGAGGACATTCAAAAAGGATTTCCTTCCTTTTTTTTTAGAACCAGCAGGTCCGGTGGGACATTTGGGAAACATATTGAGCATCTGTGCAACACAAACCACTAAGCAATAAATCCATCCGTGATGCCACTTTGATGAAACCACAGCTTGAAACTTATTTCCTCATTAAAAATGCCCCGACCTTTCTCTGACCATCTGGAACCATGGCTGACCTGCTGGCCTGGTCCATAAAAAAAAAACTAAACAAGTCTTGACCCAACTGAAATGACACGAAACGTTGTGGCTTTCGTTGACACCTACGTGCAGTATTTGTGATACCAACCACGAGACAGGAAGCCCGTTTTTGCTTTTAATAATTTGTGTTGCCTCACTTCAGAAAGCACAGTCATTGCAGAACACTGGAGTGTTGCCAACAGAAGTGGTAGTTTTCCTGCTGTCATGCTGCTGTTTCTCAACGGTGGAGCCTGACTATTAGTCTCCCTGCTCCAACATGCTCAAGTCTAATGCACGAGACGCGAGACAGCTTCTGGAGGAGCTGATGATAAACCACTGATTTCAACCAGACAGGTTGGAGCCTCATGTCTGACAGAAACAGAGTTAAAATGAGAGGACTAAACCAGTTGATTAAAACTTGGCCCTTCTTGTCACAACACCATCAGGAAGTCCCTTCGACCCCACAGGTTCAACTCAGGACTGTATAAACAAAGACCACCTTCAAATTCCTGGAAACAGACCACTCCGGTGTTGTGAGCTTGTGAGTTTATCTAAGGTGTGGCATGTTGTCATGGCAGCACCTCGTGGGCCTGACTCTACCTGCAGGCGACAGGCCTCAGCATTGCGTAAATGACTTCATGCAGCTGAGGTTTACAAATGAACACTGACACAGTTTACCGATGACGACATAACGGAAGCACAGTCAGCCTGAATCATAGTAAGTTATCTCAAAGTTACTGTGTCTAGCTTATCAATGCACGTGTGTTGGCTATGCTGGAGAGTGGTCGGGGTGAAAAAAAAATGCTTCATAGCTATAAAAATGTGATGAGTTTGTTCAAAAAAAATACTGGGGTTTAATGACCAGTAACTTATTTTCTTAATCATTCAAAATGCAAACCCAGCAGCGTTGAAGCAACACTGAAACGAGAAGAAAATGTCTCCGAAATATTACAGGAAACCTTCACAAAGATGTCAAAAGAAGTAGCGGCAGATAAACTCCTTCACGCTCCACGCACGCCCCCTCTCCACACACACGTCTTCTGGGTGATTTTCCATGAGCTCCCCTCCTCATTTCTTATATAAAACTTCTTCGGCTGGCACCGTATCAACATATGTTCCTCAGTAAGCAGCGTGGCTCTCCTCCAGCTGCTGCTGCTGCTGCTGGACAGACTGTTCCTGGTCTTTTTACGCGCTGAATTATCGACGTTACGTTACGCACGCAGCGCCGGCGCACACAGCTGGGGACGCCAGCGGTTCGGTCCAATGACAGCAGTGGAAGGAGGAGTATGGGCTGGGCCCGTTTCTAGGTGGGGTTTGTGTTGAAGTATAAATATACTCCTTGTGCCTCTCTTACGCCCCTGACGCCTCGGCGACGCCACTTTTCTTCTCTCCAAAGCCGCACGGTGAGTGACTTTAACTTCTTCCAAAGCACCCAGCCGCTCTCCCGCGAGCGGTTTAACAGTTCGAGACAATTTGAGTTTGATCGAAGTCTCTGCCTCAAGGTGTTGATGCAACCTTATGTGGGTGTGGTTGTAACAATGGCCAAGCCAAGTGTCAAGTGGCCACTGCTGAATGAACTTCTAAGTGTGTATTTATTATGCAGCGGGGTTGTCAGTCAGCATTAATCCGCTTGAGAGGAGCAGGAAGAGAGCGTCTGCCTTAAAATGAACATCTGTGTGAGAGTTGAACGTGGGTGTGGCCATAGCGTCCCACACATGCTGGCTATTACAGAAAACCACATCCTCAGATGAACCTATAGGAGGTTTACTGGCTGTTTTTCCCGTGTTCCACTCGAGTGGAGAAATAAACCACAGTGTTGTGAATCTGTTCTGTTAGAAAGTGAAGTGCTTCTTTCTTCAAGCCTGAAAGGAGTGGGAATAATTTCTTTTGAATACGTCCATTCATTTTGGTTTCATTTTAAAATGTTTCTGTCGTCGTCGCAGCAAACCCGTCAGATAATGAAACGTGTTGACATCACAGCACCCGCTCTCCTCTCTCTTTCTCTCACAGACTCCTGCTGTCCCACCATGTCTTTCATCAACGCTTTCCTGCAGCAGACCGTCTATCTGGGCATGCCCGATGAGTCAGTATGTAACTCCGTGGTTGTGTTCCAGTTACTAAGGCCAACAGTTTGCTTTTCTTTTTTTTTCTCTTCCTGTGGTATGCTAGGAGGTGGAAAAAATGACCAAGCCATGTTTGGAGGGGAGGGAAAAGGCTGAAAATGTGAGGATTGTCAGGGAGGAGGAAGAATGAGTTGGAAAGCAAAAGGCAGGGAGAACCAGCACACAACTATAAGACAGTGTCCATAAAGCGAAAGGGTGCTTGGACTCTAAAAGGTTATTTGCAAAGAGATAGAGGATCGCACTCAGTCTTGTGAGTGTGTGACTCACAGAAGCAGGAATTTGTGCCCCTCCCTTCACTAACTGCGATTAGAATAAAATGCCACTTCTGCTTTTGCAGGTTTCTTAAGGGAACCCTGCACGAGGTTCGCCTGTGTGATTTCAGCTCGGGCCCTCCAACTTTCCTGTTAGTTCTGAGTTCGATCCAACAGGGGCGTGGTCAGACAATTTAAAGGGCACCGCAATACAAGTGGCTGGCATGGAGGCACAGGGACCCAGACTCCCAGGGCGGGAGCCTGAAAGGATGTACATTTATTTTGGGGGGGAACTACTGTCCATTGTAATCTGGAGGATGGACCAGTGTGCAGATCCAACATCAGTGTTGGGCAGGAAGAATACATCTCTCAAGAAAAAATGACCCCCCCCCCCATTTCCCTTTGATTTCCGCCCTACAGGATGAAAGTTGGCAAGAGAAAGTGTGATAGTTTTCCTGAACTTGCAAGTCAGACATCTGCGAACTGCTCTTCAACAACTTGCTTGATACACACAGCTGAGGATAAATCCGGTATTTACCAAACATCTACTAATCTGTGATGTTTCTCAGGTCTTGAAGAACGAAGGGACGGTGACTGCAGCCCCAAATTTCAATGCCAATGGAGACGCAGGAGTCCTGGATAAGGCCATCAAGACTAAAGGTACGTTTCAAATGCATAAAGCGACGCTTCGAAGCATGTGTTAACATGTTCAGCGTTTGCAATGTTTCTTTTTTTGAAGCGCTTTCACTCTATTTGTAGCTGTAGCACCCTCTGCTGGTTGATGTGCAACATTGGTGTTTCCACTCTATTGTTCGTAGACCCTCACACTGTGTCTCTTTTGCTGATATGTAGATATAAAATACCCTAAAAATGTCAATTACTCCTGCAGGTGTGGACGAGAACACCATCATTGAAATTCTGGTCAAAAGAAGCAATGAGCAAAGACAGCAAATCAAAGAAGCCTACCAGCAGGCCAGTGGCAAGGTAAGGAGGATCAGATTAGTTTATCACAACACCGATTCATATTTCTTATTCAAAATTATTGTGACATGTGTAAAATTGCATTTTCTGAACATCACATTAATTCATCTTCCCTCCTCCTGTAGCCTCTGGAAACAGCGCTGAAAAATGCGCTGAAGGGCGATCTGGAGGATGTGGTGCTGGCTCTGCTGAAAACACCAGCTCAGTATGATGCTGAGCTGCTGAAACTGGCCATGAAGGTACGTGCACATATCATGATTGGAAGTAAACTCTTCAAAATCGCTCCCAGAAAAGGGCACTGAATGCTGTTGCATTATCTGTGGTTTTTGGCATGGAAGGATACACTCCCACTTCCACACATTCACCCATTGTTTTAATTCTTGGAAACTGTTACAATCCATCTCCTCGTGTTTTTCTTTGCCTCAGGGAATAGGAACAGATGAGGACACCCTGGTGGAGGTCTTAGCCTCCCGAAACAACAGACAGATCATGGACATAAAGAAGGTCTACAAGGAGGGTGCGTGCCAACAATGATCCTTTTTTCCCCATGGTGGTCTTTCGAAAAAGCAGCAAACAATGGTTTAAAAAAAAAAAAAGGAAAACCACCTCCAGAACAAAATGTCTTATGTCCTCTTTATGGTTCCTCTCACAAGAATACAAGAAGGATCTGGAGGAAGACATCCGGTCGGACACCAGTGGAGACTTCAGGGCTGCTCTCCTGGAACTCTGCAAGGTACACATGTGACTGCGCTCAGTTTGTTTTGTATTTTGTGTTCCTCTCCATGCTTTGTTGTAGGATTTTTAAAGCCAACATTTACCTCTCTCAATCATTCAGTCACAGCATCCGGGCACCGATAAATTCTGACCCGGTGTTAAACTCCCAACTGCCGCTCTGCTAATACTCTGCTGTCAGGGGTTTATGAGAAATACACAGACACACTCCCTCTGTACACACACACCTGATGAGATCAAATAGACAGTAAAACTCGATGTTAGATATCTGTTGGATTATTTTTTTTATTATTCTAACTCGTAAAAAAATCTTGCAATGAATGATGTGGCTTAAAGTGTGTTAAAGTTTTTTTTAGTGCAACCCAGTTAATGTGCTGGTTTTTTCTACATTTTACAGGCGAGCAGAACTGAAGGAGTCTCTGAGCAGCTGGTTGACAGTGACGCCAGGGCTCTGTACGAGGCCGGCGAGGGGAGGAAGGGAAAGGACTGCTCAGCCTTCATTGAGATCCTCACTTCCAGGAGCGCTCCTCATCTGCGCCAAGGTTAGCCAGCTCGTTGTCCCATTGAGAGGAACATTTTCTTTTCAATGTCCAGTCGGTTCTGACTCCGTTTTTCTTGTTTCATGTGTCTTATTTCAGTGTTTGAAAGATATTCCAAGTACAGCAAGGTGGATGTGGCCAAAGCTATTGATCTGGAGATGAAGGGGGACATCGAACGCTGCCTCACAGCAATAGGTGAGCTCACAAACCTCATCTGTGACGGGGTTACCTGAGAATTAAACCAATAGAGGCTGAACACGTGCTTCATTTAATACTGAACATTTCATTCTAGTGAAATGTGCTGGAAGCAGAGCTGCCTACTTTGCTGAGAGACTATACCTATCAATGAAGGTACACAAGCTATTTCAAGAAGAAAAACCTTCATTGTAGATTGTCAGACATTCTCCTGACTGATTTTGACCTTCCTGCAGGGTAAAGGTACCCGCAAACCTATCCTGACCCGCATCATGGTGAGCCGCTCGGAGATTGACATGAAGCGGATCAAAGAAGAGTACAAGAAGAACTACGGCAAGACCCTCTATCAGGAGATCCTGGTGGGCAAACATTTAATGTTCAGTGCTTCTTCTGTTAGACTTCAATAGTCACAAAAGAAAATAACTGAGTTTTGTTTGTTATTTTCCTTCAGGATGACACCAAAGGAGACTATGAGAAGATCCTGCTCGCTCTCTGTGGGGAGAATTAGTGAAAACCAGAATACGATCGGAGCTCAAACAGCAGCGAGATCCTGTTGTGGGAAGTCACTTGATGTCTCATGACACATATTGTGCCTTTATTTGCTTTTCGAAACCTGACGAGTCCATTTGTGACCGTCGCTACGTTGAGTAGAGAACAGCGACAAGCACAGGTTAACACGGAGTTGAGCACTGCTTCAGCAGATTTATTCCTTCTATAGTTATTCCTTTTTGTTATCTAAACATTCCTCCACAGATCTGACGCCTACATGCCCGTAGATGTACGCGCTTGACAGATTTTGCTTTGCTCACATGGATTATCTCTCTGATGCTCACAAAAAAAAAGCTGGAGTCAGCGATCACAGTGCAGCTGCTAACAGATGGAAACAAATCACTATAGGCCAATCTGGTAGTGGTAACATTACCCTTGAAGGAGCTTCGTCATTCTGCCAATAAAAGCTTTTTATAATGAAAACATCTGTGTGGTTTTGCTTCTTTGTATACATGCTTTCTGTGTGGACATTCTGGAGTCTCAAAAGCAGGACATAAAGAACAAGTCATAATCACAACTGGCTAAGTGGAGGATGAACTCGGGACAGGCTGACAGGAAGAGGTCAATAAATGAATATATCACAATAGGGAGAGCTGTAAGATGATACAGGACAGGGTCGATGTTTCGACACAGACGGGTGGAGTCCATCCATGGTGATTCATAAATAATAACAAGCCAGTAATGAATTTGAAAAAAAAATTGTTAAATAAAGTAATGGTGTTAACAGGATGTGGAAAAGTTAGAACAATATTTAATGTAATATAATGTTAAAGTATAGTCCAGACAAGAAAAGTCGAATTTAGCTCGGAAGAAAATGAGTCAGGCAAAAGAAAAACAAGACCAAAAATAAAACACTAAATAACCAGCATCAACCTGTCTACAATAAATATACAGACACGTCTTATCTGCGTTGAAAGTGCGCGAGAAATAAAAATAGTTTGACTTGACTAGCGGAGCTAACGCGGTTTGCCATCTGCAAAGGGGGATTGCTGTCACAGAGCCTGGCAACCTCATAGCTCAAACCAGCCCACAACTATAAACAAGCGGAGCACCCTCCCCGGTTAGCTAACGCCGGGGCTAACCAACTTTTCTCCCAGTATGTGTGAACGTTTCTCTCGCAGCAGATTCCTAACTGTTACTTTTCACTGTCGGGCTGCAGAATAAAGACTCAGACTGCACTGACACCGTGTGCAAATGTGTTTAAAAGCTCTTCGTTAACTGCGTTTAGCACGACAGCATGCTAGTCTGCTAACGGTAGCTATGCAGTCAGTTAGCAACAAACTTAAGTGTTGTAGCAAAATAACGACGATGCAAAGTGGAAAACGTGTTTGACAAGACGTAGATAGTGATAATGTAGGTGTTATCATGAGAATTAAACACGGTTACGATCAGAGGTCGTTTGACTTTGAGGAGAGGGGGGGCCTCCGTCAGTAGGTTAATGATCCTGCCACTGGTAACTGAGCTGGGCACAGAAGCAATAAAACCAATAGACAGCTTTTTAAAGCTTCTTGCATGTGCTGCGGGCGTACTCGGCCCCGTCATGTGTAAAGCTACCCGGCAATAACCCTGCTTTTCCCTCTCTGTCCTTCACCAGTTCATCCGAAGCACTGATTCATCCGACTATGACCTGACCAATGGACCACTGCAGCGTCTGCTCTTCCAGAGGGTCCCATTTGGAGCTAGATCATGAATGACAAACTAGTCTTTCTAGGCCTGCTGTACTTTGTTCAGGGCATACCCTATGGTCTCCAGTCATCCCTGCTTCCTGTCTACCTGCGTGGAGCCGGTCACTCCCTCACCCGCATTGGCTTCACCAAGATCCTCTACTTCCCATGGGTGCTCAAGGTCCTCTGGGCCCCCTTGGTGGACCGAGTTGGGACCAAGCGTCGCTGGCTGGTGGGGACGGTGTCCGGCCTGGCCCTGACATGCCTCTCCAGTGCCGCCCTGGCCCCAGAGGCTCACATCTGGGGAGTCGCCAGCACCCTGTTGGCCATGAACTCCCTGGCCTCTGTTCAGGATATTGCTGTGGACGGGGCTGCGGTGGGCCTGTTGAAAGGACGTGGTGAGCTGGGCCTGGGCAACACAGCCCAGGTGGTGGGCTACAAAGCCGGGTCGGTGTTTGCCGGAGGTGGGCTCCTGGCCGTGATCGACGTCGCTGGTTGGAGCTGGATGTTCATGCTGCTGACGTTCGTGTACGCGGGTGTCGCCCTGTTTGTGTGGGGGGCCCCTGTGCTGGATGAGGAGGCTGTGAGGGGCCAGCAGGTAGACAGCAGCAGGAGAGGAGGGCAGGGAGCGGAAGCCATGAGACCGTGGAGGGTGTGGAGGAAGCTTCTCTCAGTGCCTGGAACCCCTTGGACTGTCCTGTATGTGCTCACATACAAACTGGGTAAGTCTGATTTATGAGCAACAACTCAAGCTCCTCAAAAATCAAATACTGAAATATCAAATGCTGTATTACTATTTTAATCTTCTTGGTTTTAAATTCACTGTCTTCAAAAGTTTTTTTTTTTTTTCAAGCTTTGAAATTGTTGCCAGATTTTACTCTCAGTGCTCATGCTTTTGCATTGATTTTTCTATGATACATGTTTGGTTTCTGAAATGTCAGAAAATCATAAATTCCCATCATGCTTTCAACAACAAAAACTCAGCCCTCCTTCATCACGCTCGCCTTGTTAAGGGTCGTGGGGGGTTGCCAGTCCATCACAGTGCGAACAGAGGGAGACCCACAATCACGGTCAATTTATAGTCACCAGTTGACCTCATATGGAGTGTTTAAAGGAAACTCAAAGCACATGTTGAATCTGAAGTTTGTTTGAAAATTGTTTAAAAAATGGATAAATCATCTGAAATCTCTATTTTTAAATGTATTGTTTGGCCATCTATTATGTGTAAACATTGAGAATAATAAACAACAGGATGAGTGAAAAAGAGAGAAATCCTGAAATAACTGGAGTCCCTTCCACCATAGAGCAGTTTTCCCATCTTTTCTTCTCAAAAATTTAACAGAATATGGGAAGTTAGTGAAAGCCTTGAGAAGTTACTTGAATGACTCACTTCTGTCCCATTTTGAACTTCTGAAGTTGTTACCGTCTCCTTGCAACGACCCCAGATCACCGCTAGATGTCTCTGTTGGTGTTTCCAGAAGCCCCAGAACCGAAGCATGAGGGTGTTGAAAAAGTTTGGGAAGTTACTGTTGCAAATGAATTCATCACTTCTCACCAGGACCTGGTCTCACTTTGGGAAATACGAACTTCTGAACAGATGAGGCCGCTGTTTTAATGTCACAGTTACACAAGCACAAACTTAAGGCACTTGAATGAGAATTTAACGTTAGTTTAAATGCACAGCGAGTTCATGCACGCGGTTTCCTCTGTGAACGCATTCGTTCCAATAAGACACAAAAAAAATTGAAAGTAGTTTTGAAATAGTTGAGCTTGTGTGTGTGTATGTGTGTATGTGTGGGAGAGAGAGTTGATATGACCAGAGTTTGGTGTTTGGTAGCAGAAGGGGATTATGTAAGGATTAGAGTGTCTTTGTGTCTGTAGCGTTCAGAAACTGAAATGGAAGACGGCGCATCCTGCTGATGCGTGTTTATGTGTATGTGTGTACGTGGGTGGTGGGAATATAATTGTCTTCTCAGATTTGCATAGTCTCTACTTGTGTATGTGCATGAATGTATATGCCTTTGTTTTTAAATTGTGTGTATGTATATGTGTGTGTGTGCGTTTTGGAGAGTGTTAAGGGTGGCTCAGTAATCGGATAAACCCCAGCAGACAACACCACTAGACAAAATATGAAGGCTGGCTGGACCCCCCACCCCCCCCCCCAACCCAGCACTCTCTCTGTCACACGCTTGCGCACCACTGGCTCATGGTCACGATTGCAACAGCGATTACTCTTAGTGTCATAGTGGAGTTCTGTGCAAACATTACCAGCTCACTAATAGTTTCCTGTTGTAGTTATTTAGTTTTTTTTCCCTCTTTGGTTGCAGGAAAAAATGTTGTGTAATATTTTTAGATTAGGTCTGGATGTGCCAGCATAATTGCCCATGTGAGACAGTATTGTTTTTGTTCAAGGGGTATGTGAGTATGTTTGTGTGAGACCGGTAATCTGGCTGTCTGAACCCCCCACTTCTCACACTCGCGCACACACACACACACACACACACACACACACACACACACACACACACACACACACACACACACACACACAC
>JAUESF010000012.1:4829969-4872988 GCA_032274765.1 Malacoctenus tetranemus | reverse complement strand
CACACACACACACACACACACACACACACACACACACACACACACACACACACACACACACACACACACACGTTTGCATTCTGGTGAACAAAGGATACCTGCACATTAAAATGAAGCTCCTAAAGCAGCACTCCAGCAGTACTCAAGACAGACGTCTTATCTGCATGTTCCTATAGCGAGACACACTCACAATGCAGAAAACAAAGTTTCTCACTGTGCATAACTCGGAGCAACTAGCACAACGTCATGCAAACACAGAAAAATGGATCTGCTTGTCGGAGTCGGCCGTCTCTGCACGTCTCAGAATATTCATAAAACATGTAGGAATTCCCACAGGTGGGACTACACAAGGATTACATGCAAATGGCTATTTCAGCTCAGGATAAGCCAGTGCTCAGCAGAGGAGGGAACCAGCTCGACGGGAAATAATTTAGGATTAGATAGGCTGTCTAATCTCTTTATAGACTGTGCCATCTCAGCAGCATACCTGCCTACCTCTACATCCATGTCCATATGAACTGCAGCTTTCTCTTTCCATACATTATGGATAGTATTTTCAAAGACACCCATAGGAGGTGCGTTAGTGTACTTAAGTAGTTTTTGTTGTGCCTTTCTTCGCCTGTGGTTGTGGCTGTACATGGAGCTGCCTATACACAGTAAGTAAAGTGACAGGAGCAACGAGGGTGTAGATGGAGAGCAAAATGACAGTATCTTAAATGGAAAAGTGTGTGTGTGTGTGTGTGTGTGTGTGTGTGTGTGTGTGTGTGTGTGTGTGTTTAAGTGACAGTATACATGTGAATGTGTTTGTGCAGGCAAGATGCAGCTGAAAAGCAAGTGTAATCCTATGCTAATATAACATGTTTCCTCTTTAGAGGAGACTGTGTTCAAATGTTCAGTGTGTGTGTGAGTGTGTGAGTGCATGCGTGTGTGTGTGCGTGCCCCCATATGCAGCTGTGGGTGTCCCAGTCATTAAAAGAACAGGACTGGCTGTAACGAGTGTCCGCGTGTCACGGTGCCCTTGCGAATCTGATGTCGGAGTCACACAAACACTAAATGCAGCCACAGAAAAAGCCCATTTAGTTCGCGCAGCTCGGCAGGTTAAGGAGAGTTTTTAACCTCAAATTAGAGCCCCAGCTGAGCTCGAGCATCTGAGAGGCGACTGAATGAGGTTGTTCACAAAGCTGCGCAGCAGAAATCTACGGCATGTTCAAAATGTGATTTATGATGTGCCTCTCCTCTGCTCTGCTTCTCCTCACAGCCCAAATCGAAGTTATACCATGCAAGATCTGCGGAGACAAATCATCAGGTATCCACTACGGAGTCATTACGTGTGAGGGATGTAAGGTGAGGATTGAAAAGCTGTTTTACTCAAGGTTTTTTTTTTTCCGTCTGTACTGTGAGATGCTGCCTATGTGCTCCATGTAGCTAAAGTGTGTCTCCTTGGTTGACACGTACCCAGGGTTTCTTCAGACGGAGTCAGCAGAACAATGCCTCCTACTCCTGCCCACGCCAGAGGAACTGCCTCATCGACAGAACGAACCGCAACCGCTGCCAACACTGCCGCCTGCAGAAATGTCTCGCCCTAGGAATGTCCAGAGATGGTGAGGCTCACGTTTGGGCTCCCAAGCATGCTGCAGCTCAGCTTTAACTCCAGCTCTCTCAGGGAATCCATGTTTGTCCTTCTCCCTGCTCTGCGAAAGATGCTCATCCTTTTTTTGTATCGTCTCTCCAATCCAGCGGTGAAATTTGGCCGCATGTCCAAGAAGCAGCGAGACAGCCTGTATGCAGAGGTCCAGAAACACCAGGCGCGGCTGCAGGAGCAGCGGCAACAGCAGACGGGAGAGGCCGAAGCTCTCGCACGCGTTTACTCCTCCAGCCTCACCAACGGACTGTCCACCCTCAACCATGAAATTGGGGGCACCTATGCCAATGGTCACGTAATTGAGTTGCCCAAAGGTGGCCACGGTAATGGAGGAGGAGTCCCGGGGGGCTACTACGGGATGGATTCCACTCAGCCGTCTCCAGACCAGTCAGGCTTGGACATGTCGGGCATGAAGCACATTAAGCAGGAGCCGGTGTACGACCTGACGCCAGTACCCAACCTGTTCAGCTACGGAGGATACCAAGAGAGCCAGCTGGGGCCTAATAACGTCAGCATGGGAGAGCTCGGTAAGCGCTCCATTTCACCTCATTATTCAGACAGTTTCAGCTTGCTCCATCATTCACATTTTAAACGAATAATCGACGTGGAGAACTCGTGTGTGAGTCACAATCCTAATCTGAGAACAGAACAGGAGATCAGACAGGCTTACACACCTGCCTGACGGAGTTGTACTACTGGATGCACAACTGAAATTGGTGGCACATGTTAAGATTTGATAAGAATGGGTGGTGTTGTGGTAAGCAGTCTTGCCTCCCTGTGCAGGGAACCTGGGCAGG
This sequence comes from Malacoctenus tetranemus, assembly GCA_032274765.1. Taxonomy (NCBI): domain Eukaryota; kingdom Metazoa; phylum Chordata; class Actinopteri; order Blenniiformes; family Labrisomidae; genus Malacoctenus; species Malacoctenus tetranemus. The sequence goes on along the minus strand of JAUESF010000012.1, from coordinate 4,870,549 downwards.
GCCCGTTTGCATGTTTTCCCTGTGTGTAGGTTTTCTGCAGGTACTCTGGTTTCTTTCCACAGTCCAAAAAGCATGATCTTAATGGTTGTGTGTTGTTGTACTGTGATGGATAAGTGTGTATCCACCCTTCACCCAATCAGCTGGGATCACACCCAGCACATCTAATAACCCTTAAATGGAGTAAACTGTGTTGAAGATGAATGAATGAGTTGTTTCAGCTGCAATACAACATATAGGCTACATTATTTGGGTTTATTTAGTGAACCTCAGGCCTTTTTGCCCCATCCACACACACATATGTGGCATGCTGCTGCTTGATGAAATGAATATGAAATAACAATAAATAAACAAATAAACTTCTCTTTCAGACCGTATCGCTCAGAATATCATCAAGTCCCACCTGGAGACATGTCAGTACACAACAGATGAGCTGCAGCAGCTCGCCTGGCAGACACATTCCTATGAAGAGGTGAAGATGTATCAGAGCAAGGTGAGGTTTCATTGTGACAAAAAGAGCCTGTGCAAATATTCTTTGCCTTTTTCTACATTTACTTAAATTTACAGTTTGTTCGACCACACAGACCTGTAAAATGCCTTGTTGTTTCATTTTTGGCTACGAAAACCATCATTTGTTAAACTGCTTGGATCAGATATCGTAGGATTTCATTTCACCCTAAGTGAACATGCAGCCCTAACCTGTGTGTGTTCGGTTGTAGCCGCGGGATGTGCTGTGGCAGCAGTGTGCCATCCAGATCACCCATGCAATCCAGTACGTGGTGGAGTTCGCCAAACGCATCTCAGGGTTCATGGAACTGTGCCAGAACGACCAGATCCTCCTCCTCAAGTCAGGTGCGTCAACCAGACAGTCCCGACTGAGCTAGTTGCACCTCTTTGTCTCAGAAAAAAGGAAAGAGTGTCACCTCATCAGCTCCACAGCGCTGATCATGTTTCTCTGTGGATCTTCCAGGTTGTTTGGAGGTAGTCTTGGTGCGGATGTGCAGGGCGTTCAACCCTCTAAACAACACCGTGCTCTTTGAGGGGAAGTACGGAGGCATGCAGATGTTCAAAGCTCTAGGTAAGAAAGAGTGTGGCTGAGAAAAGAGGGGCTGAGAATGAAATGTAATGATGAAAACCCAGCGCTTCCCTCTGAGGTATTTTTGTTCATCAGCACATGCATGACCAGAATAAGTGTACTGAAAATTTCTCTCTTTTTTGTCTGCCCTTCTTTGTGCTTCCCTCCAAGGTTGTGATGACTTAGTGAGCGCAGTGTTTGACTTTGCCAAGAGTTTGTGTTCGCTGCAGCTGACAGAAGAAGAGATCGCTCTGTTCTCAGCGGCTGTACTAATTTCCACAGGTCAGTACTTCCAAAATAGAGACGGCAGCGTGAATCGAAATGTCGTACCCGCACGTGGGAGGGCTACAAATCACCTCGTCCACTGATTTTTGGCTGTCAGCTGTCTGAAACGCAATTTCTTTTCCCGCGTAGATCGGCCATGGCTGATGGAGCCCCGGAAAGTCCAGAAGCTCCAGGAGAAGATCTACTTCGCTCTGCAGCACATTATGCAGAAGAATCACATGGACGAAGACGCGCTGGCTAAGGTAGGTCAAGTCTTAGCGGCGAGATAAATCACATTAAACGCAGCCCCCGAGGCTCCGAGCTCATGAAGCTTGATCGTACAGGAGGAGATAAATCAAACAGACAGTCTCAAGGACAGTTGGAGCAGGTAAACAACACAAGAAGCTCCACTGCTCCACATACAAAAACAGACTCCTCACCCTTTCCTTGTCTGTAATTTGTCAGTCTAAATTCCCCCCGTCCTTGACCGTGTCTCTCTCTCTCTCTCCCTCTCTCTCCCTCTCTCTCTCTGGCAGCTGATCAGCCGGATCCCAACATTGTCGGCCCTGTGCACGCTTCACACCGAGGAGCTTCAGGCCTTCCAGCAGCTCCACCCGGAAACAGTCAACGTCCTCTTCCCACCGCTCTACAAAGAACTCTTCAACCCGGACCCCAACTCCACCATGGCCATGCCCAAGTGACTGCCTCTGGTCCACACGCAACCCGCGGCGCCGGCGGAGGACCGAGTAAACGCGACGGCCGCGTGTGACGAGACAATCGCGCCCGCGTCGACTGTGTCATCATCGTGGCAACCACATATTTCCGAGCTCCCCCAAGCACAGTTCAGGCTGGAGGGCGCCGAGCCACCTGCTCGAAGCTTAGACTTACCGCCAACAATACTAGGAATGTCCAGCACTTATCCCATCTCGTTCACCGATACAGTCTGAAGAATGTATATAAATGAAACGCACCCTGAGCCCACCACCTTGGGCGGGGCTTCCACCTGTCTCCTGAACTGAACTGACTGACCAGAAATGTACAGACTTTAAGAACATCTAGGAACAATTTTAAGCTGTCGATCTGTTAAGAAAAAAAAAAGTGGGTAAGTTCATTTGATTTGACTTTGAAAAAAAATTGTTTCAGTTCATTTGAGGATTTTTTTTTGTTGTTCTTTTGGTTTCATGTGACGGCATTGTGAGATGAAGACGCTGGATGGGGGAGGGAACTGTGGATTTAGAGAAGCTACTGTAGATATTCTTCTAGTGGAGAGCGGATTCCAGTATTACTTCTTGTTCTGTTAAAAAATAAGTTAGTCCTAATTTAAATATACAGCAGTCCACTGTGGCTGGCTTTACCATGTCTATGTGTTTTTATTTTATTTGATAGTTTCTTGTGTACAGAATTTGTAAAATTGAAACTTGTAAAAGAATACTGGGTTCAAACTGGGAATCGATTTGGGTTTGTCGATATAGAAGCCTTGTCTGGATTTTTGTTCATATTTAAGGAAGGCGACTGCGTCCTTCTGATCAGAAGTTATAGAAATGTAAAGAGAGCATATGAAGGATTTTAAAAAGAAAAAAAAAATAATGGCTACTACTTTTCAATGTGAAGATACATATATACATAAATATTCTATTTTGCAAGAAAAAGAATCTGGCAGATTTGCCATCCTATCAATCATTTATATCTCGCTGCAATAATTACGTCCAATGAAACCTGGACCGCTTTCGAACAATCAACCAGAAACGAATCAACAGAGACCAGGACCTCGCAAACATCCCACACCTCCTCCCAGACTCCCCCGAACCCGGCCCCCCTTTAACTCTTGTGTATCAGGACCTTGACAGCATATTTGGCAGATAGAAGTGACTATGAATCACTACGAGGAAGTGTAAAAAAGAAAAAAAAAGTTTATCCCCCAAAAAAAGCAACAAACTTGAATTTACTTCACGTGATTTCACTCAGAGTCGAGTGCTTTACACCCTCGGCCCTCGATCACTATTTGCACAATCCAGTAGATGGATGTCGATATGAAGGACCCTTTTCTCGAAAGAGCAATAACTTTCACACTGCCTTTCTGATCTCACTCCCCTCCTTCCCTCCCTCCCTGCACTCAGCTGTTCACAACAGGGTAGCAGTTTGAACTCGAATGCACTACGTTTCACTACAGACCTCCGACGCTGTCTGGAAACCATCGCCACAGACAGGCGTTGCAGCGTTTTCAGTGTGATCAAACACTGGCTGAACATGTAGCTTGGTGATCCTCCTTTAGAGCTGCAATGTTGCTTTAACAATTCATACAGGATGGACACGTTATGGACAATCACTGTGCTTTTTTTCCCCATCATGATCAGTTTATTAATTTATTCCCATTTGGCCACTGTGTGAGAACATACTTGCTGTGAGTGGATGATTTATGCAAACAGCCACTAAATGCCAGCGTGCATGAAAAATTGTTCGAGAAATTAACCCCCCCCTTATTTTTTCAAGGTGAACAAATTTATTTATAAAGAATAAGGTGACCCACTTCCCCAACAAAGACAGAGTGGACGTCAACTTCACTTGGGATGTGCTGGATTCAGATTTTGGGTGTTTGAAGCACAAAAATAAGAGATTTTTGTAAGTTTTTTCCAGTGTCAGTTGCACAGTGGCCAAATCGTTCACTGATGAGAGCACAGTCGACATTCGTGTTGTTTCTCTCCGTGTCTGAATGTGTAAATTAAATCGATGCTAAAAGCAAAAGGAACCAGCAACAATTCAAACACTTTGCCGACCTTGTCAGAATCGAGCTCAAAGCTCGACGCTTTGCCGTCGATCCATTCGCGGGCTCCTCAAAGAGTCCAGCCCCACCAACCCCCACCCACCCTGTCACCCCCCCACCCACCACCCCACCCGCCAACAGATCAGAGGCCGGTGACTCTCAAAGACAATCACTTGCTCATTAAGGCTCGATGCACTACGAAGCATCTCTCAGGGAGCAGCTCTTTTTCTGACTTTGCATTAAAAGAGGGTTTAATATTTTTGCAAATCAATGAGAAAAAAAATAATTATGAAAGAATAACTTTTTAGGATAAAATAATGCGTACACACTGCCCGTGTATGCCCGGCAACACAATCTGCCCAGACAAGGCTTTGACAGGTGTATATCTGTGTGTATGTGCGACAGAGCATGAATTCACTGTCCAAATTTCTTTATAGAGCCCAGATTATATGAAAAGCATCAATATGTAGCACAGGGGGACAAAACATAAACAAACAAACAAACAAGCTAAAAAAAAAAAAAGAAAGAATCACACCTTGAGTCAGCGCGCTCTTCTCGTCATCACCTTACGCTCATGTTTACAGCTTATTTTGCTGCTTTGGGGACAGTGAGGGACGTCCGCCAGTCAAGCTGTGATCCGTCACAACGGCCCTGGAACAGTGAAGCTCAACTCTGAATATGAAGTTTTTGTGTGTGATGTTTTTATTTTCCCTTGTTAGACTGTGAATCAGCGGGGGTGGGAGGGGGCTGTGAGGGGGGGGAGGGGGGACGTGCAGGCAGGAACGAGTGGCAACGCAACACTGTAAGTAAGATACTGTAGCAATAAGAACTGGAGGCATTTACTACTGTCATGTTTGCATTGTAAGATTATTTTTTATTTTATTACTATTTACTATTATTATTGTTCTTATTATGACTACTATTCTTCTATTACTATTAGCCTATTGTTGTTCTGTTCTATTTGCATGACGTTTCATTGCAATGAAACATTCGGGGCTTATTTGTGTTTTCTCTTCCCATGATGTTGTGGGTTTCATGGGAGAGGTTTTTTTTGGCCGGGTGGGCGACGGGTTTTAGGGCAAAGTCCACATCAATTCAGTCAGTCAAAGGCTTCTTTTTTTCTTTTTTTTTCCACGAGCTGAACGAATTTTTTAAATAAAAAATTCTCTAATTTATACGGAAGAAATTTCAAAATTTGTCGTTGGATTTGAATTGAACTTTTATGTTTTTCTCAAACCTGAATGTGTGAGTTGGTACAATCAAAAGTCGGCAGACGGCCCTTACTGAACTGGCCCTACTGACCCGGATCAGAGACCCTGAGCCTGCTGCGGGAGGGACCGATGTTGGGGGGGGAGGGGAGGGAGGGAGGGGGGGTCAATTTATTCTGAATGTTATGGAGTAGCCTGTTCAGTGTGAGGGGCTGAACGCATCATGCGCCTTTTACCACTCCATCAACACAGAATGACATCACAGACCGCACAACGACAGTTCGTCGCCAGTCTCTGCGGGCGACTCGGACAAATTGCGCAGACGTTTTTTCATACACTTGGTTTGACATGCATTTCGTACACTTCGTCAAATACACTCCAAACCTCCTTCTCTGGTTCCTGAAGAAAACCTGTGTGAAGCTTACGTGTGAATGTGTGTGAGATGTAAAAGAGAGTGAGGTCATGTTTGCTCTACCAATGCTTTGTGAACTTTTCTTGACGCGATACACATGTGTGCAATTGGAGTAATGTTGAAAATTGTTAATTTATTGTTTAGAATGTCGATGCATCCCAGCAAGAGCAAATAAAAAACAAAATGTAGCAAACTGTAACCTGAAACCTGAAAGGCTCTCCGGCTACAGAACCTCTTTTACACAGGACTAACAAAACAAAACAGCAAAACAAAACAAAAAAAAAAATCAACAGTACCAGACATTTTGTTTGTTTTCAAAGTGCCATAGTTAGTGAGGAGATGAAGGATTGGCAGAGTGGGGCGTAGATGCTTTACTGTGTGAGTTTACATGAGAAACCAATCAAAAAAAAAAAAAAAGGGGAACTCCGAGGAAGACGTGTATTTGATTACACCGACGGTTTTTACATTTTATGCTTTTTTCATTTGACGAGGACTCTGCTGGACTCTGAACTCTAACTCGACAACTAAATCCAACCAACTCTTACTTTTTCATGTGTGCGTGCGCGTGTGTTCGTGTGTGTGTGCGTGTATGTGGTGTGTGCATGCATTTGCAATAAAGAGAGCCACAAACACCTACAGCTGACGGATCGAACTGGGTTGAAGTTCAGAGCTATGCAGGGGCCTTAGTGAGTCCTCCTTTGAGATGTACATACAATGTGAAGGTCTGAAGTGATTTTTGTTAAATTCTATATTTTATCGCTTTTGTAGACATTTTGTTGTGGGAAGAAAAAAAAATAAAAGAAATTTTATGGGTGCATTTCTGCCGTGTCTTTTCTGACTCAAATACACATGTTGTCAGATTCACTTTGTTTCTGAACGAGTTGATTTTTTCTTTATTTCAGCTTCCAATCAACATTTTTAGAACCATTAAAGAAGTGAGAAAAAACAGTTGTATCAAAAAAATCACAATAAAGTTTTTAGCCAGAAAAAAAGGCCGGCGATCGAGCTTCTGCTGTTTTTTATTATAACATAAACAATTTATTTATCTATAATGTGCTGTTATGTACTTTTGCCTGAGAGAATTTACTTAATACAGATACCTAATACTTTTGCACTTTTTTAATAACAATACCATCCTTTAGTGTCCAAGTTGAATTTGCCTCTTTTAAAGCATCCGTCGTAGCTTTCTATGAAAGGATCTGTGAGTAAGCGTGCACCTGTCTTGGTATCGCTCCTCCTCAGTCAAAGGTTACATCCTGGTCTTCATCGTCCTCCCGCTCGTCTTCCTTCGACACCGGCTCTTCCTCGCCGCCGCTCTCGCAGCTGTCCGGACGTTTCCTTAAATCTGAACAACAGAAACATCAGTTAGCGCCATGTCGCTCCAATAACACAGTCATTATCACAAGAAAGAGAATACTGACAGGCCTGGGAGGAAGTCCATGCATCCAGCATGAATAATTTGGTTTGATTTGTTGGAGAAATCTTGGAGAGGACACAAGAAGAGGAAGAGGAAACACAACGCACCTTTGAAATATCAAAACAACTGTGTCTGAATGTTTGTGTTTGTGTGTTTGTTTGCTGGGCTTGTTTGTTTTTGAGCACAGTTTCTTTCCGCGCAGTTATCCTCTAGATGCCGGTATCATGTCTACCCAGAGACGTTAATTAATAGCTAATCAAAGCTAATGTCTCAGCAGCACATCGCCAGCACAAAGACATGATTAATACGTAATCAAAGGCCGTGCAGCACAACGCACAAAGCAGGGCCCACCCCCATGCCTCAAACACTACTGTTGTTATAGAAATAAACGAACACTCGTGGCTTAATTAGCTGGCGGTTGGTGTGTGCTGTCTTCATTTGAAGTTACTGGGGATTTCTCGCGGAGCCAAGGTGGCCTCCCGAGTGACGACACAGAGGTGACATACAAATACACGCATACGCACACACACGCAAGAGAAAAAACAGAAATACTGATGGGGGAAAAAAATTCCAATGTAAATGCAAAGTAGTGTGTGTCACGCACTCAATTATATGAAAGAAACCTCTGTGACCCATCCCTCTGCTCCGTGACACTGATGGTGTTCGTTCCTGACCTTTGAGTCCCAGCCTGCGACAACAGACCCCGCAGGAGTGCTTCTGCAGGAAGCCATTGATAGCAGCATCGCCAAGGTTATCGGGACCAAAGAGCATCTCGCTCCTGCCACCACTGCAGCAGAGTCCCAGAGAGCATGAAACAAGAGGAAACGTTTCATCTTCATTCTGTTTACTTCATCACTGATTTTCTCAGAATTACATCTGAAACCAGATGTTAGAAAGAAACATTTGGCAGATCTTATTACTGTACCTTTGGTCATCTGCCATAATAACAGTTGGATCCGTCAGCTCCTCTCCCACACCTGTGAATAGCACAACAAAGACTTGAAAAACAAACAAACCAAGCAAGGGGAAAGAAAGCACACATGCTCCAATAGAGCCGAATTTCGCATGCATGCCAGGAGCACACATGTAGTAAAAGCATGTGCCTTGTATGTCGAGGACAAGCAGCTCTCGGCGCGAGTACTCAAAGGTCCAGTGGGAGAAGGCCAGCAGCATTTCTTCCAGTGAACAGCAGGGGGTGATCTCCTCCCCCGTGTTGTTGTTGTATTTCCTGAAGTCTCCAGACATGTTTCTCTCGATGGTCAGCCACTGGCCGTTCGAATGCCAGAGGACCAGAGACACATCTAGAAATCTACAATTCAAATGAACAAAAAAAAAAAAGTAATGTGTTACAGATGCACTTAGACAGACATACACAGAGTTATGTTCACTGAAAAATACTGAAAGAACAGCAACGAAACAAACCTTGGCGAGTGATGCATGTCCTCAGGCTTGACCTGGTTAAACACCTGCATCATCTTCTGGGCTGCTCTTTGTTGCTGGATTTCCTTTAGAAAACAGAAGTGCGTGAACATGAGTTTAAGTCGATCAGTGGCCAAGCTTTCATTTTTTTGCTTATATGCATTTCAAAGGGTTGTCCGTGTTCTCACCCTTAAACAAAGCTGCAGCGCCGTGCTGCCATGGAAATATCGCTGCCACGCACGGACCACCTCCTGCCTGAAGGCTTTGACGATGTAGATCAGGCCGGGTTTGAGCACTTCCTGTTCCGCCCAGGTACACAGCATCCTGCAGCCCCGCCGGAGGCCTCCGTCCAGGGAGCCCTCTTCACTGGAGAGGGGCTGCAGCAGCGCAGAGAGGCCTCGTGACGACCAGGAAGACACTGAGCATTCGGGAGCTGCATCGCACGGGACTTCGTCCAGCGTGTAGATGCTCACCTCCTCACCTCCTGCCCGGAGAGAAGAAGATTAAAAAGAAAAGAAAAGAAACAAGGGGAGTGATGACAAGATGATTAAGGGACGACAAACTGCAGAAGATATTTACCCATAATGGAAACAGGAGTGAAAGGGATGGTGTGAGCCAGTCTCATCAGATTGTTTCTCTCCACGGCTGTTTCGGCAGAAAGGTCATGGTTAAACTTAGATATGAGCGTTCAAATACACTATAAATGTTAAAGGTATAACAACAAACAATAATGTATAACAGGTATATACAACAGGTATAACAATAAACTGACACATTATTCTTCATACTATGTAAATACCTGCATAGTGTGGATACAAGTTGTCACTGGACTGGAACGATGAAGTTTTGGCTGCAAAAAGAAAAAATTAAAGTGAATGTGTGATAATCTGACATGTTAACAACGTCACCTGACAGAATTTTTATCAAAACTGTGCTAAAACGTACCTTCAGGAGCCATGACACTCTGTAAACTGCCACAATTACAAAGAGAGAAAATCAATAAGTTAGTATTAGAATAAAGTGGGTTTAAATGCATTGTATTTGGGGGAATGAAGGGAGACTTACGAGGGTCGGTGGCTCATAGATCTGGCCCAGCTGTTCCAGGCTGAATGAGTTGGGCTCCACATATCCTTGATGTCAAAGCAATGAAAGTCAGATTGATATCATAGTACACATAAATGCCTGTATATTTTCTCAGTCTTTGTAATGTTGTATATAAAACACAGCTTACCTGATGAGAAAGAACCTGCTTCTGCAATAAATCTATAGGTTCAAAATCTGAAAAAAACCAACAAAAGTGTTTGACAAACCAGGCTGTATGCATATTATGCACGGCATATATTACCACAGTTGCTTGTTTTATTTATATGCTGGGCTGGTTGCATAATAATTTTGTGAAATGAATCTTTTTCATGACAAATCAGCGGGGTAGCTCCATTATCATTTACATCTCTGCCTCGAGCCACTGAGCACATATAGCCGACTGGGTGATGCAGATGTGCTCAGTGTGAGCGAGGCTGTTGTCCCTTACTGAGCTGATTGAGGCTGGTTGACGCTGACCAACATGTGGGCTCTCCTCTCAACCTCTGAGGCCGCCTCCAGGATGCGTCAGACGAATGGGACGGCACGTTGACCTGAAAACAAAAGATTGAAAGAGATCCAGCTGGAGGAACACTGAACACATAAAAAGACACTGATTAGAGATTCACTTTCATGATTTGTTGGATCTTATTGAATCCCCATGAAGACATTTCAGTTTTATTGACTTCAGTAGAGTTTGCAAAGGATAACAGATTAATGTCACATTACAGCATCAGGACTCCTTTCTTGTATCTTCACCGTCTTCCTGTTCTGGCCTTTGGACCTGCCGTCCAAAACGTGCATGAAGTCAGAGGACCTGGACCACTCTGCAAATACAACAGAAGACTCAGCATGATCATTTGGGGCCACGAGGATGAAGTTCTGCTGACACAAAGGAGGATATTGAATATCATTACCTTGGCTCCTGCTGCAGTGTAGCAATGTGTCCCCCTTGAAGCTCCTCCCACCAGACAAACCGTCTTTGCTCAACGGTTCATTGAGAGAAGGAAACGATCCCCTCATCGGAGTGAGAGGAGATCCAGAGAAGGTCATGTTCTCCATGCTGGAGGACAAAGACCTGCAGAAACCATAAGGGCGGTCTCTGGGCACACACGCCCACCTGGGGGATTTCATGGGTCTTCTCCACTGGCTGCAATATCTGGGCTGAGAACTCGGTTGGCCGTCATCCAGAGAAAAGGCGGGATTTATCAGACCCTCTGGGACGTCTCGTGGATCAGAAAGAAGGAGAGCGCCGCTCGAAGCCCTGCTCCCTCCTTTGCTCGACTCTTGCTGCCGTGTCTCTTCATCTTTCTGCTCTTCCTCTTCTTCACCTCCCTCATCCTCCTCTTCTTCTCCCTCTTCCATGGAGGTTTCCTCCTGACTAGGATATAGGTTTGGGTCACATGTCCAGAGTTTGTGATATGGCGACTCCAGTCCTCTGGGGGAAAGAGGAGACGCACAGCGGGACGGTTCATGGAATTCAACAGGAGCCTGATCCTGAAGACCGGGGTGAAATCCAGCACTGGACAAGTGTGAGAGGGAGGCGGGTCGATACAGTCCCATCAAGCTCTCATGAGAACGGGCTTTGGTAGGCAACTGCAGTTCCTAAAAAAGGGTCACATGTCAATCTCTTGATAATACACACATGCATATAATTAAATGAAGTCTAACTTTTATTCATTTAAATCTCCCTTTAGCTTGTCGCCCCCTAGAGGCTAAGATCAGACATGCAACACGACATGAAATGTACCTCCTCGGTGTGTTCTCGTCTTGCACCCCTGCTTCCCCTCGCTCCCACATGAAACTCCATCGAAGGTCGCCTACTCACTGCCAGGGTGCAGCCCTTCAGCAAAGAAGGCGGTGTACTTTTACACGACTTGGCCATCAGCCTCCACATGTGAGGGCTCTCACAGTCTGCTCCGCTCCTGTGTGGGAGGCTCCAGCTGTGGGGGAGGATGTGGCGCGACGGTGCGACGACTCGGCACTGGGCCAGGCGAGCCTCCTCCTGATGGAGGCTGTCGGAGGCGGAGAGCAGAGTCAGGGTGTCCACGGAGAGCACCGACAGGTCCTGGAGACGGCCCAGCTGACAGTCCAACTCGGACAGGCTGTCCTGGATGAAGAGGACCTTCTCTGAGACGTCCCCCACCATCCTGCACATCTCCTCTGCTCTGTGAAGGGAAATGATCACATGGTAACTTGAGCGTCACACCACTGTTACAACGTGGCTCACTCTTTTGAAACAACAGTGGATTATGTGCCAAGAAAATCCACCATCACTGATTAAAAAAAGCAGAAGGTATTTTCAATTCTGCAAGATAGTGAGACAGTGTTGCGTTTAAAAGACACAGGGCAGCCTGTACTCCTGCTGGACATGAAGCGATAGGATCACCAGTCCAACCTTTCAGCTGTGGCTCTGATCCGGTTCATTTGACTGCTTTGGGGTCCTTCACTCTTCTCATGAAAATAGGCATCCACACAGCTTTCCTCAAACTCGTGCAGCTTTTTGCAGTCCTCACGGCCCAGATAGAGCTCTAGAAAAGACACGTACAACAAGAGAAGTGAAGTTCTGGTCTTGTTACAGTTGGCATTGATAGCATTCACTGAACACATACATGAGTTGTACTCACTGAGTCCAGAGCATCTCTCTGCCTGCTCATCGTCTCCCTTCAGCTTCCTGTAGATGGCCCTCAGTCCTGACGCCATGTGACTGAGGAGGATGAGAGGCGGGGGGAGCCACGGCCTCTCCAGATAGGTCATGATGTATCGATAGCGGTTATACCTCCACAGCTTGTTCGATGTTGACGACATGTCGAAGTAGATGTTGCTGTTCCAAGAAAAAAATAAATCTGTTAACTTACTGCATTTGTGACCCTTCAACCATGACTTTCTTTCAAAAGTATCCTTACTTAAAAAATGCGATGAGGATGTTGACCATGATGATGTACTGGAAGAACAAGTAAACCGCCTGCAGGAATGGAGTGAGGAAGGATGCAGGAGGACACGGCTGCCCGTCATCGCATGCTGTCGGCACAAGCAACACAGACACACACACACACACACACACACACACACACACACACACACACACACACACTGGTAAGGGTTGTGGGTTCGGTGGTGGGAATTGGTTCAGTTTTTCTTCAGCTACATTTAATCATCCAAACTACCAGTAAAACCAGGTGATTCATCTCTAGCCTGCAGTCAGCACCAAATACCATCATGTGAATGCAATAAAAGCAAACATCAGTGACTGAGGAGATCGTGGCTGAATGAATGACCTGAATATATTAGGTAAACAAAGGATGAGAGGCAACTCAACCTTGCAGCAATTTGTCATTAAACACTGAGAAGAGAAAAGTGACCAAAAAACCAAAGGTTGGACTGTGACTTATGTAAACAGTGGTTAATATTCATCTAGTGTTTTCTTCTGAGCCACTAACGATTAATCTCAGTTGCGTAGACTTCTCCATAAATCATCCAGTAGGGCTGGAACACGACGTCTCGAGCCAGACTCCAGGACGGCTCCTCGTCTGGGGACAGGATGGCTTTTCTGGATATGCCGAAGCTCAGCAGCACGATCGCCATCATCACCACGATGAAGAACATGTTGCTGGTCTGGGCAGATAGAAAGAATGGAGCAAAATGGTGACTGAAAGCCATTTTTGTTTCCTCTACAACACTAACAAGCCTGTACCTACCATCTTGGTGATCATGGTGAGGTAAGGCCCAGCGTGCTTGTTGACAGCGAGCAGATCCATGACCCTGACGAACCAGAAGATGATGTCCAGACAGTAGGCGATGCGTCCGGCCGTCCTGTAGGGATCAGGGTGCCATCGCATTGCCAGGCCCGCCAGAAAGAGGAGGATGGCAACGAAGTCGGAGATGTTCCAGTACTCCGAGAACCAAATCTTCAGCTTCTGACTCAGCTTCCTGGGCTCAGACATGATCACCTAAAAAAGAAATTAGACCATCTGCATTACCTGCGCTGACCTACCCATCAGAAATTGTTTCTACTTATTCAGTTTTATCTCCAGCGTGTCTCGCCTCTCTGGTTTTCTCCGCTGCGGTAGATAAGATGTAAGCTGTGACCAGCCACTCCTGAACACTGGGGTGTTCCTCCATCCTCACCAGGACCACAAAGGAGAATAACATCAAAAAGGCCAAGTAGGACATCTACAGTTGAGACAGATGAAAGAATCGCACAAGGATCAGAAGCAATGATAACAACATGCGTCAAACATCACACTTGGCGCATCAAAGAGAAGGGCCATCAGAGCAACGTGTGTTAGAGAAGATAAATATTTCACCTTTTAATCAACAGAAACAGAGAAATGCCACCTACTGTGTGAAACCAGAACTTGACAACAGGAGCCGTGTAGAAATCGTAGAGTCTTCTGATCCAGGACAGACACAGCAGCGTTATGGAGGACATGGTTTCTGCCACCGGACCAAGACATTTGTTTTGGAAGGACGAGCCCTGCTCTGCATCCTGACCATCCTGTGGGAGCAGCATGATTAGAATGCAGCTAGATTGTATGGGTACAACTCATTGGTACACGACTCGCGCTGACTTTACCGTGCAATCAGTTCCCTCGGATGCTGGAGCCGACTTCACTGAGTCCAGACCAAATGGCATCGTCTCATGCGTCTGTGGCACGTGGCACATCTCAGCTTTGCTTTTAAACTCCAGTAGCAAGATGGCAGGAGGCAGAAGGAGACTCAGAATGATCTGAAACAGGAAGAAGAGAGTCAGAAGTGTGTGTAGAAGACATACTGTACAGGAGGCACCAGATTTGATCGATTTCATATCAGATGCCTTTTTTCCGATGTATCCCAGGTTTACCTTCAGAAAGGAGTTTTTCTTGTTGAGTGGCCCGGTCCACAGATCAGTCAGGAGAGTCTGAGTGCAGGAGTGCGACACGAATGGTCTGTGACAGGAGGACACGGCCATCTGCAGACAGGTGAAGTGGCTCCAAGCCTCCATCTCCGAAGTCAACAGCTTCATGGCCATTTGCTCGTTCTGGCGAAACGCACAATCCAACACGTCCACGGCCAGCTGGCCAAACTCACTGAGAGAAGCAAACAGGGGAGACAGGCCGGCGTCAGAGCAACTCTCACGTTAGGTTATAAAATTCATAGATAGGATGTCTTCACTGCAAAAAGTTGGGAGGTTACTAGTTCATTACTAGTTACTTTCAATCAAACCACCTTCAAAACAAGACATGGAGAACATGCAAACTCTAGAAAATAGAATTGAAAGGGTAATATATGAAGATAAGCCTATAAAATGTTAATACTGTGTTATTTAAATCACAACTGACTACAGATGCTGCTTTAAAGAGGATTTTTGTAACTAAACGTCCCTTGATTTTTCCGACATGTCTGCATACTCACAGTGAATAAGTCTTGAAGCGCTCTATGACGTCGTCGTCCATGCTGCTCTGCCGCGCTTCGAAGGCCATGGAGCGGTAAAGCTTGCAGGCCACGGTGGCCCGAGCCAGAGCTTCCTCTCCGTGCTGCCAAAGGAACAGCGCCATCTGCTGCCGCTGGAGCAGCACGGCCCACACGAACAGGTCGTTGAAGTTGAAGGAAACCAGGAGCGAAGCGTCACACAGGCCTGGACTCGCCGTCGCCTCCCCACCGCCCCCCGGCGTCGCATCTTGATCCTGCAAAGAAAAGCAAGAGGTAAGAGTGACAAAATGGACAAACTACGAGGAGGTGGAGGAAATGCTTTCTCTAAAAAGTGAGTCAACACTCATGAAACATTGATATATTCAGCCTTTCAGTTTGAAATAACCCCAAAAGGCATTTTGAGTCAACCTTGCGTTTGTAGGGCTGAGCTGTCCTGAAGAACTGCAGGTCCTGCAGACTCCTGCTCCCTCCCAGTCCCAGCCGGTGTTTGGAAAAGGAGGCAGTGCTGTCTGCTCTCCCCTCCTGCAAACAAGAAAAGCGCTTCATTTATGAGAGAACTATCCGAAATCAAACTCTTGACGTTTGATGGCAGGCAAGACAGAAGTTTGTCGGTGCTCACTTTGTCCTGCATGCGGTTGTATGCAGCTCGGAAGTGCTTCCTTGTGTAGGTGCTGCGGTACGCTCCTCCGATGAGGTACTCTATAGCAAGGCCCATATCGATGATGGAAAGACGGTAACCGATGGGGAGAGAAGTCTGTGGAGAAACACAGAAAATACAGTTATTATGCTGCACATAGGTGGATCGACAGTGCACCAAAAAGCATGTCTGTATATGTATTATAAGTTATGGTTATGTATAGGATGATGATGATGATAATGATAGAGCTGCCAGGCACGAGGGAGAAGAGGGAGACCAGTAGAGAAGAGAATGCAGAGAGGAAAGAAATGCAGACAAGTAGTGAGAGGAAGGAAGGCACAGAAGACAGAATGTGTAGGAGGCAACTATATCAGGAATGCTGAAGAAAGAAGAAAACATAATGGAGTGTATTAAGCCTACAGGAAAGCTCCAAGTTAAAACTTACCTGCTTTGCATCTTCGACGAGGTGGTGTAGGAAGCGGTGTGTCTGTCCTTGTGGCTGAGGAGAGAAAAATGTGGCTTATTGTTTCGAATAAGCAACGGACAAATATACACAGCAGCATTATGCGAGGAGAAAAAAAAGCTGCAGCAGCTCAGTGATTGTCAGGCTGCTTCATAGCGGGACTCATTCTTCATGCAGATTTATGAATAAGTAAACAGGCTTTAAGGGACGCAAGATAAAGGAAGTTTGGAGAAAGCCGAGTGTGAAAGTAAGACAAAGAGTTCTGAGATTTCAGAAGCTTCCCCCAAACAACAGAAACAATTCCCTGAATGCAATTGACCACGAAAACACGAAGCAAAACACTTACAGTGCGTCATTGTGATTTCAATCAAAGCTGCCGTTTTGGAATTCGTGTTTCACGAGTGACAAACAAAAGCAAAGAATTGCTCCTGTTTGTATAGTGAAGCGAGAGCCGGGGGACAACAAAGGAGGGAACGGCACAGCAAGATAAAGAGAAGTGCTGCGGGGTGGGAAGGCCTCCCTTTGGAAACAAGTCGAGGATCACACGTTTTCAAACAAGAACTCATGAAGTCGGTATGGTAAACATTTAAAAGTGAATAGTTGAAGATGGTATATTTACTATGTTGTAGAGCTCCTCGAGGCGATCCACGGTGAGGAAGCGGCTCATGGTCATGCCGTTGTCAATAAGCAGCTTGACAAAACTGACACGGTCCATCACCAGAGCGTCCAGCATGGCTTTCTCCAAGGAGCCCACCTGCATACAGCAAAATAAACGATCAACAAGATGAACAACAAAAAATTCTCTTTTTCCCAGTTATTAATTTGCAGCGAGTCCTAAATTTGCAGCACCAGTTCCACCTGGGAGAGTTTACCTGCCAGTGCTGCCCGTACACCAGGACATCTTTCTGAGCTATGTCAGCTCGGTCCCAAGCCAGCGCCATGCTCAG
The DNA here is from genome assembly GCA_032274765.1 of Malacoctenus tetranemus. Classification (NCBI taxonomy): domain Eukaryota; kingdom Metazoa; phylum Chordata; class Actinopteri; order Blenniiformes; family Labrisomidae; genus Malacoctenus; species Malacoctenus tetranemus. The sequence continues at coordinate 4,853,457 of JAUESF010000012.1, read as the reverse complement.
CTGCTCTGCAGGACTGGCCTTAGTGCCTGTTGGGGAGTTCAAGGGTTAAAAAAGCTCAAACTCGAACTTTAACTTGCCAAAGCAGAAAAGTGTCGCCTGTCACATCCGAAAAGCGACGGAATCAGAGCGAGTGTACCTTTAAGAGCAGTGCTCAAAATAGCCGCATCTGATGCCAGCTGGTCGTCAGACTCTGAGTCAAAGATGGTAATCTGTTGTTGAAAGGCAAAAAAAAAGGGTGAACAATGGCTTCAAAATCTACACACCCGATGCAAAACGCTGGATTACTCACAGACTGTCGATGATCCACACACTGCAGGAGAAGAGAGTAGAGATGAGAAGCTTCTGTCTTGTCAACGCCGAAGACGTGTTCGATCCGGACCAGGAAGTCCTCCTCGATATCAGCATCCAACTGCCTGAAACGGCATCATTTTGAGGTGTGTATTCGATTTTATGTGTTTGGCTGTTTAGGTCATTCAATTATGTGACTAAAGCTTATTGTGGCTCTTTGTAAAAAGAAGAAGAAAAAAAGAAAACAACACAAACTTAAGTTTGTGAGTTGAAATTTCAAGTTGTGAATTAGTCTCGAAAAAGAAAAGGGTTGACATCTTTTGTCACCATAACTTGTAACAGCACAGTACAAGATGTTTTTAACACACAGGTAACTAAAACTCAAAGAAATCCTGCCTTCGTCCTTCAGTCCACTGAAGGAGTGGTGTGCACAGAGAGCATGACGTACCTGTCGTTCGCAGTCTGCTTGTGCAAGAAGGCGAGCAAGTCAGCAGCCCTGCCCGACCCTTCAAACACAAACACAGGCACCGGGGGGACGTTGCTGACATATTCCAGCACTGTGGACACAATCGCGAGGCCTCCCTCCACCACCACACACACCACGGGGACTCCCTGTTTCAGTCCTACAAAGCACAAATGTAAAGATGGTGATATGTCATCAAACTGAGTCCACTCTCTGTTCACCGGCCCACGCTCACACTCCCAGACTCACGGGGATGTATTTTTTGCGACTGGATCTGTTTCTCCAGCTTCTTCCTGGGACTGTGCTGACAGCCGTACTTTCCCAGCGTCCCGTCATCCACCAGCAGAAAGTGGGAGTGAAACCCGTTGAGACAGGACCTCTTGCTCAGAGGGTTCCCCAGCGGTTGGTAAGGCCTGAACACCTGCAATGATGTGGAGAGTTGTGGTGTGTCAACACAATCAAACCCCTCTGTAAGTCACAGAGAGCAGCTTCAGGTGGAAAAACGAGGCGCTTCACTGACGTCTCTGCCTATCAGGTCCATGTTATTCTCAATCACTCCCCACGGTGTGATGCCAACTGTGTTTCTCTTCCTCAGGTCGTGGCCTCCAAAGGTTTTCACTGCTTCGCCTACATACTTAGACACACCTGAAAAGTGTATAAAGAGCAGCGGATTTACAGTTATGCACAGTATGCTGTCACACCCTGCAGATTGTGACAAGACTTCAAATTCAAAGGGGTAAAGGATCAGAAGTTTCTTTTCACAACATATAGAAAAATGCATGTAACATCCCCAAGACATGCTAAAAAATGTGTTTTTACTTCATGTGATATGATAAAGTTCTCATCTTAGTTCACAAGTAGTCTGAATGTCAACCCTGTGTGAATATTCTCACCTGTATTGATGCCGTCAGTGAGGATCCACGCGCCTGTGCTGAGAGCGGCCGTCATCAGCCCCTTGCTGAAGGCCTGCTTGACCTTCGGGGAAAGGTGAAAGTTCTCTGAGCCCCCGTGGACGGTCAGGAGGAGTTTGGGTCTCTCCATCTGCCACTCCCTCAGCATCAGCTGGAGCAGCGCCTCAGGCTTGGAGTCCACAGCGACTCGGACGTACTGGACAGACACAGAGCCGTCTGGGATTAGAGAGCACGTCGCTCTTTCATTTGGTACTGCTGGTTCGATTGTTTTTGCCACGACTAATGCTGTTTGTATCTATAGTTTACAGTCATTGACAGTCAGAAGAATCTATAAAAGAAGTTGTAGCTGTCTCATTCAGCGACCTGCCAGACCTTTGCTCGACACACGCGTGTCGCGGTGTCTTCAAAGTCCACAGTCCCATAGGCGTTGGTGGGACTGGCCGCGGTGTGGAGCTCTACCGACCAGTCCTCCACCACGTCCTGTCCGGGACCGGGATAGAAGGACACAGGAGGAGGAGAGTCCTGCCAAGAGTGTTCGCACATCAGCCGGCCGCAGCAACATCTGGGACAGGGAGAAAAGAGATAGGACAACGTTCAGTGTTGAGAAAAAGCAGAGTCACAGCGCTGCTCCTGGCTTTTTGATTCAAAAAGCTGTCAACCAGCTGAGGCTTCCAGAAGCTTTCAACTTTCAATCGTTATTTTCTTTAACTTTTTCCTGCATATGTCTGTCTGTGGCTCAAAGTGCCATAAGAAAAACGCCCATGATTTGTGACTTTCAGCCTGTGAGAAATTTTAATTTGGCATTTCCTTGAGATTACTTAGGCATGATGTGAGTTGCCGCAATAATTTCTCAACACTTCCTGTCTTTCATCTTCTCTCCCCAGCTTCAATCATCCTTCAGGACCTGCCTATTCTCATTTTACAGCCCAAATATTCACGGTTTTCTTCTCATCCATTCTTGAATCCACTAAACTGCTGATACTGTTTTTTAACATGCCATAATTGTAATGGAGAGAAAAGGTGGTAGAAAATAACAACAACTCAAAAATAAAGACATCGATGAAACGTAAACTCTTTAAGGAACCAGGGTGTGGTTTCAGGTTGTTGTATCACAGTTTGACAAAGAGAAACAGAGAAAGACCATGATTTTTACCTTATCAGGTTTTGGCACACTTGACAGACTGGATTACATCTGTAAGAAACAGGAAATAATGTTTTATCAAAGAAGCCACATGGTTCCTATTGAAAGGCAGGAAGGACTGAATGACAAATAGCTCCGCTCTCAGAGAAGCAGCAAGTAAACATTGTTCCGAACAAAACACGACGCGCCAACCAAACAAAACAACCTCCAACTTTTTCTGTGTGTCCTAAGTTATTTTACTCTAAACATCAGTCAGTCTGTGCCTGTTTTACCGGTGCAGGTCCCAAGACGAAGGGATGAACTTCACACACTCCCTCTTGGAGAAGGTTTCCTCGATCCAAGACTTCCGAGGCTGAAACAAGAAGGAATGATGTTTACTTACAGTCTGCCAGCTCACAAACAGGCAGCGTCCGGTTCAAATGAACACACTCCTCTTGGATGTGCTCAGCAACCTTCTCAATGAAGCTCATCTCGGTGCCGGCAGCTGTCTAACAGATGCTGGACATGGATTCAAGTGCGGGTCCCGCCGTGTCACACTCCGGCTGCTCCCTCAAAGAAACACTGACAGGATGTGAGTATTGTTCGTCGACCTCCCTGTTCCACTTCACAGAGATATTTTCTGTCAGTTTCCCTGAGTTTCTTTTCTGAGGCTGCTCTCCTTTACCCAGACAGAATTAACAATGGCCTCAGCTGAGAGTACAGTTGGTCGGAAACACGCACACACACAAACACACACACACACACATCCCTTTCCTGAGTTTAGTCCACATGGTCAGAGGGCTGCTGGACCCCCTCCCTCAGACAGGCTGCACACAGGGACAGAGTATTCACAGGGGGGTCAATGGGCACAGCTGAAATTCAGGTGCTTTCTCAGCATGAAAATACAAGGTTGCTTTGGGTTGGGTTTTTTTTCCACATTGCCACGTTTTAATCAGCCAGTTTACCAAAGTCAAAACACAGAAAAACTTTAATTGCCCAATAATGCATCAAATCAGAAAGTATATCTGTGTCTGCCTCTGAAGAAAAGAGATATATTAAATTCAATCAACTCTGTGTTTGCAGATGAAAGCAGGACTTGGCTTGTTGTGTTGCCACACCCTGCTTGCCATACAAGGGGGTGGGGGGTCGTAACTTGCTAAGACCAGCTACAAGCATGTTAAACTGTACCATACAGTGATTAAATGTGTAGTCTAATATAAAAAAGGTTTCTACTCACACAACTTGAAAGTTTATCCTGTCTCCATGCATGTTAGACTCATCCTGCATACTTTTAGCTGCTAAACCTTTAGGTAGCTGCTAGTAGTTAGCATTAGCCTCCACGTGTTTTTTATGGTACACTGGTAGCTGCTAATAGTGTAATAATATTAGATTTATTGAAGATAAGCCTGTTTTGATAAAAGCCACATCGTTCATTATTTTGCTCTGTCTTCATTTCGGTGCTCAGACTCAGATTCGAAACACCATTTTTGTGTTTTGTCAGTTATAATCCAACAATTCCATTGGATTTAGTACATTGTACAATATGTTTGACTTCACTCCCTCTTTACACAAACTTCCTTGCTCTATTTTTCAATGCTTAACCTAATGATAATGGAGCAAAAAAAGAGTAACAGAAAATCTGAAGTATGCATAGAAGATCCTCTGAAATACTGTGGTTATTCATTTAAAAGGCAAACTAGTATGCACTGTAATGAGACAAAATTGTACTTGCATTACTTATCAATGTGAAACTTCAAAAAGAAGTTAATTTTTTTTAAAAAACCATCTTAGCTCACCTTCCTGTTTTGGTAAACATGAAATTAACTGAAAAACTTATATTATTTCTGTATATTTGCCAACTGCTGCAGATCACTAAATAAATGTAAAATCTTCTATATAGTTGTATCATTAGCTAGCTTCTCCAGTGAAGGCGTGAAACGGTCAGAAAGATCATTCTTACCATGGCGACACTCGGTTGAACAGCTAAAGAGAGACGTTGAAGTGGAGGTCTTCAGTCAGGTCCCACCACTTCATCGCTGCTCTCCCGCCGACGACTCGCTGGCCTTTTTTATCAGCCTGAGGTCCAAAGGGCAGGGAGAGCCGATCCGGGGAGCCTTGAGGAGTTCACGACCTCCTCCTTCAAACACACTCAGACTCTGCCCACTCTGCTCTGGGTGAGCAGCTCCCACGTCTCCACCGGAGGGAATCAGGTTCAATCCAGCCCGAGAACGAAGCTGGGCTTAAACTTAAAGTTGGACCTCACGTTTTTGGACCCTGTGAACAATTTGAAACTACTGAATAGTCATGTTTGTCCATCTGTTTTGCTCAGGGAGGTTAAGTAATCATCTGAATGAAGTCTTTGTGTTGAGGTTATGGGCTCTAGCAGCAGGCTGTCAGTTTTCTCCACTCATATTCTTTGTATAAGTTTCACCAAGTATTGCTCATAAGTGACGCCATGCTGCTGGCCTTTGTTTACAGCCAATATTTCACCTGATACTCTCCAGATGCCTTCAAAGATGCAAGATGTTGGAATTAAATTTTATACGACTGTTTTAATTCCAACATTAAATATTACCTCCATGGTTAATCATCTGAACAGATTCTAGCTAAACAGATTCAAATATGTTGTGGATTAGTGTTCATGGATTAAAGAAGCAACAGTGTTTGTTATTCAAATGCCTCAATAAAAAAAGATAATTTGGGTTTTTTCCCCCCAAAGCTGCTCAATTATCAAACTGTAGCAAAGCCTTTGACTTCTTCCTTTATTTCATGCAAACAGTCCACAAACACATGATTTTGGTTCATATCATTGTGAATTATTTACTTCTGAGACAAATTAAAAAGCTGACTAAAAATTAGAGTAAACAATATTTATCCTTTTTGTTTTCTGTGCTTTTTCGCTCCCAAACAGATTGATAAAATTGTAAGTTCATCAAAAACATGATGAACCACTTTATTTCCAATGGCTGTAAGAGTTTCAATGAGCCACACAGTCAAAAAAAATGCCAAGGCAATCGACGCTGAAGATTTCAATGAGGTGCAAAAACAACGTACATTCTCAACATCTATCAGAAAGGATTGTTCCAACCTATTTGTGGTAACAGAACATAAAGTTATGCGCTTGTTTTGTATAAAACAATGTTTCACTATAAATGAGTAAAAAACAGAGGTAAAAACAACATCCTGACATCCCTCTACACAGGTTTACTAAAACATCACCACTGTAGGAGCATTGATGTTCTTCTATCACAGTCTACAGGATTTCACTCCAGCCTGGAGGTTCACCAAAACACGTGTGTCTCCAACAAGCACTTTGGAACAGCTGATGCTTAAGCCGCCTCTTGATCCAATCCAAGCAATCTTCGTTTGTGCTTGACGTGTCCATTCACTAAGAAGCATCGTTCTCTCCTCCCGCTTGGCTAACAACGGGACTTGTGTGACCTCCTCAGGTCTCCATGGCCTCAGAGGAAACAGCTGAGTCTCTGGATTTGGACTTTTCCTTTGTTTTTATGTCCTCCGTTGCATCTTCCAGCAGTGACAGGTCGAGCTCAGGCAAGGGGACCCTCCAGAATTGGAAGGAGTTAAAAGAGGAGTCCTCACTGTCTGTGACTCCACCAGCCTGAGAACAACAACAAAAGGAATGTAAGAACAAACTAAAGGAAAACATTTAGAGTGGCTCAAACTAATCAAACAATGTTTCCTCCAAACAGTTAGTCAGCTCGATCTTTTCAAAACGTTCAGGCGACATAAGCAAAAAGGCGGGTGACTGCTGCCATCAAGTGGACACTGTCCGTTATTACATCCTCTTTCCTTTATCAGACCCCAGCATCTTCGCAGCAGGACAATACTCTTTGTCGTACAGTTACTTACTTCAGAGATGATTTGAGAAGTGGTCGTCTCTGTCTCAGGGTCCATCCGCGGTCGTTTCGTGCAGTTTGTGGCTGCGTAGGATGGGCTGTGTCGTTTCTGGAAACTTCCAGAAGTGGGCACACTCGGAGCATTTGCCGCACAATTCGTGGCCTCGCACGGCGGGGGTTTGGGATAAAGTGTCGTCCCCTCTTGCTTCTCCATGTCTGGAGAACAGCGCGGCCTCTTACCGCAGCGGCTGCCCAACAGAGCGAGCAAGGAAGGCGGCGGGACCACGTTTGTCAGCGGCGTGTCAACACAGCATGGAGGCGGAGCGCGGCACCGTTTGGAGGGAGACTCGTGCAGCAGGATGTCTTCAGTGCGTCTCTTTGCCATGAACGACCGTTCCCGTCTGCGCGTCACGGAACCACCTCGCAGTCAACCGGCTGCACGCTAATCCCCCAGCGTGCAAATACCCGGTAAAACCCGGCTTTGATGCTGCAGGACGATGCGTTCAGGTTCCGTCGCATAACATTGTGTGCCGGAAATACAGTGAATGATCGGCACTCCAAAGAACCAATCAGGCCTGATTACAACTGTATAAACCCGCCCACCACCCTCCCTCTTCCGGTAGCGGCATATTCATCTTTTCATTCGTTACGTTTGAATTCACGATGAGTTTTTGGGCATTTTTACTGTGCGTGGGTGCTTTGTTCTGATTCTTCCTCATACCTTCATCCAACTAGATGCAAATTATTTTATAAAGCACAACGTTGGCTGCACTTGCTTTACTTCTAATCTATATATAGTATGACAGTAATGAGTTCTGGGATCGGTAACTGAGATCAAGCACTTTTCCTTTTACATTGAAATGTGGTAAAATCAGAGATCTGTAATTATTTTTAAAAACAGTTTGCTTTATTACAAAGTATGATTTAAAAAACAAAGTAGATGAAAGTCATTTTCAACTTTAAAAAACAACTTTTACCTGAAAAGTTGAAGGGTGACTAATGCGAATGAGTAAATGAAAATATTGGCAGCAGACATCAAAAAATAAATACATTTCGAGAGCAGATGTTCACACAATTTGCTTTGATGCACACACACAAACTTTCAGGCAGTGGATATCAATGGGCTGTGAGCTTTCAATAGTAAAGGATTAATGAAAATCTGCATGGCTCAAACCATTACAACAAAGGCAGCAAAAAGGTATCGAGGAATCTCAAAGTCATGGATGGAGAGCTGGGAAGTATTCTTTCCCTCAGATGTCACGGATATTGTAGTACTGCAAAAGTTCATACTACATTCTACATTTGAAGCCATATTCAGGTGCTCATGTTTTCCTTCAAAAACAAGGCCGACACTGCTCATTTTCCCAGGAGGACCATGATGAAAAAAGGACCAAAAAGAAAAAAAAAGGAAGAAAAGATGTTTACTTTTTTTTAACCCCTGGGTCCATGTGCATGTCTTTGATTCAGTCGAGCTCATCTTTCCTCAGCCTCTCCTGTAAGTTCAATGTTTTTGTCAAAAAGGACAACCAGTCACGTGAGCCGGTCGACTTCCTCTCGCCGCGGCGACTTCGCAGCCGAGGGGCAATTTTCATGTTGGTTGTCATCCTGCCCGTTATAGTACAGCTGTGCAGGTTTCCGGGCCACAAAAAAGACACAGTCATAAACGTATCTCAGCATCGAGCAGTCGTTCTCTGTGTAGGTGGTCTGCATCGACTCGTTCTCCACCTGCAGAAGAAATGCACTTACAACTAATTGTTAAGAAGGACTTAAAAGCTGCCTGTATTAGTCAACATCTTTTGTTTACCTCAATTTGAAACCCAAATCGAACCATCGCTCTCCGAATGTCCTCATAGCTGAGTTCAATTGAGAGCTCGTTTGCCATGTTCTCAAAGTGATACAGCAGCGGGCCTGAAAAATGTCAGAGAACAAAACACTCAAGAAACTTATTGACTGAAGAAAGCTTGTGTATTTCAAGAAACAACTACCTTATTGTTACCCTGAAGATGGGACATATTTCTAGTTTTTTCAGCAAACTTGCTTATGTTAGAAAGGGTTAATGTTATTTTTGATCAATTTTGTTGTTCTTCCAGATGTTTATTGGACATGAAATCATTCTGACACAAACACTGAAAAGAAAAAGATGTTTTCACAGACCCACACTCACCCAAGTTAATCCACACTCCGCCTGGTTTAAGAATCTTCCAAATGGTCTCCACGTACTCTATAACATTATGGGCTGTATCAATGAAGAAGCATGTTGCCACACAGTCCCAGGACTCTGAAAGAAACACAAAGTGCAGCCTCAAGTTAGAGTAATAAGGTGCTGAACATTTTATGAATGACTGATTTCTCGTGTTTATTCATTTGGAATGCATCCATATCGAGGCACAGATCAAAGCCTGCAGATGTGAGGAGCCTCGCTGTTTACCTGATTCACTGTAGACTTCCACAAAGTCTCCAGCTACCATAGAAAAGTCTGCACTTAGTGGTAAACCCTGAGGGTTGACATCAGGGAATCTGATGGGGCGCGTTTGGTCAGAGGACTTCTTGTTGTTACTGAACTGATGAATCCAGGGGTACAGTGTCAGAGCGTTCACCTTTTCACACCTAAAGGAAGCACGGATGGTTAGATTATTGTACAAACAAAAATAATAAAAAGTATGATGTGAACCGTAATACACACTAAAACTAAATGTGAAATCTGATTGTGTGACAGCAGGTACACAAACAAATAGAAAACAGGTTGACTGGCAAACCCCAAACAACTGTAAAACCCTGGGTTACATCTGCATAGTCATCACAATCTCAGCATGACAGTTATCTGGATAGTGGGTCAGCTAGCAGTAATCAAAGGGGTGTCACTGTATGAATTACCTGTTGAGAACAAAATTGGAGGAGAAGAGCATGAAGAAGCTCCATTCGTTGCCTTGGCATATATAACCCAGTCGAGCTATCTCCCAGGCCAGACGACCGAGCCCGGCACCCGGCACCAGCACGCTCACCTTAGACACATCACTGACATAATAAAATACACAGAATGCACATATCACATAGAAAATACTGGGTACATTTGAAATTGACAACTATCCAAGAAGTATTCTGAAACCACAAGGTAGTATTCAACATGTTTGACAAGCATTCATAATGCTCATATCAGCAAGTAATAATATTCTTTTTCTATCTAAATAAACATGGAGGTTTCCTACTATTGGTCACTCGGGAAAAGCCGTTGGATCTCTTGGATGATGGGTTTGTAGCAGGAGTCCCTCTCAGCCTGGCCTGTTTCACTCCAGTCCCTGACAAACTGCTTTATGGTGGACTTTAGTTTGTCCATGTCAAAAGTAGAGGATGGACGCACTTTTCTGGGATCGTTCTGGCAGACAAAAGCAAGGCCACAGAAAACATAATAAAAATCCTGACAGTCAAGAATAAAAAGCATCCATGTGGACAACATTTGTCAAACTGTTCACACTCAGAGGAACGTTCAGTTCATTTTTGCAGGCACCTACTGTGAACACGGAGGGACGACTGTACCTGTATGTCCAGTCCTACCCGCTCGCTGTATTCGATGTTCTCAAACATATGGAGGCTGTTGTGGATGATGGCCTGCAGCACCTCCTGGTTGTGGTCTGCACACTGGTTGATGCGGGCAAGGTTGGACAGGACGCTGGGCAGCAAATCCTGGTGGTGCTGCGGGAGACTGAGAAACTGACGTTCAGCACGCTGGACGCGGTCCTGGAGATGGATCCTGGTGGGGAAAAACAAACGCATTCAAGCTGAAGCCATCCAACTATCACAGCTGTCACAGCAGAAAAAGAGCTGGCACAATGAGCTCCCATTATAAACACTCTTTGTAGTCTTGGAATTACATTGACGATTACATTACACTACAACTGCAATCTTCCGTATTCTTTTCGTGGGAGAGGTTTAAAGAGGAGAAACGATCGACCGTGTGAAAGGTACAACACAGTCACTCAAAAATAAGACAACTAGCTGCATATTGTCACCAAGCAGCAGCGTGAATACAAGCGAACTAGTTTGTGAAACGCGTAAAACAGTCCTTGAATATAAATTAACTCATTAGTCAGGATATTTATATGAAAACTTGCGAATTTCTTTAGTTCCCTTTCCGTAGTCTAAAAACAGTGGAGCGATACCAACTGTCGCTGTGCGTTACGTACCAAGTCGTGTTAAAACACACTTTTATTTTACCTGTAAAACTTAAAAGCGTTTATTATCCTCCAGAAATGCTGCCTTTCCAGCCTGGCCTCCTCCTCCGGGCTGTATTTCATTCTTCCTTTCTGAATACATTGTTCACCCTCCGCTCCCTCCTTCGCTGGTTCAGCCATGTTTGAAACGATCTTGGAGCCAGCCAATCAGAGGGCGGCCTGTCTCTTCTTCGTAGTATTTGTTAGTGGGAGCAACCGAAACTCAATCTTGCACTTTATCGCCATCTACCTGTAGTTTCTCCTTTCACCTTTGTAACGTGTGACGGCAGAGTGCCAGTTTTCTGTGCCCGATTTGCTTACTCCATCAGATCTATTGCTATTTTTTGTTTGCACAATGTTCAAGTTCAACGTTTTTTTTTCTCGTTATGTAGCTGAACTTTAACCGCTCTGCATCATTCATCTGCACTCAGCAAATCCTTATTCTGCTGTTGCTAAAGTTTAAACTGTAATTGAAAATCGATGAAATCACTGATTCAAAGTTTTTGCAACTGAAAGACTGCAATTTTTTAAGACATATCTATGGGCCTTATTAGGTAAAACCTGAAATTAAGTTTAATTTCCTCATAGTGAAGAAATAATGCAAAACTGGTACTAAACCTGGCATTCCTCACTATGGTGGTTTCATTCTGTAGTCAGTCAGTGTTGGGGTATAATAAGATACAGCATACACATCAACAGCTAATCAGGCTAATCACGTAATGTATAAGATCTGCCTCAAGCAATCAACCACACCACAAAGTTTCATAGGTTTTTATTGAACATTGCAACAGCTGTGATTGTACACAAAATTTGCAAACCAAAACCTAAGGCTTTCAGAAAAAAACAAAAACCAAGAAGTAAAACAGATTTTAACATGACTCAAACGTTTCCAGAAGAACCCCTTAGCGTCTTGAGTTAGGTGAAGTGATGCCACTTTGTATGATTGATAGTGTCCTCACAAGCCTCCCACATTCCCACACTGATGATGTGCATCAGTTTGCTACTCAGCAACTGGGTTGACAATCTTGCCCAGGAAGAGGAAGTCATCTGCATTGCGCTCAGTGATGACAACCATGAATGGACGGTTGAATTTCAGGGTCGGAGTGAATTGGTAGGACATGAGTGTGATACCAATGCTTGTGGCCCCTGTAGCAGTGGCTCCTTCCTCATCAACATCAAGAGTAGCCTGATGCATGACCTGCAGGACAAGAAAGAGAGTTAGAAAAAAGTGAAAAAGAAAACACTGGTGGAAACGTGTGTTTAGTCATACAAGGTCCATTTTTACCTCAGACACTGCCAGTTTTTGTCCTTCTGAAATGCCTCTCAGATCTGCACGGTCACTAAACATGTCTGTCATTCCCATTTGAGGCAGGATATCGTTCAGAGAGTAGGAGGACTTGATGGAAAACTTTGGAATATAGACGTCATAGTTCCTAAAATTGGAGAGAAAGATGTCAGTCACCTCCAAAATATGCCTGAGCTGAATCACAGCCTAAAGCCTGACAAATTCGAAAGCTATGGATGTTCACAGATATTGGGTCCCAACCTGGCCTTCATCCATTTCAGCCATTTAGTGACATGTCCTGGGCAAATCGCACTCTCCAACATTGCCATATCATCTGGCAGCAGCAGCAGCATGGAGTAGGAGCTGTTGAAGGGAAGGTGGAGGACTGATGTGTTGATTGCCATGTCATAATACACATCAAACCTGTCCTCTATGTTCATCATCTGGACTGGAACCTAAAGGAAGATGGAAACAAGAGTTATTTGAGTTGAAACACAGAATGTGGGCCGGTGCACAGCAGTGTCGGAGACACAACTCTTCTCCAAGTGAAATAGGGGACGTGTGAACCTTGGTGGTCTCATCCACATTGAACACGTCCTCCTTGGTCAGCGTTGGCTCAAATGGAGTCGCCCACTTTCCTGTTGGATGAGAGAAAAAAACCTTATAGCTCCACTTTGAAATGAAATACTTCAAAACTAGTATCAAGATGTGTTTAACACAATCTCTCACCTTTAAAGTAGATGTAGCTGATGAGATACATGACAGTGCTCGGATCCACTCTCTCGACCATCTTCTCGATCTTCCCGTGAGTCTTTTCTGAGACATAGTTATTGATGGTATTTGCACTGTCTGTGGTTTGAGTGAAGTCAACGTTGAAACCCTCAGCAAAGTAGGACTGCTTCAGGACATCCAGAAACTCTGCAAGTGGCTTGAAGCGCTGATCAACAAACACAGCCGTCCCTTCGTTGGTGTCTTCTTGAGACGCCCCGTTTTGCAACAGCGTGCGGAAAGCTTGGTCCACATCTGCCTGTGTCAGTTGGGAGTTATTGAAGCCCAGACCACTGTGGAGCTGCCTCAGGGTCTCCCCCCGAGCCCCTACTGAGAGGGCGGCCAGGGCGACCGAAACGCTGCGTGGCGAGAAGAAGATGTTTTTGCCTTGGTTGTCAGCATGGGCGGCCAGCTTCCTGTAGAGCTGGAAGGCAAACTCTTTGTTTGCAGCGTTCACTGGTGAGACGCCACTGTCCACAGCGGTGTCTTGGGCCCCGGTGTCATGACCTGCATGGTGATCACCCGTCCCCACACAGATCACAGCTGATAAGATCCAGACTCCCAGAGCTGATCGTAGCATGGTGAACTGTGACAGAAGTTCAAAAGTGCTACATTGTTTATTCAAGCTCCAACATGTTCAAAATCACTATTACTGTTGCAGTTTTCAAGGGTTCCCATGTTTAATCAAAGCCCTCATTACTCTAACAACATGCCTCTGAATAAAGCTTTGAGATTTCTTGTCATTTACAGGTTTGTATTTTTTTTTACAATCAAATCCTACTATCATCACATTGCTTGTCAATCATTTTACACACAGTGTGTACATACGTTGATTCTTGAGTGTTACTATTGTTTTGCAACCACAAGCATGTGCACACCCACGCATGCGAAATCCAACATTTTTTTTTAAATAAATGCTTTTCTTTAATAACTCATCCTAAATTCTATATTTTGAACTTAGAAAAAGAAACTGCAAAATGAACTGAATGCATGGAGTTCAATCAACAGATCATTTTAATAGATGCTATATTTTGAAGACAACTTTAAGCGCACCAGTCGATGGCAGTTTTTTAAAAATATTTCTAGTAGGTAATTAGTAATAAAACATGTACATTTTAAATAGAAATCTGGTCCTCCAAAATGGTTTGACTCACTCACCTCCATCTGGCCGGACCTTTGTCTTCACCGACCGCAGTAAGAACAGCACAGGCTGAACAGGAGGCGGCTTCCCCTAATATAGGATTGGTGCAATCACTGAACTTTGACTTTGTTTATTCTCTTTTGCAATTTCTGAGCTGCCGTATTTGCTCTGTGTAATGATTCCCCTTTCCGCACCACATCATCAGACAGTGCACAGAGAAAAACAGCCTGTTGGCTTGAGCATTATATGATTAAATGGTTTTACATAACACAAACAAAGCTGGGGACTTATTAAAACGAGACCAGACTCATATTTTAATGCAAGTACAAAGGTTACATGCAGAAAAGAAAAACAATACACGTAAACAGGTTAGCGTCATCTTTTTTGACTTCACATTTACTGTTGTCATAGTTTATAGCCTGGACCCCATCAAATCTGAAGCTCTCGACAGAATTCAGTGATGTTTGCCGAAGAGTCGCCCATCCAGGGTGATGAGCTGCCGGAGGAAGCCTCGGTTTGGGATTACACCCCGGTGGGTCTTCACAGCACAAATAGCCTCCACAAGAGTCAGGTTGTGCTTCAGCATCAGGTAAGCCAGGACCAGGGTGGCAGAACGGCTTACGCCCACGTGACAGTGGACCAGCACTTTGCCTGAGAATCATAGAGAGGCATTAGTTCAGTCCAAGTTGGACACAAAAACCAGATCACTCAAGGATGTCTGTCGATTTACCTCCTTTACTCAGACCTCTGTGGATAAAGTCAGCCGCTGCCTGGAAGTTGACGCTCATGTCAAAGTTACACGAGTCATGTGCCTCAATGCCCATGTAGGTGATGTTCATTCTTTCATACATTTCTGGCTGTCCTCTGCGTTTACTGTGAGCTGCATTCAGGATGTGAGTGATTCGATGGACAGACAGATCTGCCTGGTTCTCTGCGCTCTCTCTGAAAAACCACAACACTACTTATTCACAGACAGAATCAAACAATGGGTTCGATGTACAGCAGAAAACTGCAGCAATTCCTTTTTGCGTGACTTGCATGCGACAGATTTCACAGTGACAGACGGAAACTTATAGGGACCCTTCAGGCATGTGAGGTCACACTTTTAAAAGAACGGAAGACATGCTTTCATGCCAAGGCATCTGTGGAAACTATCACCTAACCGAGCTACGCAAGTTCTCACACTGGAATGTAAAATGTGAACTTCGATACTCATCCCGTATTTGATCTGATTTATTGTCAGTTTTCCCTTTCCTAAACTGAATCCAAATCTGAAATGATTTGCGAGAGCAACACAGATCAGTTGGTTTCAACACGTCAGAAAATGAAGAGTCACACCTCATGAGAAAAATGAAGGTCAACATCGTTGTTCATTCTCTCTGAAACAAAAGCGAATCACTTACTGGTCACCAATGTACAGCTTCGGCCACACTTCATCTGCATGACAAATGATGGCTTTGCCAGTAAACAGGAGTCTCTCCAACTCAAACACTGCTAATCCAGGTGAACTCAGGTCAATTTCCACTTTCCGCGGCAGGGGATCATCTTTCCAGGACGCCGGAAGTTTAGATCGGTACGACATCGCCTCTTCTGTTCAGGTAGGAATCTGATGTGCTGCTGCAGGTGGATCTTTTCCCCCAAATTAAGCGATTAAAAAAAACAAAAAACGAATCAAAGTTTCAAAATTGGAAGAAAAAAAATCCACTAAATTATTGTAGCTTCACTCTTTCAAGAGCCAGGAAAAAAATGATCTACCGCAGAAACTCTGTGTGGACAGTGCCAGACAGAGCAGAATAAATACCAGGTGAACTTCTCCTCAGATTCAGTCACCGCAGGGTGTCCTGAGTGTTGTCAGGGCATTTGACCCATGAAATAAATCCAGCCTGTGCGCCTCCAGCCCTCAGGGGCATGTGTTATGCATTTGCATCAAAATAGCAATCTATTTAAAGATCAAATGTTGGCTAGCAGATGTAGGCTGTGTGCGGCCTGAGGACAGCACACACATGACCAAAACAATAAGGACTTTTTTTCCTTTTGTGCAACACAAAAACGTTGCCGTTTCAACCCTGTCACAGCAAAGTCCTCTGACAGCTGTTCAATCACAAACAGAGAAATGAAACACAAGTTGAAAAATAAACTGACATTTAATCATTTGTTGTTGTCTTTTTCTCCTTGAGTCAGTTGATAATTTTCAGTATTTATCAGGCAAAGATTCCCATCTCCTGTTTGGAAACATGCATTACAACTGAGACTACACACCAACAGAAACCTTAGAAAACCCAAACAAAACAAACAAAGAAACATGAAAGTAAACAGATATGACAGATGTTCTTTTTTTTATTTTCATGCAAACCTTATGATGCTATCTTTGTCTTTTTTTAATCATATAAAACCATCCTTTGAAATATGGCACTCTTTTTTCACCTTAACAAGGAAAAAAAAAGTTCTACACAGGACAATGGATTGTGGTGCAAATCTGCTTTCAATACAAGAGTTTCTGTCCCAGCAAAAAACAGAAGAAACAATTCAACCATTTTTTTCTTTTTTTTTTTTTTTTTTTTTAAATCAAATTCCTGCGACCAACATTGTCAAAGAGGAGCACGTCTTCCTGAAAAGGTCAGAGCTGAGCCTTTCCTCCCTATACAAATATGCAACAAAGGAGGAGGGAGAAACATGGTTGAAAAACTTCCTACGTAATTCCTAAATTGTTCTTACCTATTTGTTATAAGAGTGGTTCCTAAAAGAGAAATTACATGGCATTCATAAGTAGGTCTGATTCTAGGTCTGCACTTAGGAAGCAAATTCATCCAAAGGATGGAATAATGGGGGCAGCAATCTTCTGGGGGTTTTCATAAATCCGCGACACTCAAGGCCCAATTATGAGCTTGGAGTTGTCAAGGCTTCTCTGAACGCTTATCTGATGGTGCATGCAGGGCCGGGAGGACGAGTGGGGAGAGGAGCGCCACACCCTCCGTTGCAGAAACGCAGCAGGGTCAGCGACCTATTGTGATCTACGTGTGTCGTCGGGGGGGGGAGAGGACAACATCATGCAAATGGGACAGCAAAACATAATCCTAGACAGCGAAAGAAGTGCACATGTATTTAGACGACGGGTCAGACGGAGAGCGACCCCGGATCCTGAGGGACAGAACGATGATATTCCGAGTCTGTGTCGCCGGTTGGAGACCGACAGCTGAAATGTGACACTTAAAAGAAATTCATGTTCTAGTGACTCTGCCCTGTGTTACGCTGGCGAACTCAGGACGTATTAAGATGAGCTGAGCGAGAGTGGTGCTGTCAGCAGAGTCACTCGCTGACTCCGACAGTCACTTTGGATTTGTACAGCCATCAGCCTTCGCGTTTAATGCCACCAAATCAGCTATGCAGACATAATTAGACTTTGAAGACTGATTCCATGAGACAGCTGCTATGTCTTGTTCCTGGTTCTGTTTCCATTTGTTCAAGCATGTTACAATATCATGGAGGTGGAAAAGAAACCTAAAAAAATAGAACACAGCTCAAGAGAAAAAAGGACTAAACCCCTCAGTGTGTTCATGGAAGATCTGGAAGAAGAAAATCTAGACTTAGTGATCCACAAGCGAATAAACAAAGTCCTGCTCAGAAGGCCTTTTTCTCCAGCTGGTCCAGGATGGCCTGGATTCTCTGGACGGCCTCTTTTCGAGCTTGTCGGACGACCTCCTGTCCCTGAGTCTCCACAGAGTCCAGCTCCAGCAGCTCTTTGGTCAGCAGTTCCTCCAGACATCGGTAACTCTTGTCTGTCTTTTTGCCAACAAACTCATCCACATCCTCCTGGAGCAGCAGAACCCGGCCCATGACTTGCTGGACCTTCGCTAAGCCGGGATTATCGCTCAGGGGCGGGGGTCCGGCCTGGCCGGGAGCTGGTGCCGGGGAGGGGGCCGGGGGGGAGGGGTCGGCCTGAGAAGGATTCAGATCACCTCTGCCCCCGGTTTTGTTGTACATTTGTGGAGGCGAACTGATCTCAGCTGGTTTTCCGTTGGGGGGGTTTGGGGAAGGTGCTGGTCTCGGCTTTGGTCCCACTTGTGGGGCTCGTTGGTGCAACTGGTCCTGCAGCAAAAGCAAACAAAAAAACAGCATTACTCACAAAAATCCATTCAGACCAGAAGCAGCACAAATGCAACTTTGCCTTTTGAGTTGAATCACATGAATCGGATTTCACCAGTTTTTTATTCTGTAGAATAGAAACACAGGTGTGAAGGTGTGAAAGAGGGACACTGCATCAAACTCACCCAAGAGAGAAGCACACAGCAAGCATAACTGAAATTTTAGTTCAGATTTCAATGGTGTGAAACATGCTCACAACGCTAAAAACAACTTCACAACTTGGTCCTCACCTTGGGCTGGTAAGGTGGTGGTGCTCCAGTTCCGGTTCCCGGCCATGCTGGAGGATGCAGCGGACGCACCGGGTTCCCGTAATGGTTCTGCGGAGGTTGCTGTCCCGGCTGCCACTGCTGCTGCTGTGACGGCGCATAAGGACCGGAGTGCGCCCAGCCCTCAGCCTGCGGGCTGGGGTGGAGGGACTGGTTGGTGGGGTAGGGGGGGTTGGGAGGGATTGTGTGCCCACCTTCGCTGTAGTGTGGGTACGGTCCAGGAGGATATCCAGGACCCTGAGAGCGGAGATACAGCACATTATGTTACATCTACAACATAATCAACACCTCTAGAGTGTCAGAGTTAGATATCTTAGCATCAGCATGTTTAATCAAACTCACTGCTTGACAGTGCGGCCCGGGATAGTGATGATGTTGGTGTTGCGAGTGCGGCTGCCCGGACGGCCCACCGCTCTGCTCTGCTGGACAGCCCTGGTTAGGATAGGAGCCCGGAGCGGGCCTCTGGGGGTCGGCACAGTAGAAAGGGTTGGATGGGTGGAAACCACTGGTCGGATATTGACTCTGTGCTGGGCTGTACACTCCGTGGCCGTTGGGATAACCTCCAGGCATTACCTACACAGGAGGGGACAAAAGGGAAGGGTTAATGAGAAGCACCAATGCCTGCGTTTAAGTGTCTCGCCGCGGTGAGGTAACCGTTTCGACCCTTTTCCAATGCGAGGGAAAGGTGAAAGCACTTAAGTGACTTAAGATAATTAGATGAATCACACCTCTGCCCTTGGATTATGAGGGACAGGCTATGTTACATCATGAGCCGTACCTGTGGGTTGTACTGCGGCTGCACGTCTGATCCCGAGGGGTAGGAATTTGCATAGTGCCCTGTGGAATGAGACTGAGGATACCAGTAGTGTGACGGGTAGCCTGGATACTGAGGGGTGTCCTGTCAACGAGATAAATCACAAAAGGTGAGTCACATTCAGAGTGCACAAAGCACAGCCCTCCCAGGGCCAGTCTCACTGTGTGATGGCTTTGTCCAGTATCCTCACACGCTCATAGAACTGCACTCTGTCTTCCATGAACTGCTTGTCAGGCTCTTCTCTCACAGAACCGGCAGTCAGTTCAACATCGATGTGACAAGTCCTAGATGCACTGAACGCTTCTCCTCCCTTCCTGTTAAATCATGTGACCATTAGAAGTCAATAATTGGTGTCTCTCATGCAGTCTGGGTAAGATCTCGGTGCCTTCCTGCAGGACCTCTGCCCGGAGCAGGAAATTTGTGTTTCCTGTTTCTTGTCACCAATCACGTTTGCTGTCTGATGCCAGCTTGATTGTTGTTGTTCCCTGTCGCTGATCTCTGTCTCACTCTCTTACAGTCCAATAAACAGGCCAGGCAGCAAGTTGCTGCCCCTGAGTCTGGAGCTGTTCCTGTTAAAAACGAAGTTTAACTGCAAGGGTTTTTTCTATATTTACTGGAAATGAAAGTACCATGAGATAGCCTCTTTGTAAATAGTGGTAGATATAAAAAAAAAAACTGAATTAAGAAGGACTTGTTGACGATGTACTTTACTCCATCTCTTCTGTTAAAACTGCTCCTTGTTTTACAACAAACTTTGTAAGGTATTTTCAGGCTGGCAGGGAGTGCTTCTGTCAACTTACACATTTCATACGATCATAACCTTTCACTTGTGTGATTTAGGCATTTCTCCGATAGTCTTACCACCCGACAATGCCAGAAATTTACCCCCACACTTACTGACACTGAAGCTCATTCATTAAACACGTCGCCCCTCCCTCAAATACCAGGAAACGTATAATACTTGTACTGCCCTCGTACTGTAAACCGGAATCACCCGCACTGACTATAGAGAGCAAAAAAACAAGTCAATGGTTCCTAGTGGAACCAGTTTTGCACAAACTAACGATGCAGTGCAGCCAAGTGAAAACGGGCCAGGCTGCACCTCGGACTGGAGAGAGCCTCGGTGGATGAAACGCGGATATGTTCTGACACGGCTGCGCTACTATCAGCAGTGTTGTCACGTCAGGACAAACGTGACAAACTCGGATAACGGCTGAACTAGCAGCATAGTCGTAACTATTACATAATGCCAGCTAGCTGCTTTAGCCGTCCGGCTAGCGTGGACGGAGCTCCGTAGCAGTCAGTGAGCGTGAAGCGCTTCTCCACACGAGTTTCGATGTGAATTAAAAAATTGAGAAGAAGACGACCGGAGGACCCCCGGGGGGGGATGTCCAGACCACATCCGCTCGCTCACCATTGTGTTGCTCCAGTTGCCGTGGTTATGTCCCGAGTTGCAAGTCGAGGGCCAGCCGGGTTTCAGATTGGGCTGCATTGGATGACGATGCAGCAGCTAGACGCGCTCCCCGCCGGCCATCCCGCCCGCTGTCATGTCAAACGAAGAAATGAAGCCGTTCACGAGCCCGCCGTCGCTCCGCTCCGCCGCCGCTCGGTCCCGACTGCTATCAGCGGCGCTGCCGTCGCTGCCACAGAGGCGCAGGTCGCGTGATGGAAATCAGGAAACGAGTGAATGACGCGCGTCTCGCCGAGCCGCGTCGCTGTCGCTTTAAGGCGGAGCTGCTGTATTCAGACAGAGGTCTCACTCTCTGACGGGCAGCAAAAGGCGCTGTCACTGTAGGTTTGATCGGCCCCTTGTTGTTTGGCCATTTGTTAGTTGAAAGCACCTGAAGTCAGTGAAATGTCATTATGTCTGAGCTTTATTCCAGCTGAAGATTCTGAAGGTTTTTTCGAATAAGTATTTATTTATCACCTGACTTCAAACATTGGCCACCACATTTATTTAGCCCTTGGACCTGTACTTGTTTATGAAGCTTTAAAACACATTATTATCAACCCCCTCCCATGAAACACACAAAGGGACAACAAGACAACAGGTGGCATCACAAAGTGCTATAGTGCATGTTATTTAAATTTATCCAACCGGTTGTCAAATATCATGAAATACATTTTCCTGGTTAGTCAAGGTAAATCTGATTTTCTCCTGTCCTAATTCTCTCAACCACATTTCAAATGAACGGGATTAATGAAACAATTTTCTTCATCCTAACTTATTTTGTCTTGCACATGTGTCAGTGCTTTATGTATTTTATGTACAATGTGAGTTTTGTTCATGTAAAGATAAATTATCTAACAAATCGACATGAAAACACCTGCCTAATCCTGTGAAATCTTTACTGACCAACTGGTGACTGGATTTTCTTTGAGGTCAGTACAAGTAATTCAAACTACCTGCGCTTCTTTGTGATATATAAACGATCTTTGTTGCTGCTTTACGTCGCTGACAATTTTGAGCCAATAGAAAAACACAGTTATACAATCCAATAAAATTTGCAACGGTGAATAAAAATTTAACAATTGAAAAATAGACATTTTTGGGGTTTTAACTTTTTAGAGGAAATTTCAGAGGCCATTATTTGGTTAAAGACTCGACGCGTGAACGCAACGAGGCTGCAGCACCTAAAGGGTTAAAGATTTACAGGAAGTTTGTCCCGGGCACGTATAAAGACGCTTCCTGTGCTCCTCTTGAAAGAAACATATTTTGAAACATTCATGGCTTGACGGTACACAAAGATAAACAACAAGAAGTAAACAAGCCAGCAGGCCAAGATGAACTACGTACCAGGGACGGCCAGCCTCATCGACGACATCGACAGTAGGTTTGAGGCGCTTTCGGGCTCCTCATCGTTCCCAAATGTGGCATCGTGTCGGACGCCGACTGGACAGGCTGTAACCGAATAAGCTCGTCTGTGTTTATTGTCCCTCTGACGCGCTCACGTTTGGTTTTGTCCCGCAGAGAAGCACCTGGTGCTACTCCGAGATGGCAGGACTCTGATCGGATACCTCCGAAGCATTGACCAGTTTGGTACAACTCGCTTCGTTATTTACACCGACGACTCTCCAGGGCGCCTTTAGCCTCATTTCTCTGCTGATGAATTCAATTTTCTGATGTTTTCACTGTGTATCCTGGGAAGTCACTTTTTATATTTGCTCCGTGTTTCTTCTCCACCAGCCAATTTAGTTTTTCACCAGACAGTTGAGCGCATCCACGTGGGGAAAAAGTTTGGAGACATCCCTCGAGGAATCTTCATCGTGAG
The DNA here is from genome assembly GCA_032274765.1 of Malacoctenus tetranemus. Lineage (NCBI taxonomy): Eukaryota > Metazoa > Chordata > Actinopteri > Blenniiformes > Labrisomidae > Malacoctenus > Malacoctenus tetranemus. The sequence continues at coordinate 4,830,921 of JAUESF010000012.1, read as the reverse complement.
AGGAGAAAACGTGGTGCTGCTTGGAGAGATAGTAAGTAGATGTGTCCTGACTGGATCACGAACTGAGGTCCATCTGCAGCAGAGGCTGCTGCTGCTGATGTGTGCAGTACAGCGTGCATGTAAAGGTTGCCAGGCAGGTTACAATAACGTGAGAAGTTTGAGAGGGAGAGAGCCTACAGGGGAGGCAAACATGCGTCCTCCTACAATCCAAACTTGTGCACATGACTCTTGAATGTCCACAGGTGTGCGTGTGTGTCCAAGAGGGCGTCTGTCTTTATGTGTTCGCTGTGTGATGGACAGGAGAGCTGTCCAGCTGAAAACTCAGATTGAAAACGGTTACAGATGACGGTTTAGAGACATTGAGGCTGAGACTTGGGCTTTCCACCTAAACTGATATTACAGGAACTGATGTGATCAACAAAATTACCGAAATAGATGTAAAATCCTAATAAAGTGAGCCAGTGAGTTAAACTTGATTTTGGGAGTAAAAGCACCCATTCTCGACTTCGATGTTTAAAACTAGCAGTGACACGAGCGTGTTTGGAGAAGGACAATATTGTAGAATTACCCCAAACAGGGCGACCCCCCCCCGACCTTTGTACTCTGACTCAGTCTCAGCACATGATTCATTGTTCTTGTACCTGAGTAGAAAATAGCAAAGAACTCTGAAGATGTATGTCTGGGTTTCATCCCTTTACATGAGGGATGAAGTGAAACACCAACATGATGTGACTCATCATGCTTCTCTAATGTATGGAGACGACTGCAGGCAGTTGCGGTGACACATGACCTTCTAGGACAACACACACACACACACACCCACACACACACACACACACACACACACACACACACACAGAGTCGTCATGACTCAAGAGCCGAGACTAATCTCTTAATAAATATGCGTAATGCATTCAGTCACAAATCTGCTCTCTGACAGCAGCGCGGTCTC
>JAUESF010000012.1:4798362-4810165 GCA_032274765.1 Malacoctenus tetranemus | reverse complement strand
TGTGTGTGTGTGTGTGTGTGTGTGTGTGTGTGTGTGTGTGTGTGTAGCCTCTGATAACAAAGCCTCAGTTAATCAACACTTGGCTCCACTTGTGAATCTCTCGCTCTCTTCCCTCTCGCTGCGTTTCAGTTGGACTCTCCAGTGTTTACATTCGTCTGTATTCATCACCGAACGTCTTCAGGCTTCACTTCATGTCGCAGCTTTTTTTAAACGCCACTTTCTCCGTAAGCTCCCGGGCTTATGTGTGTGTGCCCTGCATATTCTATATATTTATACACGAGCGTGTGCTTGTGTGTTTTGTAGTGGAAAGGCGGTGACGCTGGTGTGACACACTGTGACACTCCAGGACCTCAAGGAATCCCACCGTGTTTACTGTGTGGTTGCCCGGCAACGCAGAACCATGTTGGAAAAAAAAAAACAACAACCCTGTAATAGAAAGAGTCGGGTCGGCGTGCAGCGCGGACGCCATGTCGCTTCCTCGCTTTTCCAGACATTGAGCGCTCTTGGCTACGGCGTGCGTCACGCAGCTTTCTGTCCGGCGTTCCCGGCGTGCAGTGGCGCGGCCTGTTGGTGTCAGTGACCGCGCACAGTGTGACTGTACCTGAGGCCCACAGCAGCAAATGTTCATGCGAGTGTGATGGCGATGCACAGGGCGAGAGCGGGAGTTGAATGAACTGGACTTGGTACCTCTGAAACAGCAGATTCTCTGGTAGAATAACAGCACAGTGAATTTTTCAAGAGAATTCAACAGAGGTGTGATTGGTTTTTTTTGGACATATGTCAACTTTTCTATTTGGGAAAGTAATCGGATGGAATTTTTGACATATTCCGGCTGTTTGTAGGTGTCCAGTTTATTGCACCAGTGTCACCAGTGTCACTAGATGCCTAAAATCAGAGTTTGAAACTGTTTCCTTCGTGGCAAAGTTCAAATTCTTGTATTCGTTTCCTTCGAAAGCACATTGAACATTGAACATTGAACATCCACTCATTTTCTGATCATTGGAGTTAGCTAAGTACACAAGTGACATCTCGATTCCTGCCTAAATGCTGGAGTGTATTGCGCATGTATACAAATCAGAGTAAACAGATGTGACATCGTTAAAACTTACCGGTCTATTAAAGGACAGCAGCAGTTTGTAGCATATTTAGCAGGTTGATCTCATGGTGTCAACATAAATTTACAGTATATATACACTCTTTTTTTTCTAAATTCTTCAGTGTCTGTCTGGAATTTTCTGCTCTGGTACGACAGCTGCAGCAGTAAAATTAATGTGCATTTTAAAAAATAAATTACAGCAGAGAGAAACTGTAAAAAAAAAGAACATTTTTCATGCTTTTTTTCACTGATTCGTTGTGTTAATCTAACCGTGTGGATTAATATTATTCAATGACGCTCCTCTGAACAAACATTGAATTTTTCTCCCCCTGAGGCAACGACAGCTTCCTCGCAACGATACTTCCAGCACATTTTACACTCAGAGGAGCAGACTGCGAGTCACTTACACAGATGGAGAGAGGTTGATTCCGTCAGCAGCCCGAGTGTGCCGACTCCTCACAGACCCTCCTGCTGTCGTCTGCCTGCAGCCCGCAGTGTGACAGGGGCAGGGCTCACCCATAGCCGTGTCGACGCGATGGTCAGACGACTGCGTTGCGCCGCGATTTCCTCGGCTATCCACTTAATTTGGATTAATTTCAGGGAAATAGATGCTGCAATTACTGCGCAGTAAAAGCAGCAAGAAAAACCTAAAATTCTGAGGAGGAGAAGTAAAAGTGGTGTTTTAAATGTCATTGGTCTGCTCATTAAAAGCTTTTTTTACAGCAGTTTCTACGAATGTGCTATAGATGGTGATAAATGTTTTCCAGATGCTGTACTGAGGGCAGTTTAGTGGACAGCCAGTGGATTTTACAACCTGGCAACCCAAAAGCCAATTATAAATGCTTTTACCTTAGAACTAATTATGTTGGAAATTACTGTTCAACCAATAATTATCAGAGTTTGTGAGACGTTAATAAAAAAATAACGGCACCCACAGTTATGAGTTATTTCCACTAGAAGGACAAACAGTAAAAGTACACCGAAGAAGGTAAATGTTGACAGCCTAATAGCGTCTTTTTATGAGCTCCATGTCCACACGATCATCATTTGAGTAAACTCGGTATAAAAGATGTATGCACGCATTCGTTGTGGTGGATGTTGTTCATAACGCAGTGTTATTTTGTCTTCCAGGAGGACTATGAGGTGACGCCTGATGAAAAAAGGAAAAGCAGAGGGGACCAGATCATCAAGACTTTTCTCTCCAAACAAGTACGTTTTTTATTTCCATCTTCACTTTCTCCTGCACCTTCCTTATCACACAATTAAATTGAAGTTACACTTTGTTTTGCGCGATAATATATTAAAAACCAAAAATAATTAAACAACTTATGAAAGTCAATAATGTTGATTTACAACCTAATTAAAGCTCAAGGATGCAGTCACCTACAATAACAAAGTCCTGTTTGCACACAGGAAGTTCAATGTTTCTTCTCAGTTTGATCTAGTATGTGCAATAAAAAGTGATGCGTGTGTGTGCAGTCACCTCAGCATGTGGACATAGCTGAGGTCTTTGCAGACCAGTGCAGAGAGAACCTGGAGCTCAGTCCATGTAAGGAGATCTTCAGCAACTGCCGCAAGTGAGTCTTTCACTCATTCACGTGTCCACTCCGTCACGCGTCCACTCCGTCACGCTCACCTGTCAGACTCTTTACCTGTTTTGCTTCAGCGACATTTTTAGCCTTGCATCGACTTTGCAAACCAAATGCCGTCTTTCCCTGGCGTGCTCAGCTCTTTGTGTGTTGACTTGTGTTGGATCCAGGGCGGTCCATGACTACCTGAGCGGCGCTCCGTTCGCAGACTACCAGAACAGCATGTACTTTGACCGCTTCCTGCAGTGGAAGATGCTTGAGAGGTTTGTTGCTTTTTTTTCTGTTTTTGCACCCATCAAATAACTTTTTTTAATCCACATATTTACCTGCTGAACTCATACAAATCTTAATTCAATGGAAAAGTGGAATAATTAGCATTGGTGCGACTTCCATGAAATATGTAAACTTGTTTCCAGTGTAAATTATCAACGTCATCAATCACAAACAACGTCTCCTATTTTGGTCCTCTGTGGCCACGATCCTGCATGTTTCATCACCTTCCTGCTCTGATGCACCTAAATCTATAGACTATCAGCAACAAATTTTATATTAATCATCCACTATCCACACAGCATTAGATACACTTTGTAATTTGATTTCTTTCTTCCGTTCAGAACAACTTTCATCTTTTGTGGAAAGTGTTGAAATTTCTTTAGACTTAGAGGTTTTAAGCCATTTAGAGACGATAGCTGAAGCTGCTGCAAATTAACAGCTGTGCATCTTAAACTGCACCACATCCATAAAGTGCTTTCTGTAAAGTTTTTTACGATGCGCAGTATTGAGAAGACTTCCAGCTCCAAGCAAAGTGACTTTAGATTTGCCCTGTACATCGATAAACGGTGATGACTGTGGAGATGTTTGGAGCACATTAAATAAATGTCATGTTCGAAGTTGGAGGAGGAGAAGAGTTCTCATAGAGTGACTGACGTGGGCTCGCCTTGGAGAGGAGGAGGAGGAGGAGGAGGAGGAGGCGGAGGATGAATCTAGGCAGGAAAATCTTTTATGCAAAGTGCCTATCAAAGGCAGTTTGAGGTAAACAGCAGGCTCTCAGAGCAGCCCCGATCCTGCCCATGTCTGGAAAGTGAAGTCATGTACTGGAAACATATTCAAATCTGTATCGAGCCGTGCAGAAAATGACTGTGTAAGAATGGATCTTGTGTCTGCGTCCTGCCAGGCAACCAATCACTAAAGACACGTTCAGGCAGTACCGAGTACTGGGAAAAGGAGGATTCGGAGAGGTGAGAGCCGTGATGATAACTGTGGGCGATTTGATCCAAAGTTTGTTGGCAGCAACCAAGAATGTGCACGCTCTCCTCAGGTGTGTGCCTGCCAGGTCAGAGCTACAGGGAAGATGTACGCCTGCAAGAAGTTGGAGAAGAAGCGGATCAAGAAGCGGAAAGGAGAGTCCATGGCTCTCAACGAGAAGCAAATTCTGGAGAAAGTCAACAGTAGATTTGTTGTGAGTGGACGTAAGAGAAGCAGCTTTTGCCTCCACGTCTCAGCAGCTTTGACACCATGAAACTTCCCCCGGTTTCTCCCGTAGGTGAGCTTAGCGTACGCGTACGAGACCAAAGACGCTCTGTGTCTGGTGCTGACCATCATGAACGGTGGAGACCTGAAGTTCCACATCTACAACATGGGCACGCCGGGGTTCGACAAAGACAGGGTCCAGTTCTACGCCGCTCAAATCGGCTGTGGACTCGAGCATTTACACAGGGAATCTATAGTCTACAGGTAACACGCAGGAAGCTCTTTGTGTTTTTTCTCAGATTGAAGCAAAGTTGTTTTTAATCTAACCCTTTTTTGGAGTTACGTTTGTCTTTGTGAGGATATTTTTGGGGGGTTTTCGGCACTGCCGAAAGGTTTATAAAAAGACACGCTGACGCTGACAGTGACTGCTGTGTTTTTTCGTAGGGATTTGAAACCGGAGAATATCCTGTTAGATGACAATGGTGAGCTTTCTCACACTGCACAGCTCTTCACATGTCACGCGCTCCACAATGATCCGTAAAATGTGGTTTTCTGAATCGGTTCAGGAGATAAACTCATTTTGGGGGCCAACGCCTCACTGACGACTCCGCTCTTGTGCTGCAGGACACATCCGTATCTCTGACCTGGGGCTGGCTATCAAAGTGCCTGATGGAGAACTCATACGAGGAAGAGTTGGGACAGTCGGCTACATGGGTAAGAAAATACTACGACCACGAATGTTGTCTGCTGCTGACAACCCAAACATATGAGTGCAAAAGCATCCGATGAGGACAAACCAAACTGACTTTCAAAGTAAAAGCTCTTGACTACAATTCCTCCGATAATGCTTTTGATTGCTTTTGGATCCCAAAAGTTTTCACACAAACTTTTATTTTGAATTCTAATAACAGTGAAATGATATTTGAGAGTTTTCTCACAATCTATTTTCTTACAACTTACAATCTGTTGATGTGTTTTATCTGATCTGCTGGAAGAGGCAAAATATTTGATGGAAGCAATTCAGAGGACGGGATGTGTCAGTCAGGGAAGGAATGAACAGCCCCACATCAAACTAACTGCTGTTTGCTCCGACCTGTTTTTTTTGTTTTCTGCAGCTCCGGAGGTGATAAACAATGAAAAATACGGCATGAGTCCTGACTGGTGGGGACTGGGCTGCCTGATTTACGAGATGACGGCTGGACGATCGCCCTTCCGTGCCCGCAAGGAGCGAGTGAAGCGGGAGGAAGTGGAGCGGAGGGTACAGGAGGAAGAGGAGGAGTACAACGACAAGTTTACAGAGGACGCCAAGGCCATCTGTAGAATGGTGAGGCCCGGCCAACGGTTGTTTGCAAGGAGAGACGGAGAGACGGAACGGTGAATAACTGCGTGAATCATCCCTGCTTCTTCTCACCAAGCTGCTCACCAAAGACCCAAAGCAGAGGCTGGGGTGCAAGGCGGACGGCTCGGCCAGCATCAAGGCCCACTCGTTTTTCAAAAACATCAATTTCAAGAGGATGGAGGCGGGAATAGTGGACCCTCCCTTCGTGCCTGATGTGAGTCGGTTTTTTTCAATATTTTTGTACGCTTTGAATTTTTGAGATCTGTCGACACCCAGGAAGAAATACTGTCTGCTTGCTAGAGTTTTGAATTTATTTTGACCTTATGTTTAGAGTTTTAGTGACACTGACAGTAAAATCAAGCGTAAAACGTTGTTACGACAGGAGAAATGCCCTTTTTAGAACAGCAGGAAAATCTGTAAGATAATAAACTATCGACTAAAATAAACTTGTCCTCTGATTCGATTGCGTGTCTCATTTTCTGTTTGGCTTGCTGGCCTCTCGCAGCCTCGGGCAGTGTACTGTAAGGACGTTCTGGACATAGAGCAGTTCTCCACAGTCAAGGGAGTCAATTTGGACCAAACTGACAACGACTTCTACTCCAAATTTGCCACAGGCAGCGTTTCCATCCCATGGCAGAATGAGGCAAGTGTTTGCACTCTGGATGACATTTTCGCCCCCTCGTGTCGTTCATGTGGTCACTGGAAGAACACATTTACCGGGGAGTAACGAACTGTCGACTCCCGCCTCACGCTCCCTCTCTCTTTTCCGTCCCCTCGTTAGATGGTAGAAACGGAGTGTTTCAGAGATTTGAATGTGTTCGGGCCTCAGGGGACGAGACCTCCAGATCTGGACTGGAATCAGCCGCCCGAGCCACCCAGACGCAGCCTGCTGGACAGGATCTTCAGGAGGCATGTGAGTGACGCCACACATGAGCTCACGAGCCCAGACACACTCGTTTGAGTGAACCCAGGAGAAGCACTCTCTCCCTCTCACTCTCTCGCTCTCTCACTCTCCAGCAGCACCCAGAGGTGTCTATTTCCAACAGCCGAGTGCAGTCTTCCAGCGTCAACTCTGTGGACTCTATGTCCAACTCTGCCCCCTAGTGGCGCTCGACCGTGCGGGAGCCACATACACCCGAAGGGAAGGAGCGCCATGGGGCTTCCCTCCTGCTGGTTGGTCCGCAGCTGGGGCCCGAGCAGCAGCCGGAGACGGTCTGTCTAAAAGCCTAAATGGTCGGTGGATTGGGGGAGGGAGGGGGGGGGGGGAGCGACCAGGCCCTGAGACCCCGGGTATTTGTAGTTGGATGACCAGTGTTGCAGAGATGTTTTGGAAATATTGGGACAAACTTTGCTTACCCTCAGGATTGTTGGACGATAGAACAGAGCCACTGATGTTGATGAAAAGGAAAGTAACCAAGCTAATATTCAGGGGATCCACTGTATAATAAAGACCACCACAGGGAATAGACGATGGGGTCTTGGTGAAATGTTCTTTTGTTTGTTTTTGTTTGTTTAATTTTCCAAGGAACTTTATTTTACAGTCGTTTTCAGTCTTTCTGGCCTGTACTTTGTACCAGTAACATCTTTCTGCACCCCCCCCCCTTCCAAGTGGTACCATCTGCACAACTCATACTCTTAACTTATTCTTTGTCCAGATTTCACGTCCCATACCTCAGATCACTCCTAAACATTCAAAACACATCAACACCTCAACAACCTCAATACATGATGTACATTGCCTTGCGTACACTCAGGCCAAAGATTACGGTTTAGTTTTGTGATGCTGTTGTCCTGTTGAAGTCTGAGGGCGGGTTTTATTTTGGAGGTTTTTAAGCTGTCGTTTGGCACCGCGGGAGTCACATCAGAACGTGGGATCCTTTCACTCCACGTTCTCTAAATATGAGCCTGCAGACATATCATACTGCTTAAAGCACACATACATACACAGTCACATACACACACAAAAACAAATACACACACACACAATCAGAATTGTGACAATTGTGTCGTGTTTTCATTGCATGGACAAGTGTAAGTATGGACAGCTGTATCCCTTTTTGCTTCTGCATACCTCATTCCACTGATGTTACCATCGTATACACACAGGCGTCTCCCTCGGTTTACAGCGTCACTTTATATTTGACATTAGGTGGACTTTTAAAATCGAATTATTATGCTGTACAGAAACAAAACTCTCTCTTTTTTTCTTTTGCTCAGTTTTCTGCACAGTCCCCATGGAGTGGAGAGGAACACATGCACTCAGCCTGACTTACAAGTTGCACAATTTAAAAAAAAAAGACAAGAAAGAAAGAAAGAAATGTCATGCTGTTTTGTTACCAAATGAAAATGTTTTACCTCTGATCATTAAGGCACATTATTGTATGGATATTGTCACATGCCGCTTGTTTTCTACATCCAAAACTAAAGTGTTCTTGTTCTCCCAATGCCTTTTTCCATGTAAAAAAATATTGCTGCCTAGCCGTTGTTGTCTGATGTACGGGTTGTTTTCTTTGGTTTGTCCCGATACACTTCCCCTCAACATGCTCTTCAAAATGCCTCACAAATCTAAAGGGTCTTCCTCCTGTTTTGTGTCCAAATCAAAGATGCAGGGTATCAAATTGCTTTGTGGATGGTGTAATTTACTTTAATCAGTTCAGTGCATCCATGTGGGAGCAGAGTGCAGAGGGGAAGACGCCAGAGGATCCTGCAAGCACCACACAAAGAAGTGGCCTTCTCGCAGCAGCACAGCCAATTAAAGAAGAAGAAGAAGAGCTTCAGTCTCTTCTGATTGTTTTACGAATGTGGTATTATCCCTATTCGAGGTCGTGGAAGCTGGTCCATGCAGTAATTTTGATCTCACACAAGCCTGTTTGTTTTTTCTCTCTGCATACTTGATATAGAAGAAGAAAAAAAACAACCTGAATCTGACTGAAGTGCCTCCTTGTTAGCATGATCTCCCAGACAATGTCCACAACAGACTTCAGCACTTTGTTCATCCTCCGACTGTCGTGCTCCGTTTGCTTCGCCGAGGAACGCATCCACACAGACACGGACTCACACAGTTTGTTGGAAGGGAGGGAGGACATGAGGAAATGTTCCTTCTTAATGTGATGTACAGCGAAGTGCTGAGTGCATGTGAAAACCAAACCCACTGTGTCCTTCAAGTCCCAATAAACTCTGTACTATAGTTTGAGTACTCTCCAGTTCGTCTGTCTCTTTATTGTCCCTGTCTGCTCCCTGTGAGACCAAAAGTACTCCTTCATACTACAACATATCTGAGTGGGAGAAGTGTTCATTTCAGAATGATGTTTGAATGTGGCTAGGACAGGACATAAGTGGTTTTTCAATGTGGAAAGGTGTGAATAAATATTTACTTTTTCCCACTGGAACACTTCAATAGATTAAGGAAGAATTTAGAAATTTGGTGGACTTTGTAGCCTCAAATTAATGTACAGAAAAAAATATGCATGAAACAACTAAAGATGTGTGACTCTTGAATGTGCAAACAATGAAAAATACCACATGGACAGTTTGGCTAGATCAAACTCCCAAATTATAGCATCTATAATGATCTAGATTTTCATTATTGCCTGAGGCGTGGCCACCTTACACAGCAACAAAAGATGTAATGTATTCTCTCATAGAGAAAAGGCCTCTTTGAGTGTCAACATCGGACCCGTGAGCCAGATCTGGCCACCAGAGCGTCCAATCTGGCCCACCAAATGACCTGGCCACCAGTAAAGTTAAGAATTCACCTTTGGCACTACGATTATACTCGCTGGCCTCAGCTGAGATCTAATAAAACCAAGTTTGACACCTCTGAAACCAAACTGTGTCAGAGAAGATCCAGGACTGCTGAGCAGGCTGAGTCCCACGTGAGACAAGTTTTACAGGCTGTCAAACTCGACCCTCCCCGAAGTTTCTTGTGATTTGTTACCGCGATGAAATTCAATACGAGCTAATATTTTATGAAGTGATGAATTATTCAAAGTGATGTGCATTAATGTTTTATAACATGCAGTTACATTAGCAAATGTACTGGTGACACTGCAGACTGAGCAGGTTTTCAAATGTACAGCGAATGTAACTTATTTCAGCGAGACCTGCTGGCTCACCGCAGAGCTACACGTGGGGCCAATCGCAGCAGTCCTCTGAACTCATCATCAGTCGGTGATGATTGCATTGTCTGGAAATCAAAAGCTGCGTCGCTCGCAGAAAGGCACTTTTCTTTTCTGAGTCAGTTTTATGGGATAAACTCTGTAACCTTCAGGTTCCAAGTACCTTCGCCAGGCCAGATCCACTTTAGACAAATGCTGTGTGCTTCAGGGCAGACGCTCATTAAAATATAATGCTGCTCTTGCCAAATAGGGAGCCATTAGAAACAAGCATGTGACCCACTTTGGCTGCAGATTCTTTGTCTTTAAAAAAAAAAAGCAGAGGGGGAGAACGGGAGAGAGGGTATCAGGGCTTTCCGATGTGGATGACTCGCGGGTCAAACAGTACCAGGCCTGTGTGTTTCCATGTGAGGTGACAGAGCTCACCTTGCAGAAGGCCAGCGAGGCTGATGGATAGATGTGAGCATCCATCCAGAGGGACACGAGGTCTCGGGTTAAGGTGACTTCACTCTTCCTTTGGGATTTATGAATCTGTTGGTTTTCTCTGAGCTCATTCTGGTTTGATAATCTGATGGCCTCTGACCCTCCTGACAGGTCTCCCCGCCTGCGATCGTGTGAAATGTTGGCTCCGAGTGCGTGCGTTGGACTCGCAGCCTGCCGAGGCAATATTAATCTTAGATAGCTCGGACTCCCCTTGGATGAGGCAACCAAGGTTCCCAAAACATGTGAGCAGATTGACAAAACATGTTATTAACAGAAGGTGGTGGCGTGCCAGCTGACGGTCAGCCAGGCGTCCTGGAACAACTTCCAAACAGAGTGAGAGCCGACCTCACTGTCAGACGCAGAACGTGGAGATGGAGTTGGGTTGCCTGCATGATGAAATGTGAAGTGTTTGACAAGTCTGAACGATGGGGAAAAAAAACCCTGCCAGGGCTGCTTTTCTCATTTCAAGTCATTCTGTTTAACCTTGTACTGGGTCGGCTGCTGCTCTTTTACTAAACTACTTCCTGTTTTCTTTGTATCGTGATTTCATTATTTTTCATGCAAAAAGGAAAGTACTGTTATTATTGTGTAACTGTGTAACATTAAAACAATGTATTTTCTGGAAAAATCAATACAATTTTAATTAAATATTTTTCTAATTATGTTGTGATTGTCGTTCTGTCCAGACTCACAAACATTTGTCTCCAGCTGAGTAATTGTTTTTAACGATGAAGTCCCCAAAAGAATTAACCTTTACTTGTGTTTCACACTGTCACATGTGTGCTTGGAAACTCAAGGCCTCTGCTGTGGATGGTTGATACTGCAACTCTGTTCCCACATTACTTCTGAAAAGTTTCTATTTGTTTCTTCCCAAGCAGGTAATTTGAACAATACTTCATTTTCGTTTTTCAGAAGACACATTATTTTTTTCAACCAATCCAAATTAAAGGTACAGCCTTACTTTCACACAACGTGAACATATCTGTTGCTGTCGTTTAACCTGTGTTTTTCACACATAAAGAAATCCCCTGTGTGGATTAGTTGGATTGGATTTTTTTCTAAAAGAAACTGCAAGTGTATCATTAACTTAGAATCTGACTCAGAAGCAGTTTTAATGTGAAATGATGAGGACAAAAATGTTTCTGAAGGGTTCAGGACCCTCGGATCCCAAACACAGATTAGCAGGGTTAATGACTTGTCATTTCCACTCAGTTAAAAGGCTTAAAGAGCCGTCCTGAGATTCAACCCATAACCAGGAATAAATGAACCAAACTTAATGGAAATCGCTGCCCTTAAATTCCTCAAAGTGCTTCGTATGTGACAGATCATGGAGGGATGGATGAGTCACTTCAGGGTCTCTCTCATTGACCTCCCTGCTGGACACTCTCATCACTGACGAGAGGCTGTTTCCCCTCATGATGCTCACTGGGAATGTTTGTGTGTGTTGTGTGTGTGTCTCTGTGTGGGGGTTTGTGTGCATGTGTGCATGCGTGCGTGCGTCTGTGTGCGTCTGTGTGCGTATTCGTGTGTGTATGTGTGTAGGGCAACAGCACGGGACGTTATCTCACACAGTGTTTGTGAGATTCTGAGACATGCTCATCATGTCCGCAAGGCGACCTTGGTGACATGGTCATTGGAGGTGTGTGTGTGTGTGTGTGTGTGTGTGTGTGTGTGTGTGTGTGTGTGTGTGTGTGTGTGTGTGTGTGTGTGT
>JAUESF010000012.1:4745837-4759232 GCA_032274765.1 Malacoctenus tetranemus | reverse complement strand
ATGAATTATACAGTTGATAAAACAGGTTTGATGGAACAGTGTCTCGAGACAGTGCATTGGTAATGACTTGGTCATTTACACCTGCTTTATCCAGGTCGGGGTGGCAGGATGTGAAGCCGAACCCTGGGAACTGGGTGAAAGGAAGGCGAGGACAAGTCATGAGTCCATCGCAGGGGAGACTTGACGATGACTCGCGTGATTTCACATGTTTGAGTCGTAATGAGTCACAGATCCAAACTATTGCCAGGACAGCCACACAGGGAGACCATAATGTGAGGGAACAGAACGAGTCGTCAATCAGTCACCTTAACTCCTTTACAGGAGCACGCTGAGCCTTCTTCATTTTACCTTCGACTACGAACACACAAACCTTGAACCCCGAATACTTTTTCTGGCATCTGTATAGGACTTTCTCACTAACCGGACTTGTCCCTGATCACTCTTCTGGCACCTTCTGCATTTATTGAGCAGCATTCTGCTCAATAAATCAACAGTTAACTTCTTTTTTGCACCATGTAAATAGTTCTATCCTTTGAGCTCACTGAAGTCTAAATCATCAAGATCTGCTTTGTCCTCAAAGCCAATTGGCACAAGGTTGGAGCCATAAATGATCGTTGATAAGCAGTCGACCATAAAGGGGGTAAAAGTGTTTCGTTATCTGGGTTTGAATCTGTACAGATCAGATGCTTTCCAAATCCTTAACAGTGAAGTATCATGTCACAGCGCTCTCCCAAAGGTGTCCTGGTTCATGGCCACCGCCGTCTTTAAAAACTACAGGGGCTATGGAAATCTTTAGTCGTATTTTCGATGATAAAGTTTTTGTTTTTGTTTCGTTGCTGACATCACTCTAAAAAGATTTCAATAAGAAGTTGTAACCTTGAGAGAAATTAGCCCTGGTGATGACCCTCAGTCAGCGCGTCACTGTGGGACTCAGAGAAACAAGGGATCGATTGAGGTCGAGTTGACTTAAGAAAAAGGCGACTTCCAGCATGAACGTTCGCCTCTACAACTTGAGTCGAGCTTTAAAGAAAAAGTGCAAAACTGAGAGAGTGAATGTTGATGAGAACGATGCTGTGGAGATTTACGCTGCCTCCACCTCGTCCATGTTCACTTCGATATCAGTGATTCACCATCAGTGTGAGACGGCCACAGGAACCGTGAACACCCTTCTGTCACTGACAGCTGCTGGCTGGGCTGACTGATATTTCTGAGTCACTCTGGGATTAAGCAACAGAAACCAGAGAGTGATGCAGCACACAGACTGCGACACAATTAACACGGAGACAAACCCGACTGTTTCACACCCCTCCGGACAGTCTGTGACGGGAGTACAGAGTCACGCAAATACACCTGCTGCTACCACAGCATCCGTCACAATAACACAGTACCAACCAACAGAAAGAGTGTCAAATAAAAATGTACTTTGTGTATTGCGTTGAGAATTCGGTGAACTGAATTGATTTTAAATAAATAAACACAGAAAAAATACGGAGCATTTTTTTGTGTTGAACTGAAGATGCAGCAAAATGTATTTATAGGTGGAATGAGGGGGGCACTCGGTAGAGCGCATACCTCCACTGAGTTGAATGATTAAAGTATATACAGTATGTACATGTAGCTGTTATCTTTTTGTGGTTGCTTTACTTTAATCTAAGTGCTTTACACAGAACCTCGTGTTTTCTCTTCTCTACTGTACAAAACCTGTCAAACACTCGAGCATCTGGCCGTCAGTGACAATGCACCGATGCAGGTATGTCATGTCATGTCCCTGCACATTGTGCCCTGAAGAGGGCTGCAGAATTTTACAAAACCACCCAAGTTACAAAATCGGTAGGTTGCTGCCGTGACTTATCAGCTCACGACTGATAAAAGAACATCATCGTATCTGCTGCGCTTCCCTTGTCATTTTGACCATCTTCGTTTATGACAAATTTAAATCCTTAGACACCTTCGACCTGATGCCTCCCAACACTTGTTTCTGCAGCCAGCCTTATCTCGCCTTTGACCTTGACATGTGATTACTGCAATAAAAATAATGTGGATCTTGACAGTCGTGAGATGTGACAGTGTGAGTGAGAAGTCAAGGTTTCCTGCTGTGGTGAAACCTGCTGCTTTGCACAAGCTGGAAGAGTGTTTGGTTCAAAACTTTCTGACAAACAACAACAACAACAAAAACAACAAAAACCCAAAACATGTTTCAGAGGAGCTCATATCAGGGGCATCACAGGGGCATCAGCTGATATAACACTCTCCCTGCACCTCAAAGGTCAGCCTGCACACAGCAGTGCCATTCGTACGACGGTCCAAAGGTCCCATTTGGGTGTGCTGCACATTGTTTGCTGGGTTTACAAACAGCGTGTGTGTATACAGAGAACGTCCATGACAGTGAAAATGAACAATATGCCACTGTGTGAGAATGAATTGGTCTAATTCACAATATCCATCATCACCATGTTGACTTGTTGTCAAGAAACATTAAAGGTTCCAAAGGTCCTACTGTCCCAGACACCTGTCAGGTAGGAGGGTGTGGTCTTCTCGGAGTCCCCTTCAGAGCTTCCCCGAGCTGCTTCGAATGTCACCATGAAACCAATCGAAATCCCTCCCGCGTTAATTATCAAACTCAGGGATTGATCTCCGCTGGCCCTTATTGGACAGCAGCAGCATCAGACCAGATAAGAGAGCCGTGATGTCACAGAAATGATGACGTCGGACATCTGTCCATGTTTATTCCACCAACTACTCAGACACTGTAGGAGGGACACGCAGACGACAGGAGGGAGAGGACGACTCCGACGAAACTGTCTCCGTCTGATGTGTGTTGCAGCAGGACAGCAGTGAAACGTTTACACTCCACTTCACCACACCTGAGGCCTGGGAATCGTCTGGTGCTCAGGAAACATGTTCAGCACTCCAGCTCTGATCACCTTTCTCACTTGTTTGGTAAGTCGGCCTTTTCCTAAGAGACTATTCCACAGAAAACTGTTACACTATGTGCCAATGACAGAACACAATTGTTTAGTGTACAAAAAAGTCATTACGAGTAAAAAGTGACAAGTTCATGAAAACTGTACTTTTCTAATCAGATGTACTTTACACAATGTAAACATACTTGCATTTGCTTGATTACTGTCATTACATGTTCGTAACAAATAAAAATGTGTACCACAAAAGTAAAGTAAAATATACTTTTTTTAGTCTTTAGAGTATTCAAATTACAAAGCTGCCATTTTGGAAGATTTTATGAA
This sequence comes from Malacoctenus tetranemus, assembly GCA_032274765.1. Classification (NCBI taxonomy): domain Eukaryota; kingdom Metazoa; phylum Chordata; class Actinopteri; order Blenniiformes; family Labrisomidae; genus Malacoctenus; species Malacoctenus tetranemus. Next base: position 4,755,987 of record JAUESF010000012.1, on the reverse strand, counting down.
GGAAGCTAAAACCAGATGAGTCACATCGATCAAGCGGCACTTTTAAATGGGATCAACCTTTACAGAATAAAGACCTGACACTGATATTTAATGCCAAAATGTTGATTTACTTTCATTTGAAAGCTACGCAGCGGTGTGTGTTTAGTATAGTTGCAATTGTGGTTGTTTTCACCAGCACAGGTGGATTTTTATTGTAATCAACCTTGAGCGACTTTATTATTCTTCTAAGGCAGTAGTAGCTGATGGGGCAGGACAACCTATCGGGCTGCCAAGGCCATCTTTTATGGTCAGTGTAGTTGATAATTAAAGTATTCGAGCATTTGTTCCAACAAAGATGAATGTGAGTGTTTCATATTTTGAGCAGTTTCAAAAATGACCCTTTTACCCTTTGAATTTAACCTGAACTTGAGCGTCTGTCTCCTCTCTCTCTGACTATTGTGTCCCTGTCTGCCCTGTCTGTCTTCTCTGTCTCTTCCATCTGTCTCCTCTGTCCAGGTGCTGTCCGAGGCCCAACATGAGCCGGGCTTCTGTTCTTTCTATGAGGAGTGTGGGAGGAACCCGTTGATAGAGGGAGCCCTCATTCCTCCTATCGTGCCGTGTTACGACTACAGCCGGGCCCGACCTGTCGTCGGGGAGCACTACAAGAAACTCAAATCGGTCAGTAAACCCCCATTGTTGGAAAGTGGAACGAGTGGCATTAATTGTTAAGTGAGAGAAAGTTTTATTTTTACTGCGGTGGAAGTATGATACCAAATGTTGAAAATTCAGACACACCCAAAACTCTCTGTGTGATCTCTCTTCAGGGTTGTATGAAGCATGACTACAACGTTGGAGCTATTTTTCAAAGCCCATCTTCACATTTTGACCATTTCCTCCAACAGAAATGAAACTGTGTTTTTCTGCCATTTAGTCATTTTATTGTTTAACACCCGTCTCTCGCTGCAGGTTTGCCCGATTTTGGACCGTGGAGAGGGCAACACGTTCGCCTGCTGCTCCATCAAACAACTGACGTCCCTGCAAATGAGCTTGACCTTGTCCAAGGCGGTGCTGGTCCGCTGCCCCTCCTGCGCTGAGAACTTTGCCCACCTGCACTGCATCAACACCTGCAGCCCCGACCAGAGCCAAAGAGTCAATGTGACCCAGATCATGAACGTCACCTACCTGGGGAAGACCAGGGAGGCTGTGGTGGGCTACCAATCCTACATCACCACCACCTTCGCAGACGCCGCCTTTCAGTCCTGTAAGAACGTCAGGATCCCCGCCACAGGAGGTTTCGCAATCGCCACCATGTGTGGCCGTTATGGCGCCAAGCTGTGCACACCCCAGCGCTGGTATGACTTCCAGGGGGACTCCAGCAACGGCCTGGCCCCCCTGGACCTCGACTTCAAACTGATCAAGGACGGAGACATGACAGGAGTGCCCGACGGAGTGATTCCCTACGACGGGCGAGCTCTGAGCTGCAACGAGACCACGCCCTCGGGAGGGGAGGCCTGCTCCTGCCAGGACTGCGAGGAGTCGTGCCCGAGTATGCCCCCTCCGCCACCCCCTCCCGCCCCCTTCAGCCTCTTGGGCGTGGACGGCTTCCTGGTGATTTCTATCATCCTGTTCGTTCTCCTGATGTTCGCCTTCGTGTTCTACCTGACGGTCGGCTTCTTGGTGAGGTGTAGAAACTGGAGGGCGAAAAAGGAAGAAGAGTGGAAGAAGAAGAAAGACCTGAACAGCAACGAGGTCACAGAGCGCCTCATCCGTCCAGAGGAGGTGACCTGCGCTGACATGAACAGCTTGGCCGCTCAGGCTTTCCTCAGCGCACAGTTCCGCCGCTGGGGGACAATCATGGCGACGTATCCTCTCACTGTAAGTGTCCTGAACCAGCAACATCAAACCCTTTCTGGTTCCCAATCCAAACAAACACATGTACCTTTAAAGCTGACAGAGACCCGTCTCACAGGGTGAATTTAGATTCATAATTAAACTTAATTGCAACATATGTGGAGTGCTAAGATGCATAGAGCAGGACCCTGGGGGGGGGGGGTGTAATGTCCTCACTCCTCAGCAGGTGGTGATGAGGGAGAGCACAAGCAGTTTTTTAAAGCGCTCCAAGCCATCACTGAAGAACTGACAGACACTATGATTTGTTTCGTGATTTTATAAGTCGTCAGACATGCAAAGATGAAGATGTACCTGATCGATGTGCTCCAATCCTTCTTCAGGTCCTCTTGATTTCGGCCGTCATCGTGGCCGTTTTCGCCGCAGGCCTGAAGGACATCGAGCTCACCACCGACCCCGTCGAGCTGTGGTCGGCGCCCAACAGCCGAGCCCGCCAGGAGAAGGACTTCCACGATTCACACTTTGACCCCTTCTTCAGGACCAACCAGCTGATCCTCACCGCGCCGGGCAGGAAAGGCCACCTCTACGACTCGCTGCTGTTTGGACCCCAGAACTTCAGCGGGCTCGTGTCCAAAGATCTCATCATCGAGCTGCTTGAGCTCCAGAGCGAGATACAGGTACAGCTCGCGGAGTCAAAGACGATGGCTGAGAGTGCCTGGAATGGTAGGACGGACTGTCCAGGCTCACCGATGCGTCTCTGTGTCACCTTATTAGAACATCTCGTTCTGGTCAGACGATCTGAACAGCACAGCAACCCTGAAGGACGTGTGCTTCGCACCGCTGAACCCGTCCAAGCCGTCCCTGACTGACTGCGCAGTCAACAGCCTGCCGCAGTACTTCCAGAACAGCCTGGACAACATCAACGCAAAGGTGAACATGACTGAGCTGGGAGTGACCAAAGAGGTGGACTGGAGGGACCATCTGATCTACTGCCTCGGGTGAGGGTTCGTTCGACCAACAGTGACGGTCGTGTGGCATCAAGCTGGCGTCGCTTCACTTCTCTCCTCCTCCGTCTCCCTTCAGCTCGCCGCTGTCCTTTAAAGACATCACTGACTTAGGCATGAGCTGCATGGCCGACTACGGAGCTCCTGTGTTCCCGTTTCTGGCAGTTGGAGGCTACAACAGTGAGTGACTGCGAGCGAGATCAACACACAAGAAAAAAAAGAGCCAAAAACACGTTTTTTAATGAACGCCCGGCTAACCTCCCGCATTTTCTAGATGATGACTACATTAGGGCAGAAGCTTTCATCATGACCTTCTCACTCAACAACTACGCAAGAAACCACCCCAAGTTCAGAGTGGCGCTGCAGTGGGAGACCGAGTTCCTGAAAATCGTTCAGAACTACCAGAAAAACCCCAAAGCCAACTTCACCTTTGCGTACATGGCAGAAGTAAGAGACCTCAGAGAGAATCGCGAGTGTCTCACAATATTCATTTGACTGTTTGTGAATTTGTTGGTGTTCACTGAGTCTCGTCTCAGTCTCAGACTGCACTGACTTGGGATTGTTGATCAAGAGCTTGTCGAGATCAACACAGACTGTTGCTGCTTTCCCGACAGGACTTATAAAAGAATCCATCATCACTGGCACTAAAAGTTCACTTAGTGTTTGACAGATTTATTGAGCGCGAACTGAAAGGAAATTCAGAGTTTACATTTTGTTTCATTTTAGACTTTCTTTGATATGTTGGTGTTTGTCTCCGTCTCTGTATCCTGTTGCCTCAGCGTTGTCTTCAGCTGGATTAGTGCAGACTTGTCTGCCACTTACCTGAGAGGGAGTTAAAGAGGATTTGGGATTGTCTCTGTGGCTGTACAAGCCGCGTGGCTCCTGTGAATCTGTCTGCTTTTCAGTCACCATCGCAAAGGTTTGAATTCCTGACGCTCTGTCAACAGGATCCATCAGCTTTAACGTATGCCCTCCAGTTGTAACTTTCTCTTGTTGAACAAAGGTTGAAATGCACAGAAAAGCGTAAAAGAAGTAATCAGCCAGTGCACAGATAAAAACCTGCTGTTTCAGCTGAGGCGAGGGGCCTCTTGAGGTCTCGCCTCCGTCTCTATCGCCTCGCTATCTGCCGGTTTCCCTCCCTGATCCCCTCGCTGCTCTGTGCTCTGCAGAGATCTCTGGAAGATGAAATCAACCGAACCACGGCGGAGGATATTCCCATCTTCATGATCAGCTACGCGGTGATCTTCGTCTACATCGCGGTGGCGTTGGGAGAGTACTCGTCATGCTCTCGTATACTGGTGAGGCCTGCCGGATACACGTCTGCCTTTAATGCGTTTGCACTGATCACGTTTTGCTCTTTAAAGAGAAAAAAAATCAAAGTATACAATGTGTACCTACGATATAATGGGCTTCCACAAAGCAAATAGAGAAAACCGTGCTTATCACCCTTTGTGTGATAAGGACAAGCTGTCATAATGCAGCTATATCAGCTATACAGTGCTTATCTTTACAGTGAAGCACTGAGATTTATTGTCGGGGACGTTATACAATACAGAAAAAAAAACGATACAGCAGAAGATACCAGGCAGCGGAGCAGGCTGAGCCACGCCGAGCTGGTTTTCTTATCTGTCCATGATGCAGGTGGACTCCAAGTTCCTGGTGGGTCTGGGTGGGATCCTGGTGGTGGGCTGCTCCGTCCTGGCTTCCATGGGCTTCTACTCCTGGATCGGCATCCCGTCCTCGCTGGTGATCCTGCAGGTGGTCCCCTTCCTGGTGCTCGCCGTGGGGGCCGACAACATCTTTATCTTTGTCCTGGAATACCAGGTGTGTAACCGAGGGCGACGCCGACGTGCACAGTGACAGTCAGATATTATTTATCATTCGTTTGTGATTCTATGGTTATTTCTTCGCAGAGAGACGTAAGGCTGCCCGGAGAGAAGCGTGAGGAGCACATTGGCCGCGTGCTGGGCAGCGTGGCTCCCAGCATGCTCCTGTGCAGCCTCTCCGAGTCCGTGTGCTTCTTCTTAGGTGAAAACTTAACTTCTTTAAGAAGTCTGAGATCCCACAAAGGGAAAAAAAGGTGAACAAAAAGATCTCCTTGTCGTGTGTTTTTGTGTGTGATGATCTTTTGGCTGTTGCTCCCAGGCGCTCTGTCCACCATGCCGGCTGTGAAGTCCTTCGCTCTGTACGCTGCCCTGGCCGTGCTCATGGACTTCATCCTGCAAATGACGGCGTTCGTGGCGCTGCTGTCCTTAGACGCCCGGCGCCAGGACAGCAACCGCTGCGAGCTGCTCTGTTGCATGACAGTGTCAAAAGAGCGGCCCAACAAGCCGAACGAGGGCTTCCTGCTGCCTTTCATGAGGAAATACTACGCCCCCGCTTTACTCAACCCAGTCACCAGGATTGTTGTGGTAAAGATATTCAGCAACACACACACACGAACCAACACGAGCAAAACGTATTAAGTCAGCTGTAATGCAGGGTTGTCAAACATGAGGCCAAAAGGTGGTCATCAGTGGGTCTGATTGGTCCACAGAAAGGAATATCAACCAATTAAGGTTACTGTAATCCTACAACTCAACCAATGAAGGCGGAAAACTTAGGCCAGATGGCAGGAATAGTAGGAAAACAGTGAAAACTCGTCACCTCATGAAGTAGAGTTCATTAACTTATCAAATTAAACCTGAGATTAACTCGTCTGGACCCTGAACTCGTGACTTTCACATTTCAGGTGCAACAAATCGAAGCTTCTCTTTGGCCTGCAGAGAGTTTATTTTTAAACTGGATGCTTTGTTGAGCGCTCCTCCGTCTTTGCTCTCCTCAGATGGTGGTTTTCATCTTCATGTTCTGCGCCTCTGTCTACCTCATGCTGAACGTGACCGTGGGTCTGGATCAGGAACTGGCCATGCCACAGGTCAGGAAGCGAGCCGACGAACGCCGGCACTCTTTCTCCCCTCGTGCCTTTTTGCCACCTCACCGGAGCCTCTCTGTTTTTCATGCAGGGTTCCTACATGCTGGACTATTTCAAGTACCTGTACAAATACTTTGAAGTGGGAGTTCCCGTTTACTTTGTGACGAAGAGGGGCTACAACTTCTCCACTGTGGAGGGCATGGACGGGGTCTGCTCCAGTGTGGGCTGCGATCAGTTCTCAATGACCCAGAAGATCCAGTACGCCGCCAACCACCCTGAACTGTGAGTCCCGAAAGTTTATTATCTGATCTGCGTGAAATTGTCAAAAAGGAAGGTTTGAATGAATTTTGTGCTCAGTTTAGCTTCAGAACAAACAACCAGAAGGCCCTTTTTCCTGTTTGTGCCCTTCACATCATCACCATGCACTGACAGATCCTTGAACCCGCTGATATCGTAATAACAACCCCTCACATAATTGCCGTTCAGATTAGATAAAAAAAGAAACTTCTTCAATGAGATGAAAAGAGAGCCAGAAACAACAAAACCAGGCAAAGACAACAACCAATAAAACAAACTGGGGAACATCTCCTAACTTGTCTTTATTGACGCTACGATGTAACGACAGGACGGAGCTGAAGCCTGCAACAAGGAATCTTTACGGCTTTCCAAACACACGTGTTGTTTCATGGCAGGATTTATGGTGCAGACCGTGACTCAGCTGTGAGGGCAGACTGACCTTCCCTTAGCAATTCTTTATGTGCTTCCTCAAACTCACCATGAGTGTGGTTGTTGGTACCGCCCATGATGAGAATACAACAGTCGGTTTCACTATGTGTGAAATATATTTAACTTCTGTTTGGTGGCTCCAAGTTGTCCGCAGGTGTCAATGTGACTGTCCAACAATCAAAACACTCTCAGTTGGAGGAGTTGGATTGAATACAGTTTGATCCTTTTGTGTATTAATACACATTGCGTGTGTTCTGCAGCTCTTATATCGGTATTCCTTCCAACTCGTGGGTGGATGATTTTGTGGACTGGCTGAACCCTGATTCCAAGTGTTGTCGTCTCTACACCATCGGCCCGAATAAAGGAAAATTCTGCCCTGCCAGCCAATGTGAGCTTCATCGGATCTGACGAGTTTTCCTGCTGTCAATCTCTTGACTTGATTCAAACGTTTGGGTTTGCTTTTTGTGGCTCGCCTCCACAGCGGCGCTGCTCTGTGGCCTTAAGTGTATGGCGAGACCTTCAGACGGCGTCCTCAGGCCGAGCGAGGAGGAATTCAACCGCTTCCTCCCCGATTTCCTGGGTAACAGGCCTGACCTGCAGTGTCCCAAAGGGTGTGTGACCACAAACACACAAACCAAAACATTACGAGAACACAACATACAACAATAGGATAAAAAAAAGGACTTTTGGGAGGGACTGATCATTGCTTATCTAACCTATGTCGATTGCTGCTCAACATTTTCTGTAGCACATATTTGTTTAAATATATTTATATGTATATAAAACACCACAGAAAAAACAGGGGATTGACTTGATAGAGAAGTTAATGAAGAGAAATGCTCATTGTTGAAATTTTCCAGATGCTTCTTGAAGATTTGACAATTTTCCCTGTTTAGATTGAATGAAATTGTTATCTATGATTTGTTTACGCAGTCATCCATTTATTCACTTGTTTTCTGTTTGCGTCTTCTTTTTTAAACAGCGGTTTGGGGGCTTACGACACGGCCGTCGTCAGGGACGAGAATGGAGATATTATAGGTGAGAAACACAAAAAGCATCTGCGATCTCTCGGTGGTGACAGATCCCAGTCGCCCTGAAGGCCTGACCTCCTGTTTTCGTCCCCGCAGCCTCGCGCTTCATGGCCTATCACACGCCGCTGACCAACTCGCAGGAGTTCACCGCCGCGCTGCTGAAGGCCCGGGAGCTGGCGGTCAGCATCACCGAGAGCATGAGAAAAGTCAACGGCACCTCACCCGACTTCGAGGTGTTCCCTTACACGTGGGTTCATCGTCTTTTATTTCCACGTCCAAAAAGGGCAGAAGATTTCAATGATGGCTCCTGATGGTTCTCGATTGTTCCTGACGGTTCCTCCTCTCTCCTGCATCTCCCAGGGTGACGAACGTATTTTATGAGCAGTACCTGACGATCGTGTCGGAGGGGCTCTTCAACATCTCGCTGTGTCTGCTGCCGACCTTCGTGGTGTGCTGCCTGCTGCTGGGCTTGGACCTGCGGTCGGGTCTGCTCAACCTGCTCACCATCATCATGATCACCGTGGACACCGTTGGCGTCATGACGCTGTGGAGCATCGACTACAACGCGGTGGCCCTCATCAACCTGGTCACGGTGAGGCATGAGAACGCGACTGGGATGGAGACGAGCTCGTCCCACTTCATGAGTGGGCTCATGCAAAATAACAGTCGTCAGGATTTTGTCATAGAAACACACAATCAAGTTGTTGAGGTACACCAAGATACTTAGATACTCTAAATCATATTTGCCATTTATTCATTTTAAATATTGCTTTAAAGTGTAAAATTATTTAGGATCATATTTTTTCTTCTTCGTTGGTGAATTATTAGACACACAGAGAACACGGCTCGAGTTTGACCTCCTGTTTCTGGGACGACGTGATTCTTCGGTCCACTTGTTTACCTTGTCTGTCTTGTTTGCAGGCGGTGGGAATCTCGGTGGAGTTCGTGTCCCACTTAACGAGGTCCTTCGCTCTCAGCGTGAAGCCCACGCACGTGGAGAGAGCCAAGGAGGCCACCGCCAACATGGGGAGCGCGGTGAGGGAAAGCACCCGGTTTGGAGACGCATAACAAAGCACCACAAAGTGACGTTTGCCTGAGCCGAGCTTGTTCGCTCCACAGGTGTTTGCCGGCGTTGCCATGACGAACCTGCCCGGCATCCTCGTCCTGGCGTTTGCCAAAGCGCAGCTCATCCAGATTTTCTTCTTCCGGTTGAACCTCGTCATCACACTTCTGGGGCTGGTTCACGGACTCATCTTTCTCCCCGTGCTGCTCAGCTATTTCGGTACACAGCTTCCTTTGTGGGTTTTTTCTGGGCACCGCCGGGTGAAGGAGACGCACGAGCACTAACCGTCCGTGTTTCCTCTTGTTCAGGTCCCGGCGTGAACAAGGCGGTGCTGCTGCAGCTCCAGCAGGCCAGAGCAAAGGCCAGCCAGGAGGAGGAGATGAGGAGGCAGGTCGCCCAACACATCTACGACAACATCAGCTTCGAAGCCCACGAGACCAAACAGGAGCCTTTCACAAACATCACAAACACTCCCGCCGTCGTCAGCAGTCACCCGCATTCGACGGACCACAAAAAGGAGGTGAAAGTTGATCATTTCTGAGCGCCGACCTCAAAAAAACTTTCCAAGCTCTGAAAAGTGACTGAACGAGGAAAAGGACAGAAAAAAGGCAGAAAGCAAACAGTGGGGCTGTGCGTTTGTCTCCATCAGGAAATCATTAACTTGTCAATGTGCTGCGATCAGGCGCTGACCTATTGGACAGATGACAGCCAAACACGGTTGTGCAATATTTTGGAGAGAAGCGTCAACTTTCATGTCTCATGAAAAGTCTTCAGTGGTGAGAATATTTGAGAAGACAGGAAGTTGACAAAAGTTCCTGAATAAGTAGGGGTGTTTTGTTTGTGTTGTATTAAATAGAATTATTTTATATGTGTGTGGAAACACCTTCACAGTGGCACGTTTCCACTAATTCACACCTAATTGGACTCAAACACTCCAGCTTTTTAAGTGCAGTTTTCTCATTTGCAGAGCGAAGCATTCACTGTAAAAATGTGCAATCACTGTGAAATTATTTAAGTGTTTGATGTAAAAACTTCATATTATAAGCTTTGAACATGCAGTAATTGCTGTAAAGAAATGTTGATACTAGTTTTTTTTCCATTTTGATGCATTTTTGTTCCTTTGTCTTTGACTCACCCAGCTGATGCTCTTTCAAAGCATTTTCATACCAAAGTCTGCACTTCTTCAAAAGTGCATCAATACGTCCAATTTATGGATTTGTTAGTGTTTTTTTCTAATATAATAAGTTGGTGAAAAAATGAACGTTTCAACACATTTTAGTGGCTGCTGAATTCATTTGTACTGGGCAAACTGGACATAAAGAAATGGCCATGTACATTAAAAAAAACATGTCTGACTGATGACTTTCTTTCTTGGCTGCTCATGTTGCTGGACCTAAGCTGATTTATGAGAGTCACAACTCCCACACTACTCTATTCAGTACTTTCACATCGTTTTCTACTGGTTTCGTTTGAAGAGTTAAAAGTGGCAAAACTGAACGGATGGAGGCCTCTAAAAGTGCACACTTCTAGTAATGAAAAACCTTTTTGTTAAAGTTTTTGTACTCTTCACACACGAGCTGTATGTGGT
>JAUESF010000012.1:4733267-4743330 GCA_032274765.1 Malacoctenus tetranemus | reverse complement strand
GGGGAAAAGAGGAGCCGTTATCGCAACTGGAGGGGGAGAACGGGAGCGGGGACGGGAGACGGTTTCACGGTCGGAGGCCGGAGGCCTTACTGGCATGAATTGCACGTCCTGGAAGAGTTCTTGTATGAAACGCCTGGAGGTCAGCCGGAACATACAGTGGGCCAAGAGGTGGGAGACCTCGGAGTACAGGCAGATGTCATCGAACGCGTACGAGAACTTCTCCTTAATCCTGAGGAGAGCATCAGAAAACAACTACGTTACTTTCTGTGTGCATAGTACATACATGTCTATCTAAGACAGGGAAAGAGACTCACGTCAGTAGTCCTGTTTCGTGGCCTTTGGTTCCTACAGAGGAGCTCAGGTTGATGATGAGACGAAGCACCTCCTTCCTCAGCAGAACCCGAGAGGCGGGGCCATCCTCGGAGATCGCCTTCCCACCTGATGGACACAAACAAATGTTCAATACTCACTGAAATACCGGACAAATGATCACTTTACCTTTGCTTCACCAATATAAGTCCTTTTGAGAGTAAAGTCGACAGAACCAGGAAAGGATCAAGAGAAATTAACACAGATTAAGTCGGATGGGAAAAAAAAAATTGAAGGAACAAAACAGAAAAATGCAGGACGGAACTCACTGCTGAAATTTAAGGTGAAACTGTGCAGGTTTGTGAAAAGATCTTTTGTCATGAGAACAACTGCAAACCGTGCAGGATGTTTCCACTCACCAAGGACAATGTCGCCCGGCGTGGGCGTGCTGCTGATGGAGCCTTGAGACACTGCGGCATCGCTGCAGCCCGACACTCCAGAAAACTTGGACTGCGGCATCACTTCCAGCCGATGGCCACTCTGACCCCCCCATGAGGGGAAATCAACGTAATCTGACAGGACAAAAAACAGCTGTTTTTTAGATCCTGTGTGTCGTTGAGGTAAATCGGTGGGAAAGACCATGTTTGTGAGTGTGAGCTCACCCGTTCGAGGGTGTGTGCTGTTGATCTGTGGCTGCGTGGGGTAACCAAGCACCATGGCGCCGACGCAGTAGAGGCAGTTTTCTTCGGAGTGATCCTGCAGCCCCGTCTCCTCTGAACCCACCACGTGGTTGGGGTTGTCACCTCTGCACACGATCAGCTCGGAGATACTGAACTGTTGTTTTAGCACGGGGACAGCGGGGCGATCGCCTACGGAGGGAGCAACGGAACATGAATCAGTTTAGAGCCACTTCCTTCTTTTTTTTTTTAAATCATCATTCACTCAGACATGAAGCTGCTTTTACCATCGCCGTCGCCAAACAGAAAGCGCTTCCTCTCCTCTGAGGGCGGGCTGATCCTCTGCTGAAAGTAGGCCGAGTCTCTGATGTGGAACATGTCGTTGATGTCCATTGGCAGCGCGAGGCCGATGTAGTCGTCATTGCACCCAAAGGTGGCGCTAGAGACCATTGAGCGCACAGAAGAGCAGCGGTGCAGGGTGCTTTGGTTAATGGGACTGAGCAGCTCCTCTTTATCCAGAGAAGCAAAACTCAGAGCCTTAAGGAACCTAGGGAGGGCAAGAGGAGAGGTGCGTGAGAGGATCTGGGGGGAGAGACTGGGGCAGAAAAAGGAACGAAGGGAGTAAAGAAAATAAAAAAATGTTGGACAAAAAGCACAAAGAAAAGGATTCAGGGTTAGAATCTCAAGTCTCACATCGAGTAGCAAGCTATCAGTGTCACAGCGACAGCTGAAAAGCTCTGGCTGATTCAGGCCGTTCAGCTTCAAACAGAAGAACCAAATCAGTGAAGGTGGAAATGACTGTTTGTTTTCTCATGAAGAAGACGGAGATAATCAGCAGATCTGAAACCTTTTTATGTACTGAGCAAAATATGTTTTCAGGTTTTGCATATTTTTGAGTTGATATTTTCACCCCTAAAAAATGGATAGAAAACCATTTGGGTGCAGAGATGGATTATTAATCCCTCCTCTGAGGTTAAAATATCCATTCATCGCAAAATGAGAGCAGCCTATTTGCTAAAAGTTGATGTTCGTTCACTTTTTGTGTCTTCAAATGCAAGTGTTTTGAATTAGTAAGTTCATGACTTTCTGTCAAAGTCAGCATACAAGGAAATAATGTCAATCTTCTGTTTTATTCTTCGTCCTGATTTCTGTAGAACTTACCCAACTTATCCCACCAAACATTTTTCAGTTTTAAGAATCCAAATCAGACCATAAACCAGAACACACTGCTGGTTTCACAGCAGCTGTCTCCCACACCTGTGTAATTCAAACAACTTGGAAAGACGACAGGGAACGACGAGACGGTGAGAGATCTACGCAGGGTTTTGTCTAGCTACTGATCAGAGCAGAGTTAGACCAATCGAAGGAGAAGCTGTAGCTACGCTAGTGAGGGGAGCAACAACAGTGTCTGTCTGGATCAGATCAAGACGCTACGTTTCTACGAAGGAGGACACAGAGCTGGTCCACCCACCGCGGTACGAGTGTTCTGGACAGCCTGCGGTACGGACTTATGATGCTGGCTTCTGGACAGGTGCGCCTCCTATCTGATATCCTGACAGAAATAGTAAAGAGTACACCTGTGACCACCAAGAACCCTGAAGCCTGACGCAGGCACAGAGCTGCTGTCGCTACTATATCAGGCTTGTTTTGTGGTCACTCCTCTCAGGGCAGAATTGCTTCCTTAAAGCAACAAAATCACACTAAAAAACACAAAAGAATTACGATGCATGCCTGAAACAGTGTCTCCTTTCTACATATCGTCCTCTTACCTGCGAGGAGTTAATCTGGAGTCCAGGCTGCCAGTTTTCATGGTGATGGTGTCCGTGAACAACACGTCTTTGGCCGGTGAAGCCAGCGCCTCACTGTGCGACAGAGACGGGTGTATCCTCTGCTGCTGCAGCCTCTTCAGAGTGGCGTAGCCGAGAGCATCTCTGGGGCTGGTGTACATGAAGCTGCAGTCAGCCAGGCTTTTGATGGTGGTCACCGAAGGGGACTTGAGGGACTGAGCTCGGCGGGGCAGAGTGTGCGAGGAGCCGGGCGGTACCAAAGAGACAGTGGAGGACTTGGACGTGGACATGTGGTTGGTCTGAGCCTGGGGGGTGAGGGAGGAAAGTGTCTTTACAGTCTTGGCGGACACAACCGTGTTGAGGCTGACGCAGTCGGAGGAGTCCGGCTCGGGCTCCGGGTGCTCGGGGTTCCCCACGGTCTCGCGGGAGGGGCTGGAGCTCATGGAGCTGATGCCGCTGGTCGTGGTGTCCGTGTTAAAGCTCTGACTGCGGCTTTTAAACTGAGTACCTCCGCCGCCCCCCACGGTCCCTCCACCCGAGGAGGAGCCCCCGTCTCCCGCCAGACGCTCTCGGCTGGTCTGCTCCCTCTCTCGGGCGTGGTGCTCCACAGTCCCGTGTCCTCCAAGGCCGCTGAGTCCGAGGCCTGAGCCTCCCCCCCGGGCCAGCCTGCCGTCCACAAGTTGCTCCTCCGAGCCCCCCCTGGTCCCCACGAAAGACGTTTCCAGGCTGACTGTCGGACTTTTGGGCATCCCTCTGCCATTGTACACAGGCGTGAAGACGTCCCCCTGCTGTGAACTGTAGACAGAGGGCTCCGTCACCGTCCTGTTTCGCCTGATGCTCCCCGTCTTCAGCTCAGTGGGAGTGCGAGACCCCGATGGGGTTTTAGGGTCACTGGTGGAGCGCAGTTTCTTGCTCGGGAGCGAGAGAGAGTTCAGGAAGCGAGTGCGGACAAATCGTGTGGAAGCCAGGATGGTGAAGGGGCTGCGGTCTTTCACTGGTTTGGAGTGTAGATACAAGGATGGCTCGTCCGACTGATCCAGGATATCACGACTGTCATCGTCCAGGATGTACATGTCTGAGAGGAGCAAAGACGAGATCAAAACCATCATGAAGTGAAAAAACATCTCATGTGTCCCAAAAATGCCAAATGCTTCCTAAAACACGAGATTACAGTTATGATGAGAGATCCTCATCGAAGCACAAACAGGGCTCTACATACTGGGCTGAGACTCGCTCTCGCTGTTGTGGCGGGAACTGGTGGATTCGGAGTTCAGACTGAGCGTGCTGGGCACTGATGAAAGCTCAGAGGTCAGCAGTGTGTCCACCTCGTCTGGAGTGACAGGCCACAGCGTCCTGCGACTGTGTCGGACTGCGTCCCAACCGTAGTGCTTCAGCACCTCGCAGCCCTGCCTGGTCTTGGAGATGACACCCAGCACGTAGACGCATGTCCTGTGGACGGGAGACGATCACGGCGTTAGATCATTGTTCCCTTCGGTTCCAACAATCCTTAATTACGTCGCCTAAATTGAGCTGTGAAAGTAGGCGGGCTATTTTTTGATCGAGAACAACTCACCCTCGCACTGAAAGCACCTCGCAGTGCTGCGCCAACGTGAGGATGTCAGGAATGACGTTCTCCTCCTGCAGGAGATTCAGACCCCAGTTTGAAGAGCCAATGTTTCCCTGAGAAAGAGAACAACACAACCCATCAGAGCCATCTCTTCGTTAATGTTCTGGTGAACAGGTAACACGAATTAATTCCTGGTACTGACTAATGCCCAGAGTGCAGCTTTCAGCTGTTTAATGCCCTCCCAGGTGTCCAGCATCGGGGAGCGAACCGTGTAGCTGAGGTCAGGGACCACACTCTGGAGACAGAGAAGAAAAAAGAGTCAATAACCGTCAGTAAGTTTTCTACAAAGCAGGTCAGAATTCATCAGAATCAACTATTCACCTGAGCCTCTAAAAGATGACAGCCGGTCTTATCGTGGACCAGCTGACCGTACAAGTGCACAGGAAGATAGACATTTGGTCTTTGTAACCTGCAAACACAACCCAAGGAAAGTTCACACACTCTGAATCGTCCTTTTGTTTTACTGATTCATTCAGCGACAACAAACACCCCCGTCTCACCTTTGGTTGCTGCGTCTGACGTAGTTGTCTCCATCGACTGGTTTGCGGTAAGTTGTAAGTGCTTCGTTGAGCTGCTCCTCTATCAGGTCCACATACTTCAGGTTGTACTCCTACGATGAACAAAGAGTCAATCCCTTTTTTTTTATAACATGGGCCCTCTTGTTTTTGTTTTGCTGTTCAGGCTTCTGAAATGTTACCTTTTGCCATTTATCCAGCTGTTTGCTGACATAACCTCTCTCATTGAGGTAGGAGAAACCTTTAGGAATGGACAAGAACCTACAAAGGACCAAACGGCATTCAGTTCATTCAGATGTACAAAAGGCTCCTGCTGGACGACTTCAGAAACTGATGAATCTCATGACCAATTTCAGTGAAAGAGCCAGACACCAACCTGAGGAGCAGCAGCAGGCCTTTGTCCCCCAGGTGCGACACAGCTGGTTTCAGCTGGATCAAAGCGTGAAGATTGGCCTGTGAGGCAGCACAATGAGACAGTCAGAAAACCGGTCAACTCAATCTAATCAACGTTAATGTTCAATCTTTGCCTCTTTCTCCATGATGAAGCAGCAAATGGCTCCTCGTTTCTCGAGCTCTCACCTTGTCCTCACAGGCCTCGTCCAGTATGTCCAGAGCCTCCATGGACACAGCCTTGCTGTGGTCGTGAAGCTGTGTGACCAGCAGCTCCATCCCCCAGCTGCTGAAGAACTCCACGCCCGCACGCAGCAGCACACGGAGGTGCTTGGTAGCATATAGCCTGCATGTCTGCTCAGAAACAGAGACACAACTGTGAGGTGAGGAGAGACTCGGGACAACAGGAAGTTGTAGTGAAAATGTGCTGTTTGCTGTGTAAAACATTAATTTGCATGAGTGTTCTTTCTCCTGGGACTAAGACCTGGTGGTTGTAGTGTGTTAACAATGAAAAGGAAAGTGGAAGAACTGCCCGAAGAAAACAGTCAGACATTTAAACTTTCTATGCATTTTGTGCAGGAGCCTCACATCAGTAGCAGCAGTGAGGATCTTTGAGAGGATCACTCTTGCCAGACCATCTCTGCTGTAGTCCAGTGTGGATACA
Source organism: Malacoctenus tetranemus (assembly GCA_032274765.1). NCBI lineage: Eukaryota > Metazoa > Chordata > Actinopteri > Blenniiformes > Labrisomidae > Malacoctenus > Malacoctenus tetranemus. The sequence continues at coordinate 4,737,361 of JAUESF010000012.1, read as the reverse complement.
GCGAGTTTCAGCACGGCATCCTGGTTCTTTACAGAGCACAGATTCAGCAGGCTGCAAATACATAAAAGGAAGTGCAGGTGTCATCAAGCAGACCTCAAACAGAAACGGCTTCTTCGACTTCACAGCTCTGTGGCGATGAGGGAAGCAGACTCGGTTCTCTTTTCACTCACCACTGAAACAGGCCACATTTTTCGAGTAGTTTGACTCCCTGTGGGTGTGCAGAGAGCGTCCCGAGGAAGAGGAAGTAGTGCTGGCTGAGCGTGGTGAGCAGGCCGTTGCTCTGCAGGCAGCGCTCAGGCTTCAACCCTGAGGACGAGGAGAGCCAGGACACCATATCCCTCACCAGGTCCTCCAGGTAACCGTGACCATCCTGGTGGAAGTAGGTAAAAAGAGAGAGGCGGGTTAGAGAAGAGCAACATGTGAAGGAGAGAAAAGGAATACGGCTTGTGTGCGCGCTTCTCTAACCTCATCAGAATCCATGAGGAACTCTACAAACTGACAGCCGACCACAGTGAGTTGTCTGGCCTTCGAGTGATCCAACGCCAGCCCAGCGTACAATTTACTACTGGGCTTATAGAAGTACAGCAGCCTCCGAACAAACCTGCAAAACAAGGAACAAGAACTCGTTTGATGCAATGAACTAAAAGAACAAAACACAAATGTGCCATGGTTCCCTCGTCCTGTCGTCTCACCTGTGCATCTGTTCATCTTTGTTGTTCCTGAGGTTTACATTTGGCCACTGGAAGAAAAAAGCAACGTCTGAGACGAGACAAGAAGGAAAACTTTCAAATCTCTGGTGCAGCGTGAAGTCAGCCTGACCTTGAGGATGGTGGCAATGAGCAACCAGTTCCACTCCAGGTTCTGCTTGTGGTTGAGTATGTGACTGTCTCTCAGGTTCATCATCAGTGCTTCTTCTGTGTCCTGAACACAAAAGCGGAGAAATCAGTGAGATAGTTGACAATTAATTCAGAACATAAACATTCAGGACAAGAAACTAATGAAAAATGATCATGAGAAGAACAAACTGTGTGTTTACCTTGATGACATATATGTCTCTGTGGGCACGCGAGTGTGTTTCTCTGCGGTTGTGTGAAGACCCAGATTTGCGGATGATGTGGTCCAAATAGAGACTGTGTGGTTTCAAGCCTTTCTTCTTCTTCTCGTGGAAACGCTTCAGGTTGTTGACCGCTGCACTTGCCCGACTAAAAGGGAAAAAACAGTCCTGGTGTGAGGTTGGAAACGCAGTTGCAACAAGAAGCTGAAGAACTGAAGAAAAGTGCACATGGAGCAACGCAGCTGAGTCGTCATGGGGAAAATTCAGCGGTCATAACTTTGTGTTGGTGTATGTCGGACTGTACTCACAGTCGTTTCTCTTGAGCGATGTCAAAGGAGGCTGCCATGTTGATGAGGGTGGGCAGGCAGTGCAGGTGGTGACTGTGGGAATGAGGAAGTATGGTGTTTGCCTAAACAGTGGAGAGACGGGTAGAAAAACAATTCAGGTTTGAATCACAGCAACAAAGCAGTGAACATTTCACATTCACTCTTGCAATGTCAAAACTTTTGAGTCACTCGTTCGTACGTGATGCAAGTTGTGAATCATGAATTTTTCTTACCATGTGTAGGAGTTCTCCTAAAAGGATGGTGGCTCTGACCGCGAGCTGGTTGTCGCTGCTGGTCACCACTTCAACGAGACCCTACAAATATAACAAACACAAAGGCTGAGACACAGATTTGGCGTCTGAATCATCAGGCTGCTTTAAAACATCTCTGAATCAACCATCTGAAAAAATAAACTGGAGGAGGAGAAACACATCAGGCTGACTGAGTTTTTGAAGTAGTTTTTCTCTGGGTTCGGTAAAAAAAAAAAAAAAAAAAAAAAACTGGATCTGCTCACCTCCAACAGCCCACTGCTGATGAAGGCAGAAAGAACAAATGCCAAGTAGTTGTCCATCAGGTCAGGCCTAAAATTTAGAAAACAGGAGAATATTTACCGAATCGTGTAAACGCCGACAGCAGTTTTTCAACATTTGCTGGTTTTAATGGACATCAATCACGACTCACCTTGAGCGAGCCCGATGGGGCAGAATGACTTTGGCCTCAGCAGCAACAAACCCATCAGACAGTCTCCACGTGTCCTGGAACCTGGCAGGGTCTGAGGTTCACCACAGCAAACGTTAGTCTCCATTAGTTCCATACTACAAGGACATACTTCCTTTTCTAAGTGCATGAATGCAGGTTAGTGTGAATCAAACAGGTTTACTTTCTGGTTACAGTTGATGAGGGTCAACCGACTTGATCATGTGGAAAAGACAACAACTCAGAGTTCACAGCACTGAAAATTAAAGTTACATTCAAAGATGAAGAACAATGTTCTTACCAACACTGAGAAGAGCCTCGGTGAAGTCTTGAGTTACAATGGGCACCGGGAGCCTGAATATCTCATACAGCACCTCCAACAAGCCTTTCTGCAGAGCGAGTTTCCATGAAACAGTCAGAAAAGGAGCATGTCTGACAAGTAAATAACGTTTTTTATACAGCAGCTTCTATTAACAACAAAGTTCTTTACAGTCATCACTGTATTATGAGGCATAAAAAGTGAAAATTCACAATGAAGACGAAGAAAATTCAAGATGCATGTGGCACATTTTCTAGAAAAAACACTTTAATGAACAAATGTGATGTTGAACTTTGATAGGTAAAACAATGCACTCAAACCTTGCAAAAACACTCAATGCCCCAATAAATAAAAATAAATACAGTCACTGTGTTGGATTATATAACTGTGCCAAATAAAGTGGCCTTGACACTTTAAAGAGAGACCACAGAAAGAGACTTCTGTTTGTAGTATTTTAAGTTTTCATATTTTGAGGTTTTCCATCAAACAGCAGCTTTAAAACAAGCACGGAAAATGACCGAAACCTAAGAGGAAACAGAACAACAAGTCAGAGTGAGGCCGTTCTGATACTCACCCTAACTTCCATATTTGGTATGCAAAGTAACCCAATTAAAGATTGGATACCAGAATTTCCAGCCTTGCATAGGTTGATAATCCCTGAGGTTAAAAAATGAAAAAGGACATTAGACTCATTGTAATAACTACAAAACAGATCTTCAGTGAAATTCACATCCTTACCAGACCACGATCGAAAAGCAGCCACGATGGCCATTCTGCTCGACAAGAAACGGGCTTCTCTGTCTTCCCTGCGAAAATGACATCAAACACTTTTATGATGTGAAATTCCAACTAAAGATTCAAAAACTTTTTTATTGCATCAAAAACAGATGCGATCTATTTAAATAGCTGTGGTTTAAAGCATTACTGAGCCAGAGTTTGGTTCGTGTGCTCCAGCCAGTCATTCTGGAATCAAACTGCCCTGATAACATGGGTCACGTAACAAAAACACCAAACAAACCCTCGACTTTCTTAACGCATGGTCTTACCAATATTGAAACACAGCAAACAGTCAACAAAGGGGAAACGTCAGACACTCAGTCGTTTTGTTTCTACTGTAACAGATGCTCTTTATACCCACAGACACACACACACACAGACACACACACATACACACACTCACTTGAGTTGCCCTTCAGAAATGTCTGCGTTGTGACGATAGTGAAAATCTGTGAAAGGCGCGAGGATTTGCTGCAGGACAGAACACAAAGCACACAAAACATGGAAACGTACAAATGAGAATCACTGCTGAGTTCAGGACATTTCATTACTGCTTGTAAATGAAGTGAAACCAGTGGCCTTTAAGCATTCTTCTGGAACACCCCTGCAGCTTTAATTAACCCGATACGGATCTCATATGACATCTTTGTGGATATTATGACTGGGATGATGAGATGCTTCTGTCCCAGGTGTCTGTTTACAGACAATGAGGCTTCAGAGAAATACTGTAACTGATTACTGTAAGCTCCATGGGAAAGACACAGGCAACCTCAGGCTGCTAATCCTGACTGGAATGGCTCCCGGCACACAGGCTCATTTATGAACATCGGCTCCCTCTCAAAACATGTTTATCTGTGTGTGTGTGTGTGTGTGTGTGTGTGTGTGTGTGTGTGTGTGTGTGTGTGTGTGTGTGTGTGTGTGT
>JAUESF010000012.1:4697883-4731668 GCA_032274765.1 Malacoctenus tetranemus | reverse complement strand
TGTGTTTGTGTGTGTGCATGTGTGTGCGAGAAGGAGGTTTACAGTAAACTACAGAAGTAGCTATAAATAACCTTGCCTGCAGACTCGTGCAAACCATCTACACTGACACTGCTGCTAACCCATGGCTCTCTTTGGTGGCACTGTGCTGGCACGAGGCTGAGCCGTGAGAGCAATAACGTAAAAACATGCGATCTTACCTTTCGGACCAGTCGCAGGGCCTGAGTTCTCTCGCCCTCATTGCTCTGCTGGATGTCAATGCACCTGAAATGGAAAAAAATTAAAGTATGAACTTCTTTTGATGGAGATGTTAGTGACTAAATATGACAAATTGACATAACAAATTTCAAGGATGATTGTTTAACTTGCTATCCACTGTAGGTGTGTTCTCACACATAACATGGTCTTACCTTGCTATCAAGTAATCCACTTGTAGTTTGAGGACCTTTTGCAGCACACTCGTGTCTCTAATGAGGTAGCGGAGCGCCCGCAACCCAGCAGCACGTACTTCCTTCGCCTCATTTAGTAGAGCTAGCCGTAGACTGGAGATCAAAAGTCAAACGTTACCACTGAAACATGACCCATTTCAACATCAAAAATTATTACATTTCTAACATGTGATGATGCCGCCTTTGTTCTAGTGTGAAACCTGGAAAACTAATTTTACAAAAGCACAAGAGCCACACTGACGAGAGATTACCAACAGAGCATCTCCAACAGAATCAACTTACCATACGATGATTTCTTCATATGTAAACCCAAAATTTTCCTCGCGATGCCCACTGCTGCACAGCAACTACAACAGACACACAAACGATTTACCTCAAGCAATCACTGCAATAAAAGATGGTGATCACGAATACGCCAAACTAATAAAGTAACACAACCAGATGGCCTCAAGTTGCCTTTAAGCAAGTTTGTCTTCTTAAACTATCCGATTATCAAACAGCACGACACAGCTCTGCAGATGCTAAGCAGCAGTGTGAGTGACAGATACTTGCATAAGTGGATGGTTAATGAATGAAACATTTTATGGATTGATGGGTCATATTCAGAGGTTAGCTGTATGAAAATGAAAGTTTGAAGAAACTCAAAAGGTAACAAGTGTTGCCTGCACAACCTGTTGTTTCTGAGCACATGAGCCTGTACCAAGATACCGGCATGTGTTATGACGCATGAAAACAGAGGCTGACGACGAAAGTGTCTCCCATATCATGATTGATTGCATGTTCACACGTGTGGCGTGTTACTTGATCCAGAACAAAGCAGAAGAAAAGGACGTGATTTGATCTTTGGTCTGGTTTGTTTTTACTGGAATTTTACCAACGGACCAAATGATACAAACCAATTGTGCAGTACATGGACGGCTTTTGATACAGACCCGGTTTAATACACCTGCAAGACTGTGTGCTGGTCAATGTCTCAGCGACCGTCCATCCCTTCATCCCCGAAACCCGCTCATCCAATTTAGCAGTCGCACGGGGCCGGAACAGATCCCATCGGACACTCGACAAAATGCACAATCGACCAGGCTAAAAACACTAATTTTTATTAGAGATGCTTCGAATTAAAAAAAGAAATCTGATTGCTTTGGATTTGTTTCACATTCTACATTAAAAATGTCAACATATCCAACAACTAAAGAGACCAAAGTAAGGCTTGTCTTGTTTACAGAGCCAAAAGCCATCTTTTTCTAGTTCTCAAGACTTCATGTTTTTCACAGAAAAAGCTAATAAACAAAGTAAAAGCCCAATGCCAATGACCCACGACAAGACAAGACATACAGAAACCACCACAAACACACACCTGCAGTCACACGAGAAAAAGCTAATACACAGAATATGTACATTACCTCCACAAACCAGTTTATTGCACAGAGTTCTCAATCATCACCAGGGTCCCACATACAGACCCCTGATGCCAAAACAGCACAGTTATAAACACGACGCCGAACACTGAAGATTCAACCCTTTCAAGCTGATACATTCCTCACAGGCATCCAAAGCGCAACCCAGCACCACTAATACACACAACATATGCGAGTACGATATAGTGATTCCTTCACTTAGACTCAGTTCACACCTACAGATCATGACGCTTACAGTTCAGTTAGTCGAGAAATCTCTGAATTGCTCCTAAAGCTGGGCTGCTTTCTTCCTCATCCCACACCACACGGAGCAGCAGATGAGTCAAAGCAGGGTGGGACGGGTGCCGAGAGGCCGAGTGAGTGAAAGGGTTGTTTTAAACCAGCTGTGATGTCACAGCCCAAGCAGGCGGGAGGAGGGAAGTGGAGATGGTGAAGGGGGCATGTGACGCTCTCCTTAGGCAGGAGGGGGGGGGGATTAGGTCACCCTCAATGTCCTGGAACCCTTATAAGGAGTCAGAGTATCGGAGCTCCAACAGACGTATACACACATGCGTCATGGCTGTTACCCTCCAGTCAGTTGTAAACAAGTGAGTTAGCTGCACGGTTTGCAGACACACAACTCACTCTCCGCGTTCAGCCTTCTGTGCCAGCTGCACAGTTGTCGGCAAGCCGGAGCAGTGACTGCACAGCCACCAACGACTGTGTACAATTTGTCTGTCTCAGACAGTAAGAGAGCTTCAAGGCAGCGAGTCGCTCAGAAGAAACAAGAAAATGTCTCAACAACAGCACAAGTCAGAGGTTTGACACTTCACAAAGATTTGATGGTGAACAAAAGCTCTGAGCTCACATTCAAGATGCTTTCTCTTCATAAGCATAAGCAATGATCAGCACTATAAATAAAGCCTATTAAGGCGGATTTTGCCTGTTGTCTTTCGTCATTTGCAACACTCCATGCAGCAAAACAACCATCAATCTCTGATAAGTAGGAAGGATACAAACCCTTTTAGAAGCTTGGTTTGAGCATTTATAACTGTGGTCTGACAGCTGTCACAGTTCACTTTGCTCTCTTTCATATTCGCTTCTCATCCAATTCAATCTACAGCAAATACTTCCACAAGCTTCACTTTTAGCATCCACATTATTATGCAAAAACTGTGTGCGTCTGTCAGCAGCTCCCCAATTATTAAAACACACAGTAAATCATTACAACTTGCTTTAAAAAACAGGTGAGTTTAACACCTTCCTGCTGCAACCAGGAAGAAGAACATACAAAAGCTGGGAAAAATATTTGAATCAGAAGTGCCTTGTGTTTATCTAAACAATAACTACACATTAATAACCACAAGATTCAAAGACACTATTCTGTTTTTGATGTACATTAGGTTGGAGTGCTCTCCCATCCCTAGAGCTCCTGTTACATTCACTGTCAGCATCACAATGACAAGCACAGCGAGGCCTGCTGGCACCCAGGAAGACAGGCTCAAGGAGAGGTCAGCAGTAACACGCCAGAGAAGGAGGGGGCTCATCAATCTTTGTCGACATCCGAACACACGCAAACCTCTTTAAAATGCTCCATGTTTTGCTTTTAACTTGATGTAAATACCCATGAGAATGTAAAAAGATGGTGACTTGATGGTGTTACCTTTATAAAGTTGTTCAGGTGGCCCAGTTTTCGCATGTTACTGACTCCGTGCGGTTTGGCCACATTTTGAAGGATTTCACGGAAGTTTTCTGACGGCTCTGTAGGAGAATGCAATGGAAATACAATGTAACTAAGGGAAGCATTAATCTGTATTGCCACAACACGGTCGATGAACCATAATTGATATGTTGCAGGAAGGAAGTTGGTCTTACAGGTCTCACTAATATGCTGTATACACTCAAAACAAAGTCCATACAGTAAAAAGCAGGAAACATCAGAGCAGAGTGGTGTTTCTGGTGCTCAAGATTTAGCTTCAATTAGTCCTGACGTATATGTGTGAGCAGTTATTCTTAGGCTTTTTTTACACAATTGAAGAGTCATTTGCAAACGATTTAAATCAGGCTAAATCTGCACAAAATGTGAAGCCATTCAAGCCAAAAGAAGGAAAATCAGTGTGTTCTTTACAGTTGCATAACAAGGAAAGAAAAGAAGCATTGACTACTGCTTCAAACTTAGAGATAGATTGTTGTGTGAGTGTGTCCAATAACATTTGGAGACAGTTTCCAAAAGCAGGCTCGGGAAACCGAATTTCAAACTAAGACATGGAACTAGTAATTCAACCCAATCTGAGTATTTTCACTGTAAATTGAGACTATGTTCGGTGACTGCTTTAAATATATTATCAGTTATGTGCCAACATCATTCAGGAAGGTAAGAGACACGAGGTGATGGCATTTTAGGGCTTTCTCGCACATAGAAGTTAAGACATTCAATAGTTTTCAATGAACCTGATTTAGAAAGGTTCAATTGATATTCATTTGATGTAAATCTATATCTTATAGCATTACGTGTTTTTCCTTCAACGGCTCACAAAAGTATAAATGAACACTTGATCTCAATAAAAATGCGAAAAAGAAACCGTAGAGAAAAAGCTCGCACCGTAAAATGCATGCACATAATGCCTCTTAAATTGCTAGAATGCGTGACAATAATCGGGACACCAATAATGAACGATTTGACAGACAGTATGTCATCGGTTAACACTGCTGTCATGGAACCAGCGGGGACCTGAGGACCGCTGCTCGTTGTAAACAAACTGGTATGCAGTGATGTTGCTGGAGGAGTAAATCTGCCGAGCCGAGCCTCTGGAAGGACCACCCTGCTCAGCCTGAGTGCAACGCTGCAAACCGCCTGAATACACAATATGTCATGCAGACAGTGGTGACCACTGCATGACTACTGCACTCACAGCTGTTTGGTTTAATAACAGGCTATGTTGCCCACTCACACGGATCAAAACAACAGAGCGTCGTCATGGCTGGTTAGCTGTGGCAGCTAGCTAACGCTAACCCAGCTAGTTAGTTAGCTCGCTGCCGCCTGCTATAACAAATACAATGTTTTCACACGAAACAGAAAACAGGGGCGATCAGAGAGCAGCGGCAATGGCGGGGCAAGTGCACAGACTGTGTAGGTTTTCACTCTGCCGGGCTAGCGTTTGCAGAAATTGCCTTCATCCATTTTGAACAATAATCGCTTTCAGGGTGATGTGATGAAGCCTCTGCTTACCTCTGCTCAGATCCAGCGGTACGTTTTCTTCCCCGCTGTCATTCCGACCTGTCAAAAACACACACCGCGGACAGGCTCGAGGATCATTTCAGGATCCACGCGTGCCTCAGAAAGTCTATTTCTGCAATATAGTGTCATCACATCTGCCACTGTGTCGAGTTTTACACGCTTACCTCGCATCCGAAGACTCCGGATAGGACGGCCGCGGAAGCTGGCCGCCATGTTTCCAGGAACATACACAACACCGGAAACTTCGCGGCTTCTCGCGAGATAAAGGAGACCGGAGTTTGTCGCAGCGGAGCAGCAGTAACGGCTCATCCGCAGCAGACCCCCCACAGACCCGAGATCAGTGGAGCCTTCTTAATCCTTCTCTAATCTCACCACGACGCAGTCGTACATCTGACCCTGCGACTGTAGCAGCGATCCCGCGATCCGCTGGATGGAGTTAATAACAGATACGGCATTGGTTTAACGCTACCCAGTTAATGAATTAGATGCTTGCAAATTGGGGAAAATGTTTTACGGAGTTATGAAGCTGCTTTTATATGTTAAAAAATGAAATCACATCAAGACTTCATGACATCGAGTTACAAATCAGGATATAGATCTCGATACTTGAACAATAACTACAAGTACATTTGATTTCTCACAATGAAAGTTTTTCCCCACTCATTTAGTTTTTTCATCGTTTTACTAAAATTATCAATATTGCCTTGATTTTGTAGCTTGAATTAAGCTGCGTACAATCTAATTTTGTAGATTTTACGATCTAAATAAGTTCATATTCATCATAATGGATGGAGATAAAGGCACTCTGAGAAACTGTGCTTTGGAAAGAAACTCATCCAGGATGCATCTTAGCTTCATCAGACGAATCAGTTGTTGTCTGACGCTAGAACACATTATTTCACCCCTGCAAATCGCCAGAATTTCCAAAGTCTGTGGAGTCTCTGAACAACCAAAATGGCAGCAAATCGGAGCTGCAATAACATTGTTTGGCCACGAGACGACACTCTTTCCTACCAATAAAAGTTTTCCCAGGAAACAATCTGGATGACACTGAGATGCCATTGTTTGGAGGGTAACGACAGCGTGTTCAGTTTTCACACTATTTACGCTGCTCAAAAAGAAGCGATGTTTTGGGAAGTTTGTCTCTGATTGTTGATGTCTAATAAATGTTCATTTTTCAATCTGTTTTTAATATCAGAGAGGATCATATTGTTCAAGGAGAAGCAAGTAAACTGCTGCAACTATGAACTCTGAAAATAAAACTATGAAGAATACAGATAAAGAGTACAACACACTGGGAGTTGATGATAATCAGGTAACTCAGCTAGTTTTGGGAATGATACCAAACACACATTGAGAAACTAAAAGTGAAATCAAAGTTAGAATTCAGGAAACACAACCCTCTTCCAATAACTCAAGAGTTTGTCTGCATACTTACAACCCACAAGGCTAAACTTAAACCAAACAACATGCAACGTCACATAAAAAAAGTATTTATTTGAAAGACTTTACATAGCAGCTTTATATCATCACACACAAACCGAATGACTTCTAAAAACTTTGAGCTAACCATGAGGACAAAAGTGTTCACGTGAGTTCGGCTGCAGATATAACAGCATCGAGGTCCTGAATGGCTTTCGATGTCCTCTGCAGAGCTTCTGTGATGCAGTTTTCATCCATTGGTTCGAGAGTGACAGCTACAGACTTTTCTTCCTGCTCTGAATGTCTTTTATTGGTGCCTAACAAGTGGCAGTTCTCCAGCAGGACTAGTTGTGAGCTGTTAAGGAGAGCATGAATAAGCTATAAATTCCTAACTAACTTGCAATTATCTATCACAATGAAATGAAACATTGACGACAGGAAACCATTTCCACCAAAAAAAACCTTGAAGGATACAGTTGAATCGTTTGATTTTCTCCAGTTCTGCAGCAACAAGCTCTGACCTGAAATGGATAGAAGGAAGGTTTTTACCACAACTCGAGATCAATACAGTAAAATCACCAACAATATGATCAGAAATTGTTAACTCACCGACTGTCTGCTGTAGTCGTGAAACTTGTGTCTTGATCGACAGGTGCAACTCTGGCCTGTTTTTTGTCAAACATATTTGGTTTGGAAAAACGTTGGTCCTGTAATTAAAATGGTAAATTATGGTAATTTCAAAGGCATGACAACTGTTTAGTTACTGAAGGTGTTGGTGCATGGTGGTTGTCTGACCTCTTGCAAGCAGCTGGGTATTACAGGAAACTTCAGTAAGTGCAGGGCCTGGCTGTAGCAAGCGAGGATCCTGAAAATAGGGACGTGTTAGATGAAAATCCAATAGAAATTAAGAGAAGCGAGTCGGCTGACTGATGGAATAGCAGCTCACCTACTGGCACGGCCCACAATAGAGGACACGGAGTAGGCCTGTCCAGGAACGTCAGGTGGAAGACTGCTTGCATGATAAGTCACCTGTTTTGCCTGTGACACCAACACAAACAAGTGTTGAAAATGAGGCTCAAACAGTAACATTAAAATGTCACAGTAACCGTCGCAGAAGGGTCAGATTTTTACCTGCTCTGACAGAAGCTCTGGTTTGTAATGAGTGAAATAAGAGGTTAAAATGCCGTTCGACCGGATGACTGATCCATCTCCTGGAGAAACCTCTATGACTGAGACGGCTCCGCTCAGTATTCTAAACAGCAGAGACACAAGTGGGAACAAAATCAAAACGTCAGCCCAGAAAGTGAAAATTTATTTGCAAAGGCTTATGACTTTGTTTTTACTTTTAATAGTTTAAACCAATTTTTTGTTGAAATTTGCCTTCAAACAAACAATATTTTTTGTTAAGAATCACTCTTGAAAAGAAATTCTGACAACAGTTAGAGCATTTTCAACAGGTCATCACACTTCGAACATGTTTCAGGACAAAAAATGCCTTTCTGACGCAACCTACAAGTGTGAATGTCATAAACCCATTCAATCACAACAAGATGACTCAACAAGAAGTGCATTTTTACGAGCTCATCAGAAAGATGTCCGTCAGCGTTAACTCCTGCATTAACATTGCGCCCCACACACCCACCTGTAGGTGACTCCTTGACGCCACATGATTTTCACCAGCTCTGTTGGGACGTCTGAAGGCTCCTCTTTGGCCAGCGGATTTTTCACCTTCCATCTTAAAAACATAAGTAAGGACTCTCAAATCTCTCTTCAAACCCTGGTAACTGGTGCACAACACACTCATTTTCAATTTGCGAACCTGTGCCAGTGAGGCGATGGACATGAGAGAGGCAGTGCCTGAGGAAGGTGGGACATCCTCTCCCCACTGAGGGTGTCCAACGTGCATTTTTCCTCATCCACCTGTTTGGAATCGCTTGTTCTGTCTGTTTCAACCTCTTTAGAGTTGGTGAAGCGACTCCTCCAGTGGTGACGAGCCAAGGAGAGAGGGTAGACCCACATGGGGGCCACGGCCCTGCAAGACCAGTGCTGAACTACTTTGGTGGACTGAAACATCTGTTCAGGCTGGGAGAGAAGGGAGGGATTAATTCTGCTGTTAATGCCGACATGTGAACACATGACTGCTATGAAGAGTTACCTTCGGCTCAGTCACGTTGATATTCTGAGGGGAACAAGATCTTGTTGTGATCAGCCCTTTCCCTCCAGTTGTCCTGCCTTCATGAACTTCTTTATCTCGATCGTCGGCGGCGTCGCCGATCTGACGACTGCCTCTGTCGACATCAGGACCCCTGTTGAGCTGATTCTGAGTCTGACTGAAGCTGCAGAGAAACTCCACTGAGAACTCCTCGCCCGATGGCGACAGCAGCAACGTGGCTCGTCCATCCTCCGACCTGACGATGGCCTCGCCTGCGGGTCCCAGCTCGGCCTCAGAGGATGACCACTCAGGCCACTGCACACCTGAGTCAGCGGTGAAAAACAGCTGCAGGAGGAAAAATGAAGAGCTTGTGAAAAAGACGGCTCACTTCATGCACTGACATCAGTGTTAAACTTTCATTACTGAGAGGCTCGGTAGCAGCTGGGGTCAGTGTGCATCACAGAGATGGCAGGAAACAACAAATCATACCAGCAGGCAAATGGGTCACCTTTTATATTTTAATAGACAATTGCATAAAAGTCAAAACTATGGGAAGAGAAGTAGTAAACAACACAGACTCCAAACTGTGATCACACCGTGGTCCTTGTGCTTCAAAACAGTGATATTGAACCTACTTTCAGCTTTCCCAGCAGCTCTTGACAGCACTCTGTTAAGGAGTATTATTAAACTTGCTTAAAAAACACAGCAAGTACTGAAGGATTTTAGTTACTAGTGATGTGCCGTTTCTATTGTTTTCTTATTTTCTGTTAGAGATTAGGTTAAAGGTTAACCAAAGGGTAGAGTCACTGATTGCCTTCAAAGAGAAAAAGAATGCGAACCGTGTCTGTGTTTTTTCCATTGCATTTTTGCTTGGGGGGGTGACCCTCTTGAGTTAAAATCTAAATGGAGGAAGTCCTTTGATCATTCTTTGTTACTCGCCCCGTCACTTGGTTCTTTGTGTTCTGACCTCTTCTTAAAGTTCCAGTTGGTGGTGGCGATTTCCTGTTCCAGGTAATAAACAAACAGTCTTGCCAGAAGGGCAGATTACAGCTGCAACCCCCACAGCAGTTTACCACCACTTCCTGGAGATGGACACGAGTGACTGAGTGCTGCGACACCTGTGAAGGAGCCAATCATGTGTCTGGAAACTGATCCTGCCGATGTTTCCAAAATGCCCCTGCCAATGAGAGATGAGATGATGGAGCCTGTCCAGTGATCAAGGGCATAACAAGACGGAGCTGGGGACAGTTAAGTGTCTTTTCTCAGCTGAGCATAAGATGCGCTTGATGTCTGATCGTCGGGGAGAATTTGACCCAGAGCTGTGCAACTGCACATTTAATTCTGACTGTAAGATTATTATTTGATTGGAGAAGTCAGATACTGTTTTTGTTTGAAATTGATTAATGGCTCCGTTTTAATCCAATTAACGAACACGCGGGAATTCGGGGTAAAAAGTTGAAAGGACAGAATTCCAACAGTACCTTCTTCTGGTCAGCTGAAATGAGCTCCTCGGGTAGATAGGGTCTTGTTGCGTACTTATTCCTAAACGCCAATGCTGACGCAACCAGCTCCTGTGAGAAAAAATGAGGACATTTAAAACCCCGAAAAGAACCAAGTTTACTATGAAGCACCGTTAAAGTTCCGTCAACTCTTCATGTTTGCACCTTGTAGGAGCTGATGGTAAACCTGGTCCTCTGTCGCACTCTCTCGGTGGGCTGCAGAGGATGTTGACGGGGGTCTGCGCCTGTCACCAGCAAGAACTCACAGCCACACGGAGACAGCTGGAGCTGCGTCCCGTCAGCGTAACGGACATCCACCGACTCGTCCTCGTACATTATCATCCATGTGACACCGGCGGTTGTTTCCATGGTGAATCGGTCAACGGGATCAGAGATGAACTTTCACTTTAACGTGCTGCTGCTCCGCCAACACGATGGATGTATAATAGTAACTGGATACTGAGTCGGAGGCGGAGCCCCATTCATTCGCCCTAAAGTTGATAAGTGGCGCGTGAAATTAAAACTGCTCGACTTCCGGGTCTGAGAAAACCTGTACTGCGCATATTCTGTAGGGCGTTGAGGGGCGCGATTGCGCAGTGGAGTTTGTTTAAACCCCGCCTACCAACCATTCGGCCTCTTTCTGTAGTTGGGGAAGAACACGAGCCCTTTAGCTGCTGATTACAAAATAAAAGTCAGTTCTGTGAAGATGCGAACCGTCCGCTAAGAAAAGATTCAAATGACTGTTCACCACTTCCTGTGGTGCAAATGAAAAGGGGGTGTAAAAAATAAATTATTCATTGATGCGATTACGAAACAATGTACAAAACGCACCATGTTATAAAATCGTGCAAAACTACATATCCAAAAGTTGTTGATGAATTATTTTCAAAGTAAAGATGCTCCACTACTCGGAGTACAAGAGATCGCCTCAAGCAAACCACACACATATTTTGCAGTAATTGTGTTCATTTCTACATTAGAAAATGAATTGGGTTGAACTTGTTAAATGCAGAAAACTCTAGCTCTGACTCTGTAATCCGACCCCGTAACCACGGTGACTTTACAGCTTCAGACAATAGAGTTGCTGGTCTTTCTGGTCAGCATAAGAAGCTAAGGTGACGCTTTGCCAGTGTTGCCAGACTGGGCGGGTTTTCCGCAGACCTCCAGAATACGGACCTGCTGGGTGGATGAAATTTCTGCTACTTGTCATAACATTCCAAGGGTTCTTTTGGATAATATTCCGGAGGAAAAATAGCTCCCATTATGTAGAAAAATATAAAAGCGTACACAGGGCTGTACATAGGACTGTGTCACTGTACTTTACATAGTTGTTCATGTTAAACATTCATTGGTTAAAGAGAAAACAATCGATATACTGCATATTAGTAAGATCACTGTTGTTCGATATGTACTGTGTGTGACTGGCATAACCGTGCGTCGCAGATAGATATTTGGGACCTTGTTTGTTTTACCTTGTTTCATTGTTTAGTGCATGCAGTCTTGTGGTATTGGGGTGTATTTTCTAATTCATGTAGTATTTTTGCGGTTCGTGCGTGAGTTTCTGGAGAGGTTGAAATTTCGGGTTGTTTTTTCCCCCAGAGCGGTAGGTGGGTTTAAACGTTGGATATGTGCTGGAAACTGTCAGTCGGATCTGGCAACCCGGGCTGCACTCTGAGCTCGATCGCGAGTCGCGTCGCACCGAGGCTAATCCTGACAGTTACGCTGAATAAGTGACGCTACTCGTTGCAATGGTTACACCGCCAAGCTGTTGTGCCTCAGTAGACACGCCGGAGCTGCAATGAAGGTGCGTTTTTCCTCATTAAACCGCCGCTTTAATTTTCTGGATGGCTTTAATTGCGGCGCTAGCAGCGACTTGCTAACGTTAGCTCCCGATGTAGCTCAAGCTTCACCTCCTCCGATCTGACGTGATGTTAGTCAGCCTTTGCAAGCTGCAGCTCTGACAGCTGTCACTAAACATCGACTCAATAATAATGAGGAGCATATGATGATGTGTTTTTATTAAATAACGGGCTTTTTGCTAAGTTTGTAGTGAGCTGCTCAGCAGAAACATTGTGTGGACCCTCATTGCTTGTGGCAGTGTTTTGTCTATTAATATTCTTTAGTGCGTTAAACCATCGCCGAGTGGAGGCTGTATAATAATTTCTTCTGTCATTAGCACAGCGATGTGACTTCGAAATAACATGTGGCGCTTGTCTCTGTGGTAACTGCGCTGCACCTCATCGTGCAGCCTGCATTCACAACAACACTCCTCAGGATGAATGTGACGCCTGAAACACTGAAGTAAAAGGTGCTTTGTAAATACCAGGCGGGGGCCTCGTCCATGTGGGCTTCATGCTGTGGTCTGCTGAATGAAGTCATGGGAACTGGGGCCGTCCGAGGCCAGCAGCCAGGGTTTGGGGCCGGTGCTGGACCCTTCAGATTTGCCCCCAGTGCGGGATACTCCACGTATCCGCCCACCAGCTCAGGGAGTCCCAGTCTTGTATGCAAGGCCTGCGGCCAGGCCTTTTCCGTCTTCAGGAGAAAGGTATGTATGACTGTGGTGTGTTTGTTACTGCATCTGTGCCAAGTGTAGACTTAGTTAATTACATCTAAACTGTGAAGGAGGGGTGGGTGAGGGTGTTATATTAAATAAGTTGTCGACTTCTTGTGGCATATGACATATATTTTACCAATGTAATCTTAAAGTTTTGATAACTATTGATGAAATATACTCACGAGTTGAGCAATTTTGCCTTTTTTTAAAGGTGCAACCAAATTGATCTGTGTATAGTGATTTGGCTGAAGTCAGGTGACATATGGAACAGAACTGTTGCCCTAATATTTCCTTTGAATAATCATGTTCATGTATGGGCTCACGGGGTCTCATTCTGTCGCTCTCCGTGAGCAGTCAAATCCCACGTCATGCATTTATTACCGTTTGATGTTTGTCACTTAAAAGAAGGTGCCTGCTGTCTCTGTGCCTGGAGAGGTTGAGCAGCTGTGAATGATTGGAAAATGGAGGAAAGGTCTCATGGCATCGATATATTTTCCACCGATCTCCTAAAAGTTGTCTTATCTCTTACTGCTGTTCTTTATTTTTCATCAGACATCTTATGTTTGTCAGTGAAAAAAGAAAACTGATTAAGATTGAAGCATCTGCTCTGGTTTTGTTGACATCGTGTTCTGTCTTTAGGGGTTTTTGGCAGTAACACATGGCGGAGGGGGCGGGGTTGAAGTCACTAATTGCCTCATTTCCATCACCTTGCCTTTTCACTCTGTTTCCTCCACAGTACATTTGCTGCGACTGCAAGAAGGGCTTCTGCTCTTTATGCTCCGTGCTTCAGGAGAACATTCGCGTCTGTGCCACATGCCACTTGCTGAAGGCCACCGCCTTTCAGCGGCCGCGACTCATGCGTTTGCGGGTGAGGGACCTGCGTCAATACCTGCTGCTGCGTAACATCCCCACCGACACCTGCAGGGAAAAGGAGGACTTGGTGGACTTGGTGCTCTGTCACCAGGGCATTGAGGAGGAGGAGGACGGGGAAACGGCCAGCCTGCATTCGCGCTCCCTGTACACGCCGACACCTTCCACCACACAGTCTGCCTCGGAGCTGTCTGCTTTTGCCGCCTCTCAGGAGGAGCAGCTCAGCAGGAGCGATAGCTCTGATACCAACCAGGTGAGGAGCAGCTCACAACATGCAGGAGACACTCTTATCAGCCGAATGCTGGCAATTATCTCCCAGACACAGACTTCTAACTGTCTGGCTCCTCACTGTGTTCAGTCACTACAAGGACCATCTTGTTTGGGCTCAAATCTAATTGGCTTGTAAAGTTATTGCCTATGTGAGATATTATTTGTAGCTGATAGGGTTACATTTGTGCAGATTTTGCATTGCTTTATTCCAATTAATGTCTGAGAACCACAAGTTAACATGCATTGATCTATAAAGGTTACAAATGTGAAAGAGACACCGCTTGTTTAGCTTTGTTTTCCTGTTCGTTTGTTGAGGAATATGAAAGTGAAAAGGTGGAAAGAAAGGTGCTCCAACTGTCTGTAAACCAGCAGCTCAGTTCCCAGCAGACAGGATCCACTATAAATACCTGTACTTGGCCTGCTCGTGGAGCAGTAAGCTTTTCCATGAATGGAAGGTGCTCGGCATTGTTGTTTCCAGTGGTGTCGATGGGCTGCCTGAAGAGCGTCTAATCCTAATCCCTCTCAGCCTGCTATGTTCCCTGCATGTTCTCCACACCAACACTGTGTTTCTCTTGTTGTGTTGCAGGATATGGGCGATGCCACATCAGTGTCTCTCCTCAATTTAGATCCCAGTGAACACACTCCTGAGGTGATTTGATCACTTGTATTTGTCCACATTTTATTTGATATTAGAACACATTTCTATGTGAACATTTGATTTGTCTTCGAAAACTTTAAAGATCTAATGTGATTATTAGGCAGAATGATGTTGGAATGATGATTAGGAACATAAATAGTGACTTGGTTAGACGTGCAGATTTTACAGTTAGCAGTGAAAGCAAAGAAGATTTGAAGCTCAGGTTTTGTTCTCGTGAGTCAGTGTGAACCGCTGTTCACAGCACCGCTCATAAAATATTTAGCTTTTCCACATTTTTTGACATTTTTCTTCAGACATGGTTATTTCTTAATCTTATCTGGTTTTCAGTTTGCCTGCAGTAACCAGCGCAGATTAAATATTTACCCTTCAAAATTAAATCAACCAGTGCTGAAGGTGTCAGTGTCACATTCTGCAAATTGACTGAATTCAGAGCGTTTCACTGTTAGTCTCCAACCGGCTCTTTTCACCCAGAGAGCTTGTTTATGTTTAAGCAAAGGTGTAAATGTAATAGGCCATTTGCCTCTCTGTAGGTGAGTCCTCAGACGCGGCGTCGGGCCAGAGCGTCCCTCTCAGACATCTCCAGCCTGAGGGACATCGAGGGCCTGTCTGTGCGGCAGCTGAAGGAGATTCTGGCCAGGAACTTTGTCAACTATTCAGGGTGCTGCGAGAAGTGGGAACTGGTGGAGCGTGTCGGCAGACTGTACAGAGAGACGGAGGAGAACAGAAAGTCAAGTGGGTATTAGACTTCGCCACCCTTGAGTAAACACATCGGGTTTCTGTTTATTCTCTTCTGGCTCGTAAATTGTCCCAATTCATTTTATTTGCTCTCAAAACCACTGAGTAAACACGCTGTGGGTTGTGGTGTAATGTAACTAGGATCAGCTAAATGATTTTTTTTTCTCTTGCAGTGGAAAATGTCAGCAGAACTGTGACCACAGGTAAGCCATCACCCAACAGTGCACACTGTCCTCGATTTCACGACAGCAACCACATCCTGTTTTTAACCATAGAAACTCAACACTCCTTTTCCAATATCAAGTTGTCAGTGATAATTAGCAGCGTTGTCATTGTTTGCCAGCAGGGCCAGTAAAACCAGTTGCTTATTTAGATTCGGTAGTGAGACGTTTCATGCTTGCTTTGCTCCTCCCGCACCAAAGTGATGGCCTTCCCCCCTCCTATCTGCAACGGTGCCATCGGAGGTAAGGCGGACTGACTCGCCGTCGCTCCGGTCCCGTGTTCCCTCTGTGGCGCTCGTCTCCATCTCATGAACACAACCGGTCCTTCACCACCATCTGTACTCACTGTGAACGTGTTCTCATCTGCTATCCAGCCCAGTGAAAATCCCTAAGCGTTGTCTTTCCTGTGGACTGGCACTGCGACGGCTTCCTGCTGTTTTTGTTCGGTGTGAAAGTGAATGCTCATTTCTTTCACTGAAGAACATCCACCGAGATATCATTTCACTCGTCCCGCTCCCGAAACATCGATCCACCATCAGATCAGTTCCCTCCCTTCATCTGTTCACACGTCAGAAGTTAATTGCAGGGTGAATTGCGGCGCGAGCCCGCCGTATTCATTCTCTCAGCTGCGCGCTTTCAGTGATAATGATTGTGTGGTCGTCATGGAAACATCTTGACTCAGCCCTAATAGACATTGGCATTTTGCAAGAGATTGTGAGCATGACCTTACACAGAGAAAAGTGCACTGGATTAGATGAGAGGCTCCATTGAGCTGTTGAGTGTTTATTTTCTTTTGCCTCATGGTCCTTCAGTAAAAATAAAAAAACAAGCCCACACCAATCATCTAAAACATTATGACCATCTGTTTGTGATTGTCTGGCTGCCAAAACAGCAAAGAACAGTTTGTTTTGTTCCTCAAAACTTTCGTGAAACATTTTGCTTCCTGGCACGACCGAAAGAGGAAATCCAGCTTCTCGTGCTTATTTGCCCAATTTACAACAAAGAAACAGGCCGTGTTTTTCACTTCCATGCTCAAGTGGTCATAATGTTATGGCTGACTGGTGATTGCCAGCCTGTCCTTTTGCTCTCACTCCACATTTCAAATGACCTCTCTGCACCCGTGCCTTCACCCCCGCAGACGGTGAGAACTGTCCGCTGACCATTCACGACGACAACCTGTGCCGGATCTGCATGGACGCGGTGATCGACTGCGTCCTCCTGGAGTGCGGACACATGGTCACCTGCACCAAGTGCGGCAAGAGGATGAACGAATGCCCCATCTGCAGGCAGTACGTCGTGAGGGCCGTGCATGTCTTCAAATCCTAACGCACCACCGCAGCACCACTGCACCTGCATCAGACCGAGACTGTACCTTAACTCAACAATGCAGCTCGCAACCTTTGATTCCCCAAAAGACGCATTTTGTGGATGTTTGTACTCCATGAAGTCTCACTTTATTTGCACATTGAAATAAGAGACTTTTTTTTCCTGTTTGTTTCAACATTTGGACTATCCAGTTTCACCAGTGGGCGGAGAGTAGGACTGTACTCTCGATGAGTCACTCTGGAGTAAACATATCTCTGATCTGGTGTTCATTTTTGAGTTTTATTTTTCTGACGATTTCTCAAAGAATGTGTGGCACACGCCACGTGCAGTCTTGTCATACACAACACGTCACCCTCAGATCTGCCTATAAACTGTAGCTCGTGCTCTGCTTCGCCGGGCACTCTTCATAGCACCTCCGTACAACTGCTGCAAGCGACTACATATCTTAGTAATGACGACGAAGGGCAGACACACACGAAGCCTCTGCACAGCATGGAGGAGGCGAGGTAACTAGGTGCCAAATAATGGGTCACTCCCATCACACTCCTCCCCCAGTTTGTTTCCCCTCAGCTGTCAGAGGGGGTCACGGTGTTTGGCTGTTGATTTTTTTCCAGCATGTTAGACGAGAAAGCACTTTGTTCACACTGTGTGTTTTAGTGCACCATTGCTCACCACCCACTGCAAAGTGACCAGTCATGGTGTCTGAGTTGTTCCAACTTTCCGAATGCTTGTTTGGGACATTAAGACCACTGAAACTGGTGAAATGTTTGGCCAGCGCTCTGCCGGCGTGACTCAAAAGATATTAAGAGATTTGATGCACAGTAACTTTTGCCAAGTTGTTATGCATCACTGTCTTAAAGTCTGTCATTACAGCAATAGCTAACCTCTGCTGTCACCTCTCTGTCCCGCCTCCATGCTCTCGTGGCGGCGAGACACTCAACCGGTGCTAACTCGTTCAACTCATCCTCCCCTGTTTTTGCAGCTCAACTGTGGATGTGAAACTCTGAATGTTTCCTGTTCTGTTGTCATATATCGTTGGGAGTGGAATGAAGTGTCTTAATGCTTTTTGGTTACCTTTCTGACGTAGGAGTAATGTATTTGAACGGACTGCTCAAAGGTATAGCTCTGAGTTTACTGACACCTGTGGTATAAAAAGTATATAGAAGTAATGACTTGCTAATGTACATTTGCATATATTGATCCATATCAGATGTATATATCTATATTTTTTTCCATTTGATTTAAATTGTGTAATAGATTATTGACAATGTCCCCAGGATCGGGTTGTTCTCTGATTATGATTACAGGGTCGCATAATTCCTGTCAAGTGAATTGAAATATGTTTTTTTCAATCTGCATTAGTTTGCTAGAAATGTGTCCCCGTTCCAACCAGAGCATGACAAGAAGCTTTATGACACCGGTGATGCGACACCCTCCTCCTCCTCGAACCCCTCCCACCTATTAAACCGGCTCCCCGCTGTTCTTTTTTTCCTCCCCGAGTAAAAGTTGCTCGTTCTGAGGTGAAAGCGCTCTGTGCTGCACCCGCCTCCACAAAGCCAACGTTGCTGCTATCACGGTGAAGATGTCCCCAACAATCATGAACAGTAGTGGAGCAGGCTGCACTTTTCCTTTAGAGAGAGGGTGTAATCGTGTGCAAGGTTTGGTCTTTGTATTTGGGAATGTTAAACTTTTTATTTTGGTAATTAAAGATTTTAATTAAAGTCTGTTTTTGTATAATCATGTAGAACAAGCTGTGTCTCTGTGCTGTTGTGGGCCGAGGGAGGATTTCTGAGGGGCGACAATAGAAACTGGGGATTTGCTTGTGTGATAAAGTCGTAATTATAGAGTCGTTGCATCATCGAACAAAGTCAGAGGCTGAAGGTCAACGAAATATGTGTGGTTCATCAGACCAGGCCTCCTCTGACTGTGATATGTGGTGGAGCTCTGATGCTCACATCATGCCTGAGATTGGTACCATAGAACCTTAGTCCCACTCTGATGCTTTCACATTGTTCTAAACAGATTAAACACGTCTTTATTTATTTAGTATCTTCCGAGACATCAAAACGCGGGTTAAATATTCATGTAAAAGAGGTTTCGGGAAGATTCATCCCCTGAGGACCCAGAAGGTCTGTACAAAATGTTACACAGTCTGAACTTAACTGTGAGAGCGGATTTGAGGGTCAAATTAGGGGAGAAGTACTCAGATTAGTGTGATTTTCATTCAGCATTTGTGATGCTCCTCTCAAGTCAAATAAAAGAACATCAGTGTGTCGCAAGCAGAAACTGCATCACTAGAATTCAAAGGTCCTTTTGATGCGAGTGTGCCGTCGTCACCAGCTGAATCAGAATATTGTAAATAGATCAAACCAGACTTCATGAATGGTACAAATGAAATCATTTTAATGCATATTAGCACTTAATTTTTCAATTTACAAATATAAACATCACATTCACCTGAGGTGATAAGATTACAGCACAACACCCAAATACAACACCTACTGTATGGAGTATATTTCCAAATGTATGCAAAGGAGTTATTTGCAAGGGTCATAATTAGCTGCTGATATAAACTACTATAGAGAAACCAGTTGTGTTGACCTGACTGGGTTCTACGCAGTCATGCTTGCTACTGACTTTTTTGAGCCTAGAAGCCGACCGACAGGGCGCCGCCAAAGGCTCGGACCACCCCGATAAATTACTTGCACGTATCATTAGACGCAGCTGTGTGAGACATCCAAGTTACTGAATAAATGAATAAATACAAACTGTAATAAAAAAAAATCAATAAATTAATGTTGAAATATCGATGAAAAACATAAAAACCCATCAAACAAAACACTCCACAAAGTATCGACCTAAACGACTGCGGGAAAGGTGTAACAGGAGTATGAGCTCTGTTATCTTTGTTTTACATTCGGAATATTCCAGGAATTGATTTTTATTTAGATATAACTGTACATGCTAATTTCTGTATGATATTGACGCGACTCCAATGTCATTTTGGCACACGGACACTGGCAGACGAATGCAAACTGAAGGGGGAGGATTCTTTTCAGTTCACACGTTGAACAGTCTCTCTGCGATATTGGCTCCTGAGACACTGTAAACTCATGAAATGGTGCTGGTATAAAAATACTGTTTTACAATATTCAAAGAATAAAAATAACCCAACAATTACAAGCACATCTTTATAAAAGTAAAGTCTCAACAGAGTTACATGCATGCCATTATGTGTCCAGTGGATGTTTATCACCTCGGAGATCTTCCATCCCGAAACCTCCATCGCTCACGTTACAGAGACGGTGAATCAGAGACATATCACAGGACCAGTTGTTCCATTAAGTGCAAAGACATCATGTCAATCCTTGTTCTTTTTGTGTCCTGCCAGGAACTAGCTTGCCTTCTGCAGCAGTTTGTCCTCTCTGAGTCTGAACGGCACGCTCACAGACATCTCGGCGATGAACCTTTCGCAGGCCGTCTTGGTCACCTGCTTGCAGAAGCGGAGGTCGATCTGACAGATGCTCCCGCAGCGCTTGAAAAAGTTCAGGGAATGGTCTGTGACTCGGTTGCAAACTGCAAGGAAACAGAGATAAAAACACAAAGACGTGAGTGGAGAAAATCCAGCGGATCCTGTTTTGTATTATGAAGTCTTGTAAGCACGACGAATTCATGAACAAGTCATTTAAAACAGGAAGCTACGACTTTGACATTCAACTTCAGATGAGTGGAATTCAGGGAAAATGTGACAGATGATCCGAAGAATTCTAAATGAGCTTTCCGTCTCTGAGTCATAAACCCAAAGTTTAGTTAAACCCAAGAAACGGTAACTTCTAATATAAACCATCGCGCAGTACCCTGCAGTGACATAAGAGAATTATTGGCCCGTGAAGAAGGCCGTCCTCTCTGTGAGGGAGTAAACAGACGTTCAGCTTGACCGACTGAGCTCCAAAACAAGTAGTTGTTGCACCTGCTTGTCTGGCAGAGTTGGATTCTTCCTACTTCATTTTGTTTGGGTTTGTTTTTTTGCCTCACTTGCATAACTATGACCTCCTCCCAAACTGAACAGAAGTCAAATGAAGCCGAGTCCAGCAATTGCTTTATTCACTCAACCTTTATGAATTTGTTTGTCCTGATCTCAGTACAAGATGTTCGATCGATAAAGTGCAGCCCGCAGCTCTTAAATAATTCACTGATGATCATCAGATGCGACAGGTCTTCACTGAAAGCAATGCATTAAGGTGAAAATGCACTTCCTCTGCGGTTACTACAAGAACACTTTGGGAATGCACAAACTGAAGACAACAAGAATAAATATAAAAAGCATAACCTTATATGGCCTCTTCTTCCTGCAGCTGCAAATAGTTAACTGTGAAACAGCAGAAACTAAGGTTTTGTTCTCATGTAGTAAAAACGTTTCCATATAAGACATTGTGAACACATACAGGAGTATCTAAAATAAAATACTGGTAGGTTATCAATGAAAAGCCATTTGTTTTTTCTGGTTTTGCCACACTCACGACATGTGAACTAAAACTTGAAAAGAAAAAAGCCAAAATGTTGTTCTTAATCATCTGGGATCACCAGATGAGCAGGTCACCACCAAAATATAGCCAGTTGTTCCTGGTACCAGCCCTCGCCCAACCTGCAAAACTCAAATCCATCAACAACCTTTGGAGTTTGTTTTGATGAACCGATGAAACAGTGTCTGTGATCAAATAACCTGCACTCTGCAGAGGGGATAAAGTTGAGGGAAAGAATTACCTTAACTTTTGCATTGTGATTTTTTTTGGGATGTTGTAAATCCTTCAATCAAAGCATCATTTGGTTTTATTTGCACCTTGTGCTGACTGGCTCATTGTCACCTGCCACAGCTTTCTCACAGCTAATAATGACACCTGTGCTTCTCCGCTGTGACGAGTCAAACTGTCTCATTTTGTGCAGCATCTATTACATTGTGAGGCAAAAACAAACAGTTCCACCTTCAGCACCTTACAAACAAACAGAAACCCAGCACACAGAAGTGAAGGACACCGTGCAGTTCACACACATTCTGTTTTTTTCTTTATCTCTGCAAAGATTTGTTTCACCAGCGTTGGTTTGTCACTCAAAAAGTTCTCCGATGGATTTGAATGAAATTTGCAGGATGGTTGAGGGCTGGTGGAAGAAACAACTGATTGAATTTTTGTGGTGATCTGCTCATCCAGCGACCAAAAATGATGAAAAACATTTCTACTGTGGAAAAGAGTGTGTGGCCCCTCAAGAGAGCTCTGTGTGCAACAGCTTGAAGCAGGAAAGGTTGACTTGGCGGAGGCTTGTGCTCTACGGGTGCTTCCAATTTTGTCTTGTGCGCTATCATGTAAAGTCATGATCTCATTATAAAGTATGCGGCTGCCGTCCAACAGTTCTTACATAAACTTTGCTTTTACAAAGGTTGTGTTTTAGCTGGCCTGCATTATGCTGAGAGACACTTCTGACATTCTACCTCCCTCGTGGTCAAAACACAAACTTCTGTGGTGTGTCGTGCAGCCCAGCTCAACACTGCTGGATAAAATCTCAAATCAACAAATTAGAGCCTCTCTGAAGATTTCTGGTAAACCTCAAACTCACTCTGTAAAAACAAGAATTTCAGTTGCCTTGTTTGACACCAACAAGTGTATTTAAAACAAACAACTGTCTTGGGCCACGCCCACCAAAGGGATCTGCCACAACTGTTCACCCTCATACAGATCAGGAACTCAAGTGTTTGAGCCTACTGTATGTCTTTAAACCATGCTGCTTTGCAGAGAAGCCGTCTCACCCGATAGGTTGATTTCTGTGAGGGAGTCTCTGGTGGTGGTCCCCGCTGCGGTCAGCAGGTTGACCGACTGGTCGTTGATGTGGTTGCAGTAGCTCAGGTCCAGCCTGGACAGCAAAGGCATCTGCCGACTGATGAGGCGCAGCGACGTGTCGGTGATGTCCAAACCCGCCAGGCGCAGGTCCTCCACGTTCCGCAACTTGCAGCGGTTATCGAGTTGACCTAGTTATTGATCACACAAACGGAAATCACAAATCAGCTGTTTCGTAGTCTCAAACATGTCAAGTCTATGTAGATCAAGAATTTATCAAAAAAATGACCATATCTTTGCTTTCATAGTACATTTGATTCCTGTGTCACAAACCCCCCTAAAAATCCTTCCCAGTCTTTATAATGAAAGCAAATATTTGCACAGCAAATAGAGTGAGTACCATCAAGTGCCTCATGTTAGATCAGTGACTATTCATAATACTTCACATTCAGAGAAGCGATGACTGAGAGATTTAGGTATTATGTAATCAGACCAGTGGCCACAGAAATGTTGTATTACAGGAGCAACTTACATCAGAAAGCAATCGTATAATTCACCAAGGCAGATGGCATGTTTCTGGTACATAGCGTTGCTTGTAGCTACCTGGTCTGTTGTCAGTTGGCGGTGACAGGAGGTCCCTCATCTGTGGGTCTTTGAGTCCCTCCACCCACTGGACATCCAGAGTGCGCAGCAGAGGGCAGCTGGAGGTGCAGAGCGCCGACACAGCTGCCCATGAGCAGCCAGACAACTTCAACACGCGCAGACCTGAAAGACACGGCAACACTTTAAATAACCAACACAGAGCCAGTGGTGTATGAAGAAACGGATCAAGAGCCACTACTAGTTTCACACCTGGTAACCTGTTGATGAGCCAGCTTAATTGTTTCTTGGAAATGTTGGTCCAGCTGAGGTCCAGGCACACCGGCTGCCGCCGGATAATCCCGCTTAGCATCAGTGGAGTGATGGAGGTGCAGCGGTTCAGGTCGATTCTCATCCAGAGTCTCTTATCGCAGCACCTGTGAAAGGAAAAGGGACGCGTTGTAGGTCACAACTCTGAACAGTCACAAGGAAGCTCTTATTGCTTCCACACATCTCAGCAGTTGGTTCTTTCTGCAGCAGCTGTGACATCCGACATAAAAGTGTAAACATGCTGCTTTTGTGTGTGTGTGCTGTCGATTTACCATCTGTTCCACGTCTTGCAGACTCTCATGCAGACACAGAGCTCTTGGTGTGAGAGATGGTGAAATATTGTCATCCAGACTTCACGCTGCAAGATGTGTGTTTTACCATCTTTCAGTGGCAGTCTGTCGGGTGGGGGGCTGATCGGAGGGGGCCGGATGACGTGCCGCTCCATTTGAACACATTTGGGAGGGGAGCGCGGTGGCACCGGCCGGGTGGTGGGTGTGCTCCTGTTGAAGCCGAGCGGAGTGATCTGACTCGGGTAGAAGTGACGCAGCTCCCAGGGGGTCCCGTTCATTTCTTTGGTCTTGAGGTGCGGCCTCTGCTCCCCGAGCTCATTGCCGTTGCGGAACAACCTCTTGGGCTCTTCGTTCTCCGTCTCGGGCTCCACCTTGAGGGGCTGCCGGTTCTCGTTGGCCAGGCAGTCCTCTGTTTTCTGGATCTCCTGGTTCAGCGCTTTGCTCAGCTCTCGGCTCAGCTCTCTGTTAGGTAGACGCCGTTTACGGCGCGTTTTTAGACGCGGGCCTCGCTCCTGTGTCTCGCTGCCACCCTCGCTGCTGGGGCCGGCCTGTGGGGAGCTGCAGTGAGACTGGTCACTGTCTCCGATGGGTGTTTTAATACAGGGATTCAAAGGGTCAAACTTAGAGTCCTTGTAATCTCCCTCTTCTTCGGTATCTCCGAAACGCCCTCTCCTGTCTACGCCGATCCGCAAGTGGGGCTCTCTTAACTCTTCATCATCATCCTCATAAACCTCTTCATCCTCTTCTTCTGTCTTAATTTGTTGTAGAAGTTTGGAAAAATAGGGATCATCTGACTTTTCCTGCAAAAACAAAGATATTTTATTAAGTAACATCCCTTATGAAAAAAGTTTTAAAATAAGTACAATTTCCTGGAAATGCTATGATTAAAAAAAGATTCAGTTGCATAAACTTACACAGAGCTTCTTCCTCATACTCAGCTCATCGTCCTCATCGTCCTCAAACAGCTTCCTCTTCTTCCTCAGCTTGTCTTCGGGCCTGGGTCGGGGCAGGGTGCTCGGTGAGAGCAGCGGTGGCTGTCGGAGCAGAGCCTCCTCGGGCCGGTACCTGGGCGTCTCCTCTCGGTCGGGTCTCTTCTTGGCTGCTGAGGGAACGTCTCCCTCCTCCTTCACCGGCTTCTGTTCCCTCAGCAAAGACCCCGGGAGGTTGGAAGCATACTTGAACCCTGGACCCCTTTTTTGCTTCAGTACCAAAAGGGACAAAAACGGCGAGACAACTTTATACCTTTAGCCTATCGGGACAGGCTCGCTTACTTTGTATATCTGAAAATGCTTTTGCAGTTTTATCAATGAATGTTATAAAACCATGAGGGAAGCTGCTCGCCAGTGTTTGTTTTTGTGTTCCTGAGGCTAATACAGTCACATGCCAGTGACTTTCACAAACTGGAAAAAAATAGGAAGTGGCAAACAGATGAAGACACAAAATGAAGTACAACTGAGGAGGAAAGCACTTTTTGTGCATCGTGGCATTTTCTTAAACAACAGAAACGCACACTTGGCAAGCTGCAACCTGATTTTAAAACATTTGACTCACAAATAATTGTACTCACTTTTCCACTCTTCCCAGCATGGTTGCATTTGGGGCACTCCCAGCAGTTTGGAAGCTCATCATTCACCACTCCGGACGCATCGTGCACCTGACAGGGCAAAAGGAGAATAAGCCGAAAAGCAGGTTTTAACAAAGTCGTATCCGCTGTACAGTTAATACAAACAAGAACAAGGAAGTGAAAGTAACTGCTGTGACGTGTGCTTGTTTGGCAGGTCAGCACAGTTTAACGTTTGTTTTAGTTCACAAGCACAATCCCACAGCAAGGAATTAGAAACGGATAGTGTTGACTTGGAATCCTTCTGTAAATAAATTACCTTCAAGCTAAAATGGAAACACTTAGGAGAGTAAAATCATTTTGAATTGTCACACCAAAATGGAAACATACAGGAAAAAATGAGGTAAGGATACTAAAAATAGATTTTTGACTGAAACATAAAATAAACAATCAAGTGTAGTTAAAAGGTTGTTCAAGAAGTCACATCATGTTCCTTTTGTACATTTTTCTGACTTGTGTAAGTGCTTTTAGTGGCCCCTTGTGGAACAGTTTGGGTCGTGCACACAAGAGAAAATATACAAGCTCCTTTACTAATCTCAAGTTATGTGTTAAAGTTCAAAACTTTCCATCATAAAGCACTACCTCTCTGAGGCACGCAAAACAACTAGACAGTGCATGTTTCAAAAACTGGTTCGACCAAGCGCTCTCAAAAAAACAGAAAAGAAAAAAGAAAAACCACACTTGCTGTGTTTTTGGAACAACAGTGCCAAACAGGGTGTGTGCAGCTTCACCCTTTTGTCTTCGCCTTAAAAAAATGTGTTCAGCACATTAGCTTGTGAAGTCATAATTGGTACATTTGTGGTTGCATTCATCCCTGATGACTTGGCATCCTGAGTATCTGGTGAAAGTGGAATTCTTCAACATGATAGTGTCACAGCTGAGTCATAAAAGCCTCTGTGCCACGTAGGAATGATGTGTGTTTATTGTTCGGGTAAACAATACGATTTCCCCATCCAATTAACCTCACTGAGTATCGTCCAACCGCCTGAGTCACTCCCCTCATGTTTCAATGACCTGGGATTCCTGGCGCACTGAGTCATCGTGGGAATGAGTGACTGAGGTGGAGCAGTTCAAACGTTCCCACTCTGGCTCAGACTTTGTACCTTGAGGCAGTTGGGATGGACGATCTCGTTGCAGATCGAGCACTCCATCAACATGAAGTTAAACTTGTCCTCTTCGTCCTCCAGTGTGTCTTCTTTCCCTGCTTCCTTACACACTACGCACACTGCTGTGTGGGGCAGGACTGGCTGCACAGATCAAGGACAAACATCAATTACATCATTTAATTCTTAGATCACTTTCCAGCTTACATTCTGTAAACACTGGCTCTTCTGTGTTACACGCTCCAACACGTGACTCACCGCAATGCACTGCCTCATGATGCACGACTGCTTCATGCGCCCCGGACCGCCAAACTTCTTCATGTCCTTACAGAAGTGACACTCTCCACACTCGGTCCGGAGGCAGGCCTCGCACTTTCGGCAGCGTGTCCTCCTGCGCCTGGCTCCAGACGAGCTGCGGTTGGACGGCAGCTTAACGGCAGAGGACGTCCCCATCTTTGGCTTCGGCCGGTTGGCTGCCCGCTGCTGTAAGACCAGCGGGGACATTGGTGAGATGAAGACAGACAGCGGAGGGAATTTTAATCAGTCTGGTTAAACTGGAAAGTGGGAACAGCCTGTGTGGCTGAGCTGCCCTGACCTTTAGGCAAGTCAACAAGTGCTCACTGTTCATTTTTGTTACACAGAGCTGCTGCAACACATTCAGCATGAGGACTTCTGAGAGGAAAATGATTTCTTCTGCATTAATGTAAAATGTATTGATGATCATTTTGTGACAATGCAGCTTTCCTGTTGCCACTTTATTTTTGTAGCCTGAATTATCTCTTTGAAGCCAAGAATGCCGTTTACATTCAGGGTGAATTTAGAAAAGGTAGAACAGGTATCACCTGTTTAAAGCTTTGCAGTATTGTTTGCAATGCTATTTTAGGCCTCCAGAGTTATGTACAACTCATCCAATGCTTTACTTCTATATCATTAGAAAAGCCTCTGCTGCTTCGTTTGCTCCTACAGTGCCCTCTTCCTGAGTGTCTTTTATTTCTCATAATAAAAAACTAAGTTCAAGACATCAAATAAAGAAACATCACATTTGAGATGCTGGACAGAAAAAAATGTTGGTTTCAAAGTTTAGCATGAATGTTTCATCACTGTCGTAGAGGAATAGTAAGAAACATGTTGATTCCACCAAAAGAAAAATAACGAATAGTGGTAAAATTCTTGTTTGCTGCATCAACTACCCAAATTCTGTCAGAAACAGCATCAAAACAGGTTTTTAAAAAAAGCCTTTACAAGCTTTTCTTACAAGCACAGATCTCTGCTGGATTTCCAGTCACCTTCAGGTATGCAAATGTTCAGAGCTGTGCTTAGAAGATGATTTAAATGGCAAAGAGATAATTAGAATATTCAATCAGTTCTTTGTCCCTTAACACGTAACAAATAAACTTGATTTGAGTTCGTCCGTTTGTGAATTTGCCACATCTCGATCATCTCCTTGCTGAGGCCTTCGCAGAGCTGCAAAGCACGGAGGAAATAAAGACAAATCAGAGACCATTACTGTGCTTCTTGTTCTTGCAGGAGACGTTACCTTGGCAACACATTTGCCTTGCTGGTGGCAACTGTTTGAATAAGGGACTGCAAGAGATGGATAAAAATAAGCTCACAGGAGGAGGTTACGATTTACTGTGAGGCTGCGAGCACTCAACTGATGTCATTTGTGCTATTACTGATAACTACTACACAGCCCACATACTCCACATGAATGCAGCTCTTTGAGTAATTATAGTTCAGTTCGATATTCATGAGAATGATAGGATTTAATGGAATACGTCCGCGCAAATGTGGATTTCTCTTCGAGGAAACGAGGCTGGAGCACGGTGTGCTCGTTGGACAGGTAAAACAAGAGGGAGGAGAAAAAACAAGCAGTACGAGGGGACAACAATCTCACCAAATGCTTCCTGAATAACAAAGAGAGGTGAAACCAGTCCTGGCTGTGTCAGCTGCAACAAAGGACTGTGCAATTACAAAATGACAACGGCCACAACATGTTCCGTCATGTGGTTTGGATTTGTACGGAGTAATATCTATAAAGTTGATACCTTCAGATCACCCAGTTTATTCCGAACCGCCTGTTTTGTGGCCACATAGGTCTGGTGTTTATCTACTGTTGCTGATAGAGAGTTTAAGCAAAACAGGTCTTTTAAACACTTTCCATAAATCTGACTACTGTGGAAAAGATGGGTGGATCACGTCAGTAAGAAAAAAAAAGAAAAGGCAACTGCTGCTACTGCAGTGGTGGCTTTCACTGTCAACATCACACAGTGTTTCTTTTTTTAGTTCAACTGGGCCTTTTTTCCCCCCCTCGACCTTGTCCGACACCACTGTTGCAAGCACAACAACTCACTGTCCCCCCCCCCATCCCTGGACACCTTGGACTTCTGACCCCTGCTCCAAACAATCAGCACATAATCATGACAAATCACAGCAGCTTTATCTCCAACACGACTGTCAGCTGACTCCTCTGTACTGTAACTCTTGTGCAATAATATGCCAGGAATTTGGGATTGGTTGCTGGGGCATGTGAACAAAAACATGGCCTATATTCTCTGCTCGGTCTTCTGACTCAGCTCTCGCTGGACTTGAGTAGGAGGAAGTCACACGGCTCATCATATGCTGTTCTGTACAGTGGTCCCTTAGCACAAATAAAACCATGTGTTAGCCTCTCCAGCAGTGTGTCACAACAGACTCATCATCTTTGATCTTTTGATTATTGTACAGCTTGTGCCTGCTGTGGGTGTAAACATTGTGTAAGCACAAAGATGAGGCTCTTACATTACCACTTCTCATATTTCCCTCTGAATCATACATGGCAGCTTTCTAATGGAGGCTTGTGCAATATCCCATTAGCTCTGTTGCAGGCATTCTTACTGCTGACCCGTCTAAACATGCACTCGAAACCACATTTGAGAACTTTGTCCTCATGAATCATAGGAGAGTTGCAATGCAATGTGTTTTTTCTCCAGGCACAAAAAAGGTGACAAAATGCAGCTTGGAAAAAACCTCCACCAAACACTGCATGGCCCTGGTTTAACCAGGGGTCATCGTCGGTGTTTGGAAACCAATGGATCACCAAGCAACAGAAGTAGAGCCACTGCATTGTTCCCTCTCCCATCCCCCCCTTTCCTCGGTCCCCTGCTCCAGCAACATTTTACCCACAGCCTCCTTAAAGGCGCAGAGTGGTGGGACAACTTTCTGGAAGTGTGCGCAAATCAATCAGAGTAAAAGTCCGCTCAAATGTGGCAGGTTAGTGCAGACCACAAACTCACAGCGCTGCTCGGGAGGAAGGCGGGCGATCCGACGGTAAAATGGTGGTTTGGGTTGAGGGTCTGGCCGCAGCCACGGGTTTGTATTTAGACTGGAGGAAACTGTTGTGTTTTTAAGAGCGGGTCAGCGGCACAAAATGGGTCAGTTGTGGCTAACAATGATAGATGGTGTCCACAGGAAGAGGACGCCGTGTGTTTGGACGGCCAGGACAACAAAATCCGAAGATAACACACACGAGTCCATTTTGCTCCGTTCACTAATCTAAAAAAGTCCCGATGTGCATAATGTGGTTGATTTGAGACAACCAAAAAAGGTTTCAAACACACCTTGCTCCGCTCAAAGCAGACACAGTGAGGAGGAACGGTTGAAAACCTAACGTTAACCCCCCCAGCAAACGACGGAAAACCGCTCACCGACGGCGTTTTCCCGTTCTCAGCTCGATATGACAAAACATGCGTAAACCAGCGCGGCTTGTGTGAATAAAATGTGGAAAATCTTACCTGCTCGGACTCTGAATCATATTCCTCATCGTCTCCGCTCAATGACAAGGCCATGACTCCTCTCTCTCATCGTTTGTGAAGAGCTCAAAAAACTAACATGGCTGAACAAGCCTCCAGCTCAGCTCGGCCCCCCCTCCTTCACATTACAGCAACACGGGCAGCTGCTGGCTGTGTGCACTGTGCTGCGTTCACGGATCCTGGGAAACAAATTGTTAATGGTTACTTAACCCTCCCGCACCGCGTCGTCCTCAAAAACGCAAACACAGTTGTTATTATAAGACTCTACCCATGTGATTTAAATACAAACAAAAAATCAACCAAAGTATATAAAATCAAATTCCTTTGACGAACATTGCTTGGTAACGCATAAAGTTTTAGGAACAGTTTTTGTTGGGTGACATAAAAGCAGCACATGAGTACCAGGAAGAGAAGACACACAAAAAGAACAAGACAATTCACTCCCCCGCATTTCCGCCTTTGTTTCTGCGGGTTTTCAATGGCTGCATGAGTCATTGGCAGATTATTTTACGCATTAGTTGATTACATTCATCAACCATTTAAGCCTCAAAGGATATAGCGTGCAGATAAGCCCCGAACATGGTTAATGTAGCAATTTTTGCGTGGCTTCTACGTATCTTTGCATGCACTAACTGGTGTCGAGATGTTGCTGATCGGGCAAACTGGAAGTCAAAATTGTTCCACATATGGTAAAATGGCTCAGAGCAAGCGTTTTTTAAATGCAGACGTTTTTCTTTTAGAAAGTCGAACATCGGGGCTGCACAGGATTAGTCCCTTTTAAAAACAATATGCACCAGCCTATATTCCCATTTGCTCATTTGTAATAACAGGAAAATAGCTTCCTTCTCGCTGACTCGTTTCAAATTTGCTGAGTTTGAGTAAAACTCAACGCACCGAATAATCTGTCACCGTATTACATAATTGTGGTCAAAGAACAGACTGCTGTGTAAAGCAACTGAGTGTGCAGGTTTGAAAAAACTTGACTTTGGCGCCACCAAGTGTCTAAAAATGCTGCATGCGTTGATTTGCGACTTCTGCTTGTCAGATACAAGCCTTCGAAATCCAGAGTCACACATTGTTTAGGCATATTCATAAACGTGGTGGAATGAGGAAGCTTTTTTTAGCACTAGGGGCAGAGTAGTTTTGTTTTTTTTCCCAAACTAAACATTATCTCTTTAAATAGATTACCTTTTCATGATCTTTTAAAAACCTACAAAAGTGGCTTTACTTTTACTCACTTCTTAGTACAACTTTCACCACCTCCAGTGATGATTAGTGCGCAACTAAAAAACTCAGTTACAGGAAATATGACAGGCTGTGTTTATTAGTGCACATTATAAACAAGTTGCAAACCTCAGATTACCACAAACTGCAGAATAATATTAACAGTCTCAGTTTCAAACGTCGTTGCTTTATTACATAGTTCTAAAGTTTGCTTTAAAGGTTGTCTCTTCGCAAAGTAAATGACTTTCACTGCGTGACGCGCGGTCCATAACAGGCGCAGAGCCGCTCCAGAGCCCGAGCAGAGCATTGGATTGTGGGTATCTTGTGTTTCCTCCTAGATTGTGACAGCTTGTCAGCTGTTGCGGCAAACTTTTGGCATAGTTCGATAGCTCTATATCTGCTCCTTTTGGATGGTGTTTCCCAGCGGAACCACATTTCTTGCGTGCGCGTTTCATCTGCCATCGAGCACCGTCCTACAAACCTGCCCGGTTTATCAGGATTTATTCATATATTTAGGGGGAAAAGAGGCGTCCTGCTAACAACTGTCGGAATGAGTCTGAACGAGCACTCCCTCCAGGCTCTGTCGTGGAGAAAACTCTACTTGAGTCGCGCCAAGTTAAAAGCGACCAGCCGCACCTCAGCGCTGCTGTCGGGCTTCGCCATGGTGAGTTTGCTTTTTCACCTTATTTTGGCGTTTACCGCGCGAGCGCTCGTCGCGTCAGGCCGCCAACGTAAACCGCACATAGAGGACGCTATGTGACGCAGATTATTGTTTCCAAGCACAGGGGCGAGCGTATCGTTTTACGGGCCTGCAGGACGGCCACTTTGCGCGCAACAGCGCCGATAAAAGCCCGTCGTTGCCATGCACAGGATATAGCAGTGAAACTCCAGCGTGTTAACGCAGCCCAGCAGCGCAGCTGTAACGGCCTAAGTGTGAAATAGTTCACAGGAGTTGCCATCTCACCCCTCCAGTCAGGTCCCCTCTTCCGCTGTGATAAGTAGACCCGCACAGCAGCACGAAATACACACATCAGTACAAGTAGTTACCTGAACCAGTACACATAAGCTTACAAGGGAAAAAGTTTACAGAAGGTTACATTACCCAAATTGTACGCAATGTCGTTTAAAACTTTGTTCAGTAAAACTACAATTTACTTCTGTTTACTACTGTTCAAAAAGTAGTACCTGTTTACATTCGTTCCTCCTCAAAACAAGGATGTTTTAAAGTATTTCATGTGTTTGTTGCAGGATTCTTTGGGGGTTTTTTTTGTAACTGTTGCATTAACTTAGCTTATATAAGGGCATTTGTTTTGTACATAAAGTAAGAAGAAGAATGCATTTTTTTTTCGAAAGCACTTTTCATTTTTACAAAATTCTCAATACTATACAAGTTTCAAAAAGTTGTGAATAACCATAATTATCCTTCCTGTAGCTCATTTTGTTATAAATGGACAATCAATAACGTTACTTAATCTATTCTTTATTGTTTCTATTTTATGTTTTTTCTGCACCTGTGCCAATTTGAATAGACTGTAAGTTTGTTTTAAGAGTTAGTTGTAGACACAGTACAATTTTTAGCTTAGTGATTGTGCATTAAAGCACAACAGGTATAGTGACTGATTTGTGATTAGTTGTTGTTGAACTGCGTTGCAATACTGAGGTTGAGTGATTTTTTTTTCCGTAGGTGGCCATGGTGGAGGTGCAGCTGGAGCCCGACCATCAGTATCCTCCCGGCCTGCTGATCGCGTTCAGCGCCTGCACCACCGTCCTGGTTGCAGTCCACCTCTTCGCCCTCATGATCAGCACCTGCATCCTGCCGAACCTGGAGGCCGTGAGCAACGTTCACAATCTCAACTCCGTTAACGAGTCTCCCCACGAGCGCATGCACCGCCACATCGAGCTGGCCTGGGCCTTCTCCACGGTCATCGGCACCCTGCTGTTCCTGACGGAGGTGATGCTGTTGTGCTGGGTGAAGTTTTTACCCCTGGAGAACAAAACGGACAAGAACGGCACCATCAGCTCGGGCGAGGCGGCGGCCATCGCCTCCACCTGCATCATGGTGCCGTTTGGGATCGTTTTCATCGTCTTCGCCGTCCACTTCTACCGCACGCTCGTCAGTCATAAAACGGACCGGCAGATCCGAGAGCTGGAGCAGGTGATCCGGCTCCAGAACCAGCTGGACCACAGGCCGGAGAACGATGAACTGAAAGCTGCCGTCCACTACCCCTGAT
>JAUESF010000012.1:4680246-4697783 GCA_032274765.1 Malacoctenus tetranemus | reverse complement strand
GGTGATCCGGCTCCAGAACCAGCTGGACCACAGGCCGGAGAACGATGAACTGAAAGCTGCCGTCCACTACCCCTGATTGGAGCCAGTCATCGTTCAGCAGCAGGGATGTTCAGCAGCGCTTTCTGTCTGAATCTCCTCTTAAAAGCTTTATTTTTTATGTTTATCAAACACCTTCAGATAGTTTGTTTTTTTTAAAGTGAGAGCTGTGTTTAATGAGTGTTGCACATTTCTGCTCGGTCCACTTTTTGGATGTTGCATGTTCATAATCTTTGATATATTATCTATCGGTTACATGTTTTATTGTTAGTAAGTTACGCTTTTTCCTGTTCACTGTTCAGTGATTTGTCAAGTTATATTATGGTCATTCTTATGCAATAGCATGACTTTTTATAGCGTCCAAATCTTTAACGGTCTCCATGCGGGCCGTCCTTTGCACTCCTGGTTAAATTTTCAGTTACAGACAGAAGAGGTAAAGACAACTGTTAACTATTAGCCAACACCTCCATTTCAACTGCACTCGTTCACATTAACAATCCCAACAGAAAGTCATCAATCACTGATGATGAAACATCAGTTTAACTGATTACCCACCTTTTTTTAAGAGGAGACTGGATAAGTCTTCACTGCTGCATCGTTTCGCTCTCAGGTTGTTACTTTGAAAGTGATCCCAAAAAGTTAATTATCAACTCAAGTGTTTGTATTCAAGTTGTAACTAGATGCACTCAGAGACTGCAGACTTCTGCCAAGTGGCCCATTTTTCATTGTTTTGGATTACTGGTGGACCGGATTATCACCAAAACTTAATCTGGTGTTTTTGTACTACAAACATTAATACAGAAATCTAAAATGTTTTAGAACTGTTTGAGTTATTTTGCAAACAGACAATCCAGCGCCAGCAACAAAAAGCAGAGGAAACAATGTTTTTTGCCAAAACTATAGAACCAAAAGTGTCTTTTTTTCAAATTTACCAAACCTCAGTCCTCTAGACTGTGTGATGCACAATCCTCCGTGTTGACTATCTGCTCCTTGGAACATTTTAATGCCATCACTGGTTGTTTGTTTGGGGACTTTTTGCCTTGTGCTGGGGAGGATTTTTCAGCGCTGTGGAAAAACTCACAGATATTGGGATAATTCTCATTTTTGAAGAGCTTTAAAAGTCACTATACCTAGGAAAAAAAGTGATTTCATGCTAAAACATCTGTTGATGCATTGCAACATGATGCTCAAACATAAATCAGGGAGCTTCAAACCAAAGTGTGCCATTATAGGGACATGTGTGCCTGTGAAAATGTTCACTATGAATCAGAAAGAGTTTTATCGTCATCATATCGGATCTTGACAGCTTTCAATGCTCATAGTTCTCTCTTCAAAGGACTTGTCTACTTTATATACTTTATGTACTTTTATGCTTGATTTTGCTTTGCTGTTGCAAATGCTCCAAACGGTCACTGCTTTGACATTGCTCAATGTCCAATGACAAAACGTTTTGAAAATGTTTCAGTTTTATATTTGGTTTTATGGTTTACAATCTGGAGCCTGTTCACATGTTGGTCAAGTTAGCTGTAAATTTATGTACGAGTGGAATACATGAGGTTTTTTTTTTCTCGTCTGTGAGGCACATTGCTCAATGGAGACATCTGAATGTCTTTACTGTGACCTTGGTGCACACAAATCCACATATTTTGACCGAATTTTCAACATGTTTTTTGAAAAATCGAAGGTATTTGACAAATATGAAATTCTCATTTAGGCCCACGGACACTTTTCTAATTTCACTTTAGAGTCTGAACTTAGTACTGTTACCTGAAGTGTTTATGTGAAGGTAATGCTGCGACATTACTTCTGTATAAGTTTTATCTTTATTACTTCCACTTCGCTGTACAGTATTCAGACTGGATCATAATAAGGCTTTATTTTCTTTTAAACCAGACTTGCATTCTGACTGTGCTTACACAGATGATCACATCTGAGGCGAGGTGCAGAATGAAAGAGCTTTAAGCGCTTAGAGGCGGTAAGGTGTTGTACTAAAATGGTCATCGGGCCATTGACAATGTTTGTTTTGGACTCCCTCTGAGGAAAGAACAAGTAGAAGCAGCTTCAGGTTCACTGTGCACACGGCTGAAACGCTTCAGTTGGGAACGGCAGCGTGTGCATTCTTAAAGAATAAGCCGAACAATGCAACAAATGAAGGCACGTTACTTTGGTTCATTTCTGTGGTTTATTTATTTACCAAATGTATGCTACTGTATATAAAGCACATGCTTGTGTCAGTGCGTTGCTTGACAGTGTTTCGTGTCTGTTCAGTGAATGCTTTTTTTCTGTTTCACTTATAAATGGTGTTGGTGGCAATTTGTTTTTGACCTGGTCAGAGTCACCATGGCTTTTTTTGTGTTGCGTGTTTGAGAATTAAAAAAAAATCTGTAACTGGAATCGTTTTTCTCATAATGTGAATTGAGTTTTACCAAAAGCACAAAAGGAAACACTGACAAAAAGTTCAAGTGTCACTCACACTGGCAGCCGGTCAAACCCATGAGAACGCATCGCAGCGACACACACACACACACACACACACACACACACACACACACACACACACACACACACACACCACAGACTTCCTCCTCCACTGTGGTTAGTACTTGTTTTGTTGCTTCTTCAAATAACTTGTTCACATCTTCCTGCTGTGAGAGTCCTTCAAACACAGAACATCATTGCTATTCTTGTGGACTCTTCACTATTTCATCATGGTAAAAATGTAATATTTAGCAATACTTTGTTTCAACAGTCAGGTTTATTTTGATGATAACGAGCCAAAGATGGTCTAAAAACAGTCTCAAAGAAGCATCATCCAAACTGCAGGTGATGATCTGGGAAGAGAGATGCAACAAGTGAACATGAGTTCATTTTTACCAGCAGAAAAGCTCAGTTTACCTCGACCAATCAGAAGGCATAAAAACAAAAAATTATTAAATATATTTAAACATTTAATGTATCCCAGACTCGGGCTGCCTGTGAGGTGAACTGAATTCAAATATACAATGAAAAAGCAATGTTTGATATCTGCATTTCACTGAGTTGCAGCTCATCATATTTGGTCTGTAGTGTTGGACCGAATTGGAAATATTCCTTTTGTGCATCGAAATATATTCTGTGAAATATTTTAAAATAACACATCTGACACCTTCACATGCCTTGTGTAACTGAGCCTCAAAGTGTTTAACATAACATAACAACCAGAACAACTCCTTTCATGCCAACTGCCAGTTGAACGGGTTCCTTGCACCTCTTGTCTCCAACAATAACAATCTTGGATTCCTCCTGGCTGAAGCTCTCTTTTGTTCGCACCTGATTCTTCCTGGGCCACGTTTCATCAGGATACAGATGGGGAAGGACACGCTGTGTGACTGCCTGTCTGTACAGTGTGTATACAAGGTACACCCCTGAGATAAAACAGGCCTCATTGGAAACTCAAGCGCTGCTTTCTCTGCTACATAAACAATATATACACAAACTATATTCCATTTAACAATTGCTACTTCTCAATTTTACAAATGACAAACCTGGGTATTTATTTATTTTTCCATTATAAACAAAAAACACTAATTATGTTTTATTAGCAATAATAATAATAATAATAATAATAATAATAATAATAATAATAATAATAATTGTACGGTTACATTTTCCTGTGGCGCATGTTACTGTACTTTTGTGTTCTTCCGCCGAGCCTGAGGGATCTATATTCTGTCTCCTTCCATTGGCGGATTAATCTGTTTTCCCTACCTGGACGACGAACTATTTGAAAAAAAAAAACAACCCTCCGACAATCAACAGTTTTTCCACGATGCTGCTCCGTCGAAGGATCAAACTTCGGTACAGGTAGGCAACGGGAGACATCGTCACCCGAACTTGAAGCCTGAACGCTTGGCGCAGGTCTGATTTCCGACCTTCAAGGTGAACAAACCGCTACAGGTGATGCTCTCCATCACCTGTTGGGGCGTGTTTAGCCTCCAGAGGAAGGTGACGCTCCGCTAGCTAACAGCTGTTTTATAGCCGGATGCAAAATGAGCCGGTTATTTCTCCTCCGTTGTTTCACAGGTTTAAACCAATGTGATGGAAAGCGACAAACTAAGTGCTGAGAGAGAGACGCCGCCTCAGACCGGGAGCAGTTGGAAGTTGATCATTGACCCCGCGCTGACTAACGGACTGTATAAAGTGTGCCGTTTTGACGGGCAACACTTTAACCTACCTGTAAGCGTCCTCGGTCATTAGCGCTTCCTCTTTCCCCACTTAAATAACACATTTACTCTCAAGTTCAACCACCTCACATCAGTGTTTTGTCTGATATGTTTGTAAAACGACGTCGGTGTTGTCAGGTGGAGGACTTGGGTCTGTTTCCTGTGGACACAGTCAGAGATCCGCGCATCTGCCGCCTGTGGAGTAAATACAGAAAAACTGACCTGTCAGTCCCCAAGTTCAAGGTAAGTAAAACCTCAGAGGTAAGAATATGAGTCCGATAACACTGCAATCATAGTCTGTTAGTTTCAGGGTCACTCTTATATGTTGTAAACATGTGATTATCTGTATTATAAATTTAAAAAAACTCAACTGAAGAATCCGTCTCACAGGGAAACTGAAAAAGTGGGAGTTAAAATGTTGTTATGTCAACAAGAAACATTTAGAAAGGAGGCTATGCACTGGTTGTTATTTCGCTGTTTAGCAGGTATGTTTACAATCAATAGTAAAGTATGAAATAACTGAAACAGACAAAAACTTCATTTATAATTACAAAGCTTTGCTACAAAGACAGTTCACACATCTTAAATATGTTAACTCCCTAAACAATGCCCACATCTCCAGCCAGGTCTGATACTTTGTCATTTGAAGAGCAGAGGCAAAAAGCGGTGTGGGGTGAATTACATTGATTTGTGTCAAATCATAACAAAACACAAAAATGAAGCAAGAGAAATAGCACACAAACAATACTTAACCAGTTTGTTAATGGTTTCACTTGTCCACATCTCTTCAGGTTGACGAATGGTTCGTCGGCCCCGTCCCTCCAAAAGAAGTGACCTTTTCCAAGCTGAACGACAATGTGAGGGAGGCGTTCCTGACCAACATGTGCAATAAATATGGGAACGTTGACGAGGTGGAAATATTCTACAATCCTAAAAAGAAGCATTTAGGAATCGCAAAAGTCGTCTTCGACACAGTGAAGGCTGCAAAAGACGCCGTGCAGCACCTCCACCAGACCTCCGTGATGGGAAACATTATTCACGTGGAGATTGATCCTAAAGGTAAAACCTTGAATATCAAAATCTCCTGATGTAGAAATGTTCTTATGGTCGGTTCTCTACATAACTAAACAACCTGCCGCCCCTCAGGTGAAAACAGAGCACGATACCTCCAGCTCCTCATTAACGGCCTGTTCACGCCATGGACGCTGCCAGTGGGCAGCAGCACTCAAGCTCTCCAAAGACTCATTGACAGTTTTCTGGTAAAAAAAACAAACAAAAAAAACTGCAGTTTTTTCTTTCACTTTTGCATGTTTATACTTTAGGTGTGACAACGTTTCTCAGTTGTGTTGAGTCGTCTCTTTGTGTCTGTCTCCTTCAGGGCAGTGCAGCCGCACAGCAGCTGAGCATCGCTGCCAGCCCCACCAGCGTTGCCACGCCCCTCTCTCTGGACACAGCCTATTCCAGTATTTGGCAGGATACGCCATGCAGCTTCGGCCTCACGCCGCGCTCTCAGGGAACCCCCCGAACTCCCTGTTTGACCGCAACTCCACTTTCACAGGACTCCTGCTACTCCAGCCTTCAGGCGACTCCTGTCCTCCAGGGGGAGCCATCCACCTTCAGTGTTCACAAGCCCCTGAGACAAGAGCTGTGGCATCGGAAAGCAGCCAGGCAGCACAGGGGCTCCCGGACTGTCTCAAATATCAACTTGATTTTAAAGCACTGTCACCAACAAACACCTCAGCTGTTCTCGGACCGAACGCAAGCGAACAGCCAGCAGCTCGCGTTGTGGAACAATGACCCTCAGTCTCCAGCATGCGACAGTCAGAAAACTCCATTCATTCCTGCCTCCCCTGTTGAGGAGTGTGGCGAGACGTCTTATTCAGCCTCTTCAGGTTTACCCGAGAACTGCAGCTCCTTCGGTACCCTCAGCATTAATGTCACGCAGGATAAATATACCAGGGGGACTCCTCCACCTGATGGCTACCGGACAGCTGAAAGCCTGGACTCCCGCATTGAGAGTTTGCTGACAAACAGCCAGATCGGCGCCCAGTCATACTTTGATGGAGAGACTTTAGACGGTGATGCACTTTCCCAGGACAGCCCAGTTTCATCATTCTCCACTTCTGAATCACAATTTTGCACCGAGGCTTCCCGTGGACCCTTCACACGCAGCCATCACACCGAGGTGGTGGATGGCAGTCCACTGCTGGACGAAAACGGGGAAGATGAAACTATTCAAGCTGTTTCGTTTCTCACGAGAAACCTTGAGTGTCCCTCTCCACACGATTCTTCAGATTCTGCAACAAAAGCTTATGTCATCAGTAAAACTGAAGCAAAAAGGCTCCAGTCACAATGTTCAACTGTGAGTAAATGCTTTCACGTTTCATAATCACTTGACGAATTTGGAGTTGTCACATTGTTATTGTTGCTGTTTTCATTCCTCTTGTGTTTTTCAGGAGAATCATTCAGGGAACCAGGAGGAGGAGCTCTCTGATGACAGACAGTCTGCCGCTCCTCAGCCTCCGTCTGGTTCATTGTTCAGCACCACTGCTCCACATTTTACCCCCAAAGCTCCTCCTGCTGTTTCACCGGGATGCCCCCCTCCTTCAGTGACCACTTTCCCTCTCCCCATCCCCCCTTTCCCCCCATCTGTTCCACCCGTCCCACTCTGCCTGCCAAATGGAGCTATTCTCATCCCACCCCCGGGATGGGTCCCACCTCCCGGCCGCCACTCTGGCATAGCCATTCCTCCGCCCCCCATTCCACCGTCTCCTGCAGTTGCCCTGCCACCAGCTTTTCTGAGACCCCCTCCACAGTTGAGTGTGACACCTTCTGCCCCCCCT
Organism: Malacoctenus tetranemus; assembly: GCA_032274765.1. NCBI lineage: Eukaryota > Metazoa > Chordata > Actinopteri > Blenniiformes > Labrisomidae > Malacoctenus > Malacoctenus tetranemus. The sequence continues at coordinate 4,690,702 of JAUESF010000012.1, read as the reverse complement.
CCTGTGCTTGCGTACCCTTCATCTCTGCAGACAGCTGGACCTTTGGATAAGGTCAATCCTCCATTGCAGAGCAGTGCAGCTTCATCGTTCCCTCGCCCACCCTGGCCTGCTGCACCTCTCCCCAGGTTTAATCCATTCATGCCACCACCGGATTATGTGCCTGCACAGGAGAACCCACATAGGGTCACTGTGGAGAAGGTTTTAGAAGTCCTCATGGATGAACTGAAGTCCATAATTAGGAAGGACATTATGAGGCGAATGATTGAAGGCGTTGCTTTCAAGGCCTTTGAGAACTGGTGGGACTGTCAGGAGAAGCAAGCAAAGGTACTTTCCTTGCATCCTTTTTTGTTGTAGAGTTGTAATCTTATAGAATGTTTTTTAAACTCACTGCTCCTCATGGCAGCACATTCCACCATGAATCAAATTGTTTCTGTTGAAGGTTCAGTCTTTGAAAAGCGGAGCTGCTCTTGCGAAGGAGAGGAGTAAATTATTGAATCCCCTCAATCGAATTGGTGAGCCGTTCAAAAAACCTCCACTCCCGTCCTTCAAGGTGAACAATCCTCCTGATGAATTCAAATAAATGACCTGAAGTATCTGAATGAAGTTCAGTAAAATAACACTTGTGTTGCAGGTAAAGAGAAAAAGATCAGAGGACTTTGAAAATCAGTCACTTTCCTGTGATAAAACCTCTGGTCAGTGAATTTAAACCGTCCTTATTTTATCCACCAGGCATCAAACAAGCTCTGGTGGAGACGACCGTCTAACCCAGACTGTCGCTCTCTTTCTCTGTGATATCAGACTCAACACTGGGAGCTGAGATCGTCAAGCCTGCCTCTGAACTCGCCAAACGCCGACATGCCAGACCACTGGAGCTCGACAGTGATGACGAGGATGATGAAGAAGAAAAAGAAGAAGAGAAAGCACTACAGGATGAAGAAGAAAGATCAGAGATGGAAGCTCTTGAGCCCGTTGGTGACAGTTGTTGGATCTCATGCGAATGAAAATTTGACTAAGAAAATTAAGTGGAAAGAAGAACTGTTGTGCTTAAAACCTGCTGTTGTTTTCTTTTTTTGCACTAAATTACTGAACTGTGATATTTTGACTTTTTCACACTGGTTCTAACTGATACTTTCATCAGCCTGACAGAAAAGAGGATGAAGATGGTGCAGAGGAGGAAAGAGAGTTATCACACAGACAAATGGAGGATGAAACTGCTCAGTCTCTTGATGGAGAACAACACTCAGAAAGTGGTATGTGAGAAAGTTACATGCAGTAACAGTGAACACCATGAATGTTCACACACAGCAGCAAAATACTTACTCACTTAAATACTCTATCACAGAAACTTCTTCAGGTAGCAGCTCATTGGAGGAGAGCGAATACTCGTCAGACTTCGACTCCTCCGGCTCGTTCTCGTCAGAGACCTTCGAGGACTCTTCCTCCTACTTGAGCACCGAAGACGAAGGCGTGGAGGAGGAGGACGAGAGCAGCAGGAGGGGGGCTTATTTTGTGATCTCATCGGATGAAGATGGAATGGAGCTTGAGGACCCTCTGACTCCCTCAGCCCCTCTTACCCCAGACCCAGGGCTGCAGGACTGGTCAGAGTTGCTCCAGGGAGAGGGAACAGAGGGGAACCACTTCATGTCTCATCATCAACACACCTGTGACTTGGACAACATGATGGAGCTCCAAGCAAGTGAACCACAGGAGCTGCAGCCCCCGTCTCCTCTGGGACTAACAGGTATCAAGCATGTTGTGACCCAGTAAATCACAATGATTTGACTCACTGAAAAACGACCATTTCATGTTAGTGGGGGATAATTGATTCACTATCTAAAGTTTCCAAATGTCTTTTTTTAAGAGTTCTGCTGAATGAGATTTTCTACATTTATTTTTTCTACTCAAACTTTATTACACAGTCAAGGTCCAGGTAAAGACATGCCATGTATAGCAGGACTTCATGCAGCTGTCCAAAGACAATGCAACAAAATTAGTTTATTTCGTAAACTGACAATTATACCTGGATCACAGCAGTAGTACATATAAAAAACTAATACTGATCAAACCATGATAGATTTGTTGACAGAGGCTTGTGTATCCAGTAGTGTATTTTTAGCAATCAATGATTGCGTATTCGTTCTCTCCAAGTTTCTTGACATAATTGATGTACAAATAAATGAGTGTATTGATTCAGAAAGTCTCTCTGTCTGAAGCCAGAGCCTAAGTCTTTGTGTGACTCTGTGTCCACTCAGGAGTGGAACTTTGCTCCGACATGGAGATGGAGAGTCCTGAATGGTCAATGGAGTTCCAGGAGAGTGTTGAAAACGTGAGGCCGCTCACCCCGACCGGCTGCCTGCTGGACAGTGATCCCGAAGTCCTTCTAAAGACCAAATCAACATCGCCAGCGGTGGAGGAAGTGGAGCGGCCGCAGACTCCAGGCAAAGGCATCCCAGATAGTCTGGATAGCGAAGAGTCGTATGAAGCTAACGATGGCCTCTCCCCAGGAAGAGGCCAGAGTGTTTTTCCTCCCACTGATCTCCTGTCAGTTTTGTGTCCATCATACCAGGAGAGGCCAAGAACTCCTGGCAGAGAGGACAGATGTGCATGGACTCATTACAGTGGTTGTGGGAGAGTTCCTTCTACACCAGGCAGAGACATTGTGACCTCAGATGGAAGTCCAGTGTGCCCCCATCTTAGCAGCCCACCACCGTCCAGCAATCCCTACAGGACAGCTCCAAAGACACCAGGGAGAGACATTAAGTTACCTCGACGGGCCTTCGTCCACAACAGGAAAAGACAAACAGCCAACTCCTCGCTGCCTTGGATACATGATAGGTTTCATGGAGATTCTCCCGTCACAGTGTCGTCTCCCAGCAGCTTCTCGGATATTTCCTCTGACCCCGCTGACGGGCACGATGGATGGATGAGTTCAGGTGTGAGATCGAAGCCTTTGCAGGGACTGGAGAACATGCCTGGGATGTTGAACAAGGAAAATTATTTACAGCGCCGAAAACATTGGACACGACTCAAGAGGAGACACAGAGCTCGTCACCGGCACCGATCACTGAAAAGAGTGACTGATTCAGCCTCTCCAGGCAGCCGGCCTCACAGGTGGCGCTCGATGTGGCAGGAGAAGAGAATCCTGCACAGGATCTGGAGAGAGGGTCTCGATGAGGAGGATGAAAGACTTCTGCAGTGTGTTTATGAAAGGCTGCAAGAGAGAAACAACGGCCCTGGATGGCTGAACGACACTCTGTGGATTCCTCATCCTCATATCCTTTTTATTCAAATTTCAACTTTTGCTGCAATAGTGTCTAGGAGAGATTCAAATATAAAGTAAGTCACACAATTCTGCTAATGAAGGAGGCCATAATGCTCCTTTTGCATCCATGAACAGAAAACAGATGATTGAAATGTGCTGTAAGACATTTCAAAATAGGTTTTTGGCTCATTTTGAAGAGTAAAGGCCTAAAAACATCCTTTGGAACATAGATATAAGAGGGGAATGTAGAAAATTATGCAACTCTATTTGATTGATGCACATTTTTTCAGCCTTGACAAATGCTCACTCACTAAAGTCTTTACTGAAACCTCTGAGGATCAAGCACACTGGCAGCCAAAGCACAGATCGGGCTCCGCTCGCAGCGAAGGCTTCTACAAGATCAGCAAGAGCGACAAGATGAGATATCTCAACCACACGATGTCACCGTCTGAGCTTCCATCCACAAGCACTCAGGTATCCAAGAGGACAGCCTGTGATGCTGTGTTGATGTCTGAGTCCTGTCTGTGCCGCTCAGTGTCTGTGTTCCTCTGTCATCAGGGATCGAGCGTCCTGGCACAGCAATCCACCTCGCTGCGTGCCGGCTCTGATTTTAAGTCTGAACAGCGCCGCTTGCTGTCGACTTTCAGCTGCGACAGTGATCTGGTCAAGTTCAATCAGCTGAAGGTAAATATGCTACCAAGAAATCCAGATGATCATTTCAGAAGCTCTGTTTTTGTAAGAATATTGCAAAAAGCAGCACGTTTTGTTTCGTTTCTTGTTGCAGTTTGGTTTTGCAGACTATTTGAATGTTTCTAATTCTTTTTAGGTCTACGTTTAATTGTATACACCAACATTTAGGTTTCATTATAATTTTTGTTTGTTTAAAATAGTTTTAAGGCTTGTGTTGAAAGAATTGAGAAGCATCCATTCACTAACAAGACTCTTCTCTCAGTTCCGAAAGAAGCGGATTCGTTTCACCCGGAGTCACATCCATGAGTGGGGCCTGTTTGCCATGGAGCCCATCGCAGCAGACGAGATGGTGATCGAGTACGTCGGCCAAATCATCAGACAGGTGAAGCACCATGAACGCACAGACCAACGCCATCACACATGTTTCCCTCACAGCGAATCAGAAGCTTTTTTAAATCCGTCCACCTTGTTTTCCTGTATCGGTCCAGTGATCCTCTGAGACAATCCTGTTTTTGTGGGAGTTTCCAGGAGTGTTTCATGGGAGTGAAAAACGACACCCTGTTTGTTTTTGTTTGTGCTCAGGTCACTGCTGACACGAGGGAGCAGAGGTACGAGGAGGAGGGCATCGGAAACAGCTACATGTTCCGGGTGGACGAGGACACCATCATCGATGCCACTAAACTTGGGAACCTCGCCAGGTTTATCAACCACAGCTGCAATGTAAGAACTGGGCGTTCTATAGCCCGACCCCGAAATGATTATTAAAAGCCACAGGATCTTATTTTGTTGTTTGTGGCTTTCATGACTCGTGCTTTTTTTATTGTCTTTCAGCCGAACTGCTATGCAAAGATCATCACTGTGGAGTCTCAGAAGAAGATCGTGATTTACTCCCGTCAGCCAATAAACATTAATGAGGAGATCACGTACGACTACAAGTTTCCCATCGAGGACATAAAGATCCCTTGTTTGTGTGGTGAAGATAGCTGCAGAGGCTTCTTGAACTAATCTGCAATAAATTGGGGTTTTAGTGTTGTTTTTTAAGGCTGAATTGGTCCAAAGTGCGACAGACATCTGGAGACGCTCATGCACATAACGACTGCAGAAACTGCAGCCCTTGGTCTTTTTTACTTTATCGTCACACATGTGGGATGGAAGGATAATGTTCCACCCATAAAACTTGACAAAAGCTACCTGGAAAAATGGATGAATCACAGTTCATGAGCTGCACGTCAAACAGTTCACATATTCATGTCTCTTTTGACCCATTTTGAAATGGGAATCTGAACTTTCATGCTTGAGGTCTCAGAAACAATCTAGTGTCTGTTGACGTCATCGGCCAAATGAGAACACAAGTGTACAGTTAAATGTTCTCGTTCATGAGAGCTTAAAGTTGCATTTTGCTTGAGTCAAGCTTGTATCAATGATATTGCTTTTTCTTGGGAATGTTTTCTTCAAAAAATCATAAAATTGAAGTTTGTTGCATTCTTGATGTGTGTCCCAATCATAAACAGTTTCTTCATCAGGAAAGCTTCAAAAATGTGATTGATTGTGAGGAAACATGCAATATATAAACACACACTCACAAAATAAAGAGTAACGCTTATAAATGTCTTCAGGGTATTTTTTTTACTGTGGATCTTGAAACATCAAATGTAGCATATTATCAGAATACTTCTGAGCAGTTCAGTTTACTTCTCCCAGCAGACAGTGTCGTTACTACAAGCAGGCTGCTGGTATTGGTGGTTGTCAGGGCTTTGAAGTGACAACTTTGGTTCACAAATTCTTTGAAAGTCCATTCGGTGTCAGGACGGTCAGGTTTCCTCTGGCGTGCTGGTCGGCCTCGATGGCTTCAAACAGAGACTTGAAGTTTCCCGCTCCGAAGCCCTGCGTCAGCAGCAACAGCGTCAGAGTGAGTCGATGGAAGCAAAACCACACTTTTGAACAGATGTCTGAAAAACAATGTGATGTATTTGTCTGTCCGAGACATTTCTCACCTGATGATTGCGTCTCTGAATGACTTCCAGGAAAACGGTGGGACGATCCTGAACTGGCTTGGTGAAGATCTGAAGTAAGTAGCCGTTATCATCGTAGTCCACTAAAATCCTCAGCTCCTAGATGTGTCGCCAGGAAACGTTTGTTTTAGAAAGGTGCGTTTGAGGCATTTCTGCCGCAGCACAGTTCACTACACAAGATTCATTCTATTCAGTCCTCATAAAGTCTTGCTTTTAGTTTTGGGTCAGAATCAGATGTTTTGGAGATCAACATTCCTTCTCGAAAGATTAAAGCATCTGTTGACCAGAGCTTGTGAAATACAGCCGCAGCTCTGACCTGCAGGACATCCAGGTCCTCCACAACTTTGACCTTTGAGTGCTTCAACTTCTCCCGCAGCTGGTCGTAGTAGGTGTCTGGAACAGACATAAACTCCATCCCGCGCTCCTTTAGGTTACGAATCTGCAATTAAAGAATTCAAGTTGTGTTGCCAACAAAATGTGTCTTAAAAGGATGAATATATTCCTGAAAAACACGATGATACATACTGCTGTAATGATGTCTGATGTGTTCATGGCAATGTGCTGCACTCCTGGGCCTCCATAATACTCCACATACTCCTGTTCATCAACAACAATACTTCATTATTTATTGTATTGATTTTTAACGTTTTGTGTTGCGTTCAGCTGAACAAACATGAAAAACGTGCCTGAATCTGAGACTTTCTCTTCCCCATCGCAGGCTCGTTGATGGGCATCTTTACAGTCTCCTCGAAGTTGGCGACGACGATGGAGCGCAGGGCGCTGAACTCTGTCTGAAGCTGCTTGTCGTCCACCGACCAGAAGCGGTGAAACAGCAGATTCCTTCGATACCTGGTAATTCACAAGGAGACAAAAAAAAGTCTGACATTCAATAATCATCATGTAGGTTAAGTCTGTCTGGAAACATGCTTAAGTTTATGCTTTGACCTAATTTGGACATTTATACTTGAAATTCAGATTGAAGTGCTGAAGGAGGCGTTCATCTCAGAAAAACGTTGCTTTTTACGAGCTGCTTCCATGAAGTTCTATACATCTAAAGTACATCCAGCCTGTGTAACGCCCCCCTTTTTCTTAGATTAACCAATGAGCACGCTCATTTAGAGTGCGGCCTCGCCTCGCCTGTATGATGGCTTAGAAACGAGAACCAGATGTGGTGAATGACTGGAAACATGCTGAAAACATGCAAAGTCATGCTGATGTTTCACTGGTGCCAAAAAACTCTCCATTATGTAAGATTCAGATGCTGTTTGACTCCTCCCACAGTCTGCCTCCGAGCTGGGTTATTGTGCTACACTGTTGTTGTGTAAACACCTCAGAGGAACAGCTTTTGGGTCAGTTACCATTCGACCACTGGAACCATCTCTTCATCTGGCTGATTTCCCACAAGGTGATCAATGAAGTTCAGCTTGCCACTCGGTCTGCAGGAAAGAATCAGTGATAGTTTTGTTTAGTTGTTGGTGAAAATCGAATGAGCCTCATAATGTTCGTTTACTCACAGTTTAGCGAGGTAAGGGTCCTTGAACAGAGGCGCATGGAAACCGGGCAGAAACAGGCCGCTGTATCCCGTCCTCTCTACAAATGTGTGCGTGGTGTCGCCGTACTGCAGCAGACCAAAGCAAGAATGCTCATCCTGCTAAAAACGCAGCCTGAACTACGCTGTTTATTTTCAGTCCGTGACTCTTCATTTACCGTTTGCAGCACGGCCATCCTGACGGAGCCGTTCTTGTCCTCCACGGTGTGGGGCTCCTTCACAATGACGGCCCCTCGCTCCCGAGCTTTCTGTGAGAGGAGGAAAATGTTGCTGCATTGTAACAGATAAAATGTTTGTTACTGAGGTGACGACGGGCTGAGAATCTGAGTGTTACCTGAACCAGGTAGTCACAGTCCTCCACTGTAAAGGCGATGTCCTTCACTCCGTCTCCATGCTTGACCAGATGTTCTCCCATCTCTGAAGGAAAAAATGCTTTTAAAACTTTGTTTTAACAGGACAGAGACGGGTCACACTTTAAACACTACCCATCTTTTTTACTTTTATGTCTGTGAACTGTGTCAGTAATTTCATGTGCACATCATAGGTTACATTTTCGGAGTGGGGATACCTCATTCTGTTTTCGTGGAAGAAGTATGAGGTTGGTGTTATTGATAATTGCCATGTTGTGCTACCTTGTTTGAATTGAATTACATCAGGTGTAATTACATTGTGTTGTACCTTTGTTTCCAGGATTGAGGGCAGACGAGAACACATAGATGATCTGTCAAGCGCAAAGTAGAAAAGGTAGATGAGGTATAAACAAGTTCTCATGGTGGCCTCCTCTGATTAGTTCTCTGCGATGCTTTCAGGTGCTGGCGGCTCGTTACCTTGCCTTGTTTGACTACATGGGACACGACGTCACGGCAGCCCGTCTCCAGACCTCGGTAGGCCAGCGGCTCGAATCCCAGCTTGTTACAATAATATGATGCAGCCTGTTGTGAGGACAATAGTTGTCAACATGCAATCAATGATGTACTTCACGTCGTTATGACACAATAGGGTTATGCTGCACAGTAGCGCCATCTCCTGGTAAAGAGTTTACACTGTCCTGTTCCTGGAGGAGGTGTAAGTGTGCCGTGTGGTCTGCTGTGTTTCATGCTGTGTCCCCTCCACCCCTCTGGAGAACCAATCGCATTCCTGAGAGTTAAAGCTTTGCTGGCAAGAGGAGAAAAACTCTGTGAGCAGCTAAAGTGTTGAGTTCACTTACCTGCTTTGCATTTCCAACCCAGAATGTCAAGTGATCAAAGCAGAGGAACCGGCCCTGCTCGTGCTGAAGACGAGAAGAAATAACAGAAATTAATTCATTAATCTCTGACTGAGGATTTCTGATGAACTGTCTGCAGCTTAATTTTACACTGACCAATCATGGATCAATAAAATCCGTTCAAAGTGATTCAGCAAGTCTGACGAACACAATCATGCAACATATTTGGACATCTACCTTTTCGCCTTTGTCCGTGTATGTCGTCTACAATTAAAAACAAAACCAGTAATTAGTTAAGAAAAAAAACAGCGCTCAATCACCTGTAAATAACAGAAAGAAAGGTGTGATCTCATCAGTGCACGACAACTCACCATGTTGGTCCCGGTGGTCTGACCCCTCTGACCGAATGAAATCCGTCAGACACCGAACGGCTGAATTTAAAGCTGGGCAGGAAGTTTCTGAATCCACTCCCACCAATGAGGAGGCGACACTGGAGGAGGAGAGAGCAATGATGCTTTCTGGCTTTTTCGCTGTTATACAATGATTACTGGAGAAAATACATCGGCTCATCACAGGACAGATTAAAGCCCCTCATCACTTTATATCATCACCAGCTTGATGGTGCCTCCTATCAAGCTCTGATTACATGTTATTATAAACATGTAATAAACATCTTTGTGTTTATTATTACTAAAGTATTTGATTACTGGGAGTTGTTTTATGTACATTTGTTTATATAATGTTTTATTTTTCAGTAAATCTCTGCTTTCTTGCGTGGAGGGATGCTCAAAGCTATTTGTCCAGAGAGGTTTAGAATTACAGCTGTTTCTTCTTTGGCGGGGACGCGGCCCATATGTTAGTGTTTAGTGGCAAGAGGAGGCTCACTCATACTGGCCTCTCATTGGCTCTCGCAGGTTAGTCTGACTGAACCTTCACGTGCCTCCAAAATGGCCCCAGCTCATCAATCTTCATTCACTCTCAGTATTTCAGTGACCGTGAAGGTATTTGGACGATAGCTAAAAATCACGGTGATTTTCTTTTGTTTGTGCACTGACACAAATGTGTTTAGTTTCTCAGGATTTTTTGTGTTAAATCACAGCCTCAGGTCACAAAGTATTTCTCTTTTATCCAGAAAGACTTAAAAAAAAACAATGTAAGGATAAAAAAATAAAGTAAAGTAAAGTATACTTTATATCCTAAATCATTCACTTTATTACTGATTGTCCAAACATGATAAATCTTCACAGATTTGATTCTGGACTTCGGTTTATGACTGAATGTAAAGAAACCACCCTGTGAATGGCTCCTGATCTCTGCTGATACAACTTGCAAATGAAGCAACCTGTGAGCATGAATTCCTCCTCCTTTGTTTTTACTGTTTAGAGATGTTTCTTTCTCTCAGTTTATTTCCTGATGGAGCGTACAGATGAGAGCAGCTTACAGCTGACACTAAATTCATTGTAATTTGTTCCACAGTCAAAAAATACTAATGGTAGTAAGTTTTGTTCTGTGAATTATCAGTATGATTGTTGACTCGTTAGTTAAAAGCTCAATAACAATTCACCTCATGAAAGAAAACCAACATCTGTCAATTCTTCAACTTTTTAAAGTAAATTGTGTGTGTGTGTGTGTGTGTGTGTGCGTGCGCGTGTGTGTGTGTGCGTGTGTGTGTGTTGTGTGTGTGTTTTTTTAATGTGTGTTTGGAGTTTTCTTTAGATTTATTTACCCAGATTGTCTTT